>CM049372.1:26371742-26831603 GCA_026937815.1 Etheostoma perlongum | reverse complement strand
ACATGGTGGTGCTATTAGTGGGGTACCTGGAGAAAAACAACCCCATTCCTGGAGGAGCCAGCAAAACACAGAAGGACTTAACTCTGATCTGACCTCCGCCATCACCTCTGATCCTTTAAAATCACCCACCGAACTTCAGCAGGATGAGTCAAGCAGCGTGCAAACTGATACTGAACCCACTGTGTCATCATCGTCATCCTCACACGGCTCCAGCTGGACTCATTCCTCCGCCACCCACATCACAGGGCATGACACAGCTTTTGATGCTGTCGAGGCTGCTTCATTTCATCCAAACATTAGTCGAACTGACTCATCTCTGTCGGCCGCATCAGATGTTAACAGCCAAACTGCTGCGCTTGAGTCTTCTGATAAATTTGAAAACGCGGAGGTGCTTCACACTTTCACTTCTCCCACGCAGAGTCAAACAAACTCTCCACAAAGCACAGAGAGCGTCACACGCTTACCACTTTCTGACACATCCCCCCCTTTCACACAGCCAAGCAACGAAGAGACACAAAGTACACACAGAAATTTTGTTAATGCATTCATGACTACCAACACTATCTCCTACTCGCCTGACAGTACCAAAGTTGATGACCGGACTTCTTCGAGTTTCCCCGGTTCTTCTTCTTCTACATCAAGAGCAGCACTGACGCTGGGAGATGTAGTCCATAACTCCACCCCCACAGGAGCCACTACTGACACTGAAACATACACGCTGCATCCCACTTACACACTCTTACATGACAGCTCTTCTACAGATTCATCGACTCCTGTTCCTCTTTTTTCATCCAGTTCATCCGTACATTCATACACGCTTCAAACACACACTGCTTTTCCCGGTAGTTCACATTTAACGCACACACCCCTGCCTTTGCTATCCACTACGACTGAATCCGCTGCACACACACCTCATACACAGAACCGCCTGCCTTTGCCATCTTCTACTGATGTCCCAGTTATACATAAACAGCCCCACAACTATATTACTACTACACATACGTCTCTGCTCTCACTCATAACTGCAAAATCAGATGATGGAGATAGAGAGGTAGAAGTAGTTAAAGAGGATGAGTCTTGGCAATGGTTTCCCAGAAGCACAACCACACAAACCCCTACAGCTGGATCCCCATCCGGGACAGCCCAACACCCCAGCCAAGAGAACCATTCTGCACTCACACCTTCTGTTTTAACCTCCACTTGGAGCTCCACAACTAGTCAGACACCAACATTCTACATTGTACCAAACCAACCTACAGACATCAGAGGTATTGTAAATATTGTGTGTTATTAAAATAATAGGTTGGTGTGTCCAGGCCTGTTGTAATAGAAATATTTGTTCTGTCTGTATTTGTCCGGTCCAGTGGAGTCCATTGAGCTGCTACTGCAGATCATTGTTGGAGAATCCAGGTCGTCTTTTACTTCAGGTTTGGAGGAAGACACCATTGCCTGGGTAAGAGATTATGTACACACACATGCATACAAAAAAGCACATACAAGTAATGTTATTTTACAACAACTTTAGAGCTTGATTTAATAACTGTTGCAAAGTTGTAACTGCCTGTTTCTTTCAGGTGGAGCCGTACCTACAGAAAGCTCCGGGGTTCAGCAGACTGCTGGGAGTCTGGAGCAGGTGAGGTCTTACAGAGTGAATATATTCTGTAGCTACAGTAAGCTCCAGTCAGCTCAAGTTTGTGTCTCTCATATATTATCACTTAATTGAATTTTAAACTCAACATTGACAATTTAACACACTATAATGTTGTGTATGCATCCCACAGACCTATCTATTCATTTAAAGCCATTTTTTCCAATTGACAAATGTAAATCAAATGTTCAGTCTCCTTTTAGCTTTCTTGTGGTCTCCCCTTAACTCTTGAGGAGGGAAATATTTGTCCATAAATGTCCATCAGCTACAGTACATGCTAACTATCTGCCATTTAAATATATCTTTGAAACAGCAAATACTTCTGAGTTTTTTCAATGAGGGCCAGGTATTAATTTTTCAGAAAATTGGATGCCAAGCTCTGTGACTCAAATTTAATGGTAATACATGACACTCGGGCACAGACTGGGTTGCATAACATCAATGTGCTGTTGTCTTAGTGGCAATGCAGTGCAGAGTCTGGTGGAGTTTAAAACCAGCGGGGCTCTGCAGTGGCTCAGCATGACTGGATCCACATCACTGATGGAACGAACAGGACTAGCTCAGGCGGTCCGTGATGGGAGGAGCTTCAGATCATCCAAGATCACCAACATCACACTGGGAGGTAAGCCTAGGTTGTGATGGCCACTTACAGACAGCTGACCAAAGATTCCTAATTTTTGGGCCACCCTTGTGGCCTAGTGGTTTAAGGCGAGTCCGGCCGAGGACCTTTTGTTGCATGTTGTTCTCTTCCTCTCTCCCCTGGTTTCCTGTCATCTCTACTCTAAAATATTTTAACAGCCAGTTTAGCAGTCAGCCACAGTGGCTACATTTATTTACATGGGAGGAAACTTCATTCTTAACCTGCTTATTCAATTAACCTGGTTACAGACAGACCCATGTAAACAGTATAACTCAGTTAGATTGACTTAATTAAGCTCATAATGCAGTTATGAGGAATCTCATTAATGCGTCTGGTTTACTCAGATATTAAACGTGTTACTGTGGCATGTAATCATCTCACTGTACTCCTTTTACTTTCGGTTGTTGTGCTGTGGCTGCATGTCTGTGGGTGGACAAATTAGGTTAGTGTGTTCTGATTGTGGATAATTTGGGGCAATACGGATACTTGTCTGCACTGTATGAAATAATACAGTATAAACAAAAGTCAACCAATTTTTCATGTAAACAGTCACTAAATTACGCTATATAGACTTCCAAAACATATATATTTATTGTTTTATTTTTTAATTTTCTGGCACACATGCCCCGCCATCTGCAAGGTATTTCAGCTATTGTTTTAACATTAACAAGGACATTTAAAGGATAATGCTGGTAATATTCTATATTTGGTACAGTCAATAAAACCCTTGGGGAAAAAAAATATCCTACTAACAAGTATTGTCTGTGTGTCCAATGCCTGATACAGTATATCTTATTCCTTTGTGCCATAGAGCACCATTGTTATCTAGAAACTTTTTAAAAAAAACTTAAATAAGTCACACTGTTGCACTGGCCACTGCAGTTTAGTTTAAGTCAATTCCAAACACACTACCCTGCTGCCGTGAATGCACCAATTGTGTATTAATACGCAGAAAATGTACTCCTGTTTGAGTAACGTTTGCTAAAAACTACGGTTCCCAGCTGATTTTAGAATAAAGAACACAAACATATTTGTGACCCATTTTTAAAGATTTACCTCTTCAGTGGGTACTGGAATGAGCTTGGGAGTGCCAGAAACAGGGTAGGGAAGTACTGAGACTGACTAACACAATGTTTTTCTTGTTGTTCTTGACAGTAATAAAACTGTAGAATAACGCCAGCCTCATTCTTCAACACCTTTTCCATCCAGGTCTGCAGGGTGATGTGTGTGACTGGTTACTGCAGTGTCCAGCAGGCTACAAGTGTGTGCTCCAGCCTGGCTCTTCAAACTACAGCTGTTCTTCTGTCTGCCACTTTGACTACTGCCACCACCATGGCATCTGTACTCACCACCCGGGCCAACGTCCAGTTTGCCGGTAAGAGCACAGAGGCACTAATACACACAGGGCAAATAATTCAATATGATAATTTCAACGGAATCATATTTTGATGAAATCACACGTATATCGACATATCATGGTATACAATTACATTGTCTAAATTAGTAATTACAAGTATGTACTTAACTTAATTTTCTCACAAGATTTATTGTGAAACATTGTAGGGTAATATCCTTTTTTAAGAACTGCAGATTTTTTTAACATCACACTATTTTTGTGCTTGCATGTAAACATAGTCAGTATATAGCTAGTTTTTAATTTTTTTCCCCTATAATTTCACATGAAACTGTTATCACATTATTGATGATTATTTATCTAAAATCTCATTGTAAAAAATATTTTGTGAAAGCACCAATTGTCAACCTGACAATATCGTCGCAATATCAATGTATTTGGTCAAGAATATTGTGACATCTGATGTTTTCCATATCTTCCAGCCCTACATACACAAATTTTGGACTTTTTGTGCATGAAAGCATATTTTTGTTTGTGTCTCAGCTGCCTTGTTGGAGAGAGGACTTCTGGTACATGGGTCAGAGGTGTGACATGAGGATGACTCGAGTGCGGCTTGTGGGCGCATGTCTTGCCATCTTACTCATCATGGTGACAGTGATTGGCGTTTTAGCCTTTGTGGCAGTGCGACGTTACCGAGCCATTCTGATCCAGGCCAAAATAGATCAGACTCGGAGCAGGTATGCAGTGACTCACTGATGTTCACATAAAATTACAGCTCACAACATACTACCTGCAATACAAAGATTAATACACACAATTCACAGATATCACACAGATACCCTGTACATGACATGTTGTCTAAACAACTAGATGTTTCGAAAATTATGTAGTTAAAAGAAAAATGTTGAAAATAAATGAAATGGACAACTGTGTGTTTATAACAGTGGGTGTTGAACAGTCCTGTGGGCTTCTGGGTGGATCTTTTAAATAACAGAGGAAACACATGTTAACACACACACACACACACACACACCTTTGGTAAACATAAAAATACAGTTGACTTAACATGACTTGACTCCATTTAATGTGACATACTGTACATGGAAATAACGCCATGGACACCTTTGGGGAGATCATATCTCAACTGACATGGGCTTAACTACACAAACAGTAATTTTAATTAAAATAATGTCCACTAGGTGTCACAGTCTGGCTGCCAAACCACAAACTGAAGATGAATGCTGTACTGTATCCTCTTGGAAAATGTCGAGACGATCTGACTGAATCCAAATGTCCACGGTCTGGACTTGCAGACAATGATATGTTCACTGTCATGTTATTTAACAGGACTTCTGGACTTTGGGCCTCACTTTCATGTTGATGAATCAAAATTGCTGTTACCCACATGGGCCTATACTACATTTGCTATGTACGCAAGATAAACCTCACATACACCACATAAGAATATTATGGCTTAAAAATGATGTGTATTTTACAGGATTGGACTGCTTTATTATCATCATCTTTAATTTCTTGTCACATCCATATTGCTATGAACTATGGATAATCTTCCAAGCAAAGTCTGGAAAATCTGTACCCCAAGCAGACTGTCTAGAAGTCTCCTTGAGGGCCTTGTGTGAACATGATGAATAGTAGTTATATAAGTAATATGGACAGCCTTCAACAAATGTGTTGAAGCGCCAACATTTTACATCTTAAAGCTGTCCTGGCCAACACTTTTATGGTTAAACAGTTGTTGTCTGAACCTAAGTCACAGAATGGGAAGGAAGAGTTTTATCTGCTGTAGTTTCATCCTATTGCTGAGATTAACTTCTAATATTAAGAATGGGTACGGACAGAGAAGGTTCAGACAGGAGTCGGTAGTTAAGCCATAAATCCAGAGTGTCTCATTAATGGCAGGGAGAGACGTTCTGTCCACAGAAAGTAGGGCTCTTAGATCAGTTTAACTTTCTCCTACAGGACCACCCAACAGGAGAGCATAGTTTACTGAAGTCATTTTTACCTTTTCCCCCCATTGTTTGCTTTTTGCAATTTTTTTTTTTTGCAGCAAGACTTTAAAAAAAACAGAATTGTTTGGAAATTATTTATTCTTTCTCTAACCCATATCAAATTTGACCAGATACAGTAAATATTGTACTACCCTGTGAAAATTAATCCAAACATTATGATTTGTTGTGCGTGCAGCTATCGCAGGTTCAACCATTTTGATGAGCTGTCAGGACGGTTCTGGTTGCGTTCGTGGGCAGGATCAGCAGACTCACTAGATAATCCCGCCTTTACACGCTCCGATGAGTTACTGCACATGCGAGCGCTTGACCGCCCCTGCTGTTACCATGACGACACACTGTCACTGGCCTCCACCTGCGCCAGCCACGGAACACGCATCAATACAATCTACCCCCACAGGTATACACACACACCACAAGTCCAATATTACACATTCATTTTTTTCATATGCTTAACAGGTCAGAATGTTATTGATCATTAAGTGATAACTAAAAACTAAAGTAAAAAATGAAGCCATCATTCTAAGGTGGATGAGAATTAGCCTTCCCATGGTAACAGAACAAGAATTATTGTCTACTTTTGGTTTCAAGGAAATGTTAATTTGGGGGTCCAAACAGAAATTAGATCACATCTACAAACCTGACTTAGACACAAACGCAATGTGTAATAATACACCACAAAGAAAAACTGATTATGCTTTAAAATCACATGCATTGAAGGTGGAGTCAGCATTCTGGAGAAAGATTAATTAAGCTCACCGCCCAAAACAAATACACCCCTCATGTCCAAGCTCCTTTTTTTTTTTTTTCTATCACTCCAGCCCACTTCTTTTCTCTTTATAACCTATAGCCTTTCCTCTGTCTGAGAATTAACAGAACAGTTTTGTTTCCCATTTACTGAGCCAGGGCTGTGTATGAAAACAAGACTTTCTTTCAGCATGCAAACAGAATGGACAGCTTTTTTTTTTTTTTTTTTTTTTTTTTTTGGTAAACCATAAATAAATGTGTAAAATACTATACAATTTTAAACAATGTAAATGAATCTAAAACAACTATGTAAGGATTGGCACTCATTCACACAAACACATAAGCACATATAGACAATGTCTGTGTAAATAATCCCTAGGCTCTCTGTGTTCCCTGTAGCTCACAGTATGGTTGGAGGGGGAGCGAGATGAGCATGGGGGATGGTGTGTTGGACTCGGGTAAGGCCAGTGACCTTTCTGTCTGTAGCTGGCCTGTGGAACCCATTCAGTGGACTCCCTTCCCACTTCTGCAGCAACTGGCTTCCCACAGGACACCTGCAGTAAGTGTTTTGACTGTGTGTGTGTGTGAGAGACAGAAAAAGAGAGAGACATGAATATCTGGTTTTATTATGTGTTGTTTCCCTGTTTAACCAGGTGAGGGTGTCGAGGCCACGGTCCTACTGTGAAGGCATGGAGCTGGTAGACCTGGGGAAGAGCTGGACTGCGTGACACACAAATCAAATCAAATCCAATGTTGACACTGGTATTTGCAGCTCATTTGTTCATTGTAGACCTTGAATGTTCTTGTTTTGTTGATAAAAACTTTAAAACAATAAGTGTAAATGTGTACTGTATATAAGTCTATATTTTTTTGTTAGGTTGTTGCTACGTCATCCATTTTGAATCAATCTGTTTGTTTCTTATATGCTTATTCAGATAAGATGTAGGATATACTGTAAAGTAAGAAAGAACAAAGAATCAGTCTAAATGTCTGTGGCACCGAATCTTATATATTGCTTTAATAAACAAATCTTACTCAGGGCAAGAATAAATGTATTCTGTTCTTTACTTTTGACAGTTAATAAATGTTAGTCCTTGTGCATTTAAACGTACTGAGCTTTCCATTATGTCATCATTTAGCAAGGAAAGTTCATTTATAACATATTACATACAAAAGGAAGTTCAATTGCTTTACATAATGCATTGTAACATTTTACAGAAAGCACATCATCAACCATTAAAACACAAAGTAAGTCATAAAATAAATGAAAACAATGTGGGATTAATTACTTATCCTTTCAAAATACCTTGGATTACCAGCTGTGCAAAAGTAGGTAACTGCTCTGCAGCCCCAATAGTCCCAGGTTTTTGTTTGTAATGTGATTAATTACAAATTTAATTTAAAAATGTGCACAGTAGAAGTATACTATCAACTAAGGTGTGTCTCGTACTACTACTGTATCTAATCCTGTGGTCCTGTCTGATAGAGGGACCAAGTGTCAAAATCTAGTTTTAAGACTTTATTAGGAACCCACAAAAAAGTTTTCTGGCTCCTAATCTGATTCCAGATCTATGGTGCATATTGACTAAATGTTGTACTCGATGTTTAGTTTGGACTCTGAATTGTTAACAGCTTCACAACAGATTACATGAGAGGCAGAGAGGGCTCATATTGATAAGACGATGAGAGGTGTATTTTGGTCTAAAACAATGTAAAGTAGTAGTACACCTCTCTCAATGGTGAATTGGTGTGATGTGATCACTAGACTGGAGTTTTTTGGGGTGGGGTTCTCTCTTTAAATTAGTATCATCTTCACATAACATCACATTTCAAAGAGTTTTTTACATACCTTCTTCCTCTCTCTGTCTCACTCCAGCACATACAAGCCACATCTCCTCTCAATGCTGTGTGTGAATCTTAGCTGGAATGTGATGCCATAAATGACTGGGAATGACTGTTACAGAGTGCAATGGGCTACTATTTACACTGTACTTCACTCCTATAATTGTCCCTGTCCTGGGAAAAGGAATAAGGGAGTGATTGATTCAGAGAGAGAGGAAATGTGACAAATAAAGGAAGCGAGTGAATGTGTGTTCAAGGGAGAGAGAGAGAACCCTAGACATAGGGATGAGTGAAAAGTGGACTAAAGCTACCTGCTGGCTTCTTCCATATACGGTCTTAGAGCCTAGCGCGAGGCCAGTGAACTTCTCTGACTGTGTGAGTGAGCAATGCAGGGAGTGTGTACATATCTGTGCATGTTGTAATGCATGCATGAGTCACGCACGCCACCTAGTGATAAAATCAATGTCAAAGGAAATATCTGAGTTTGTGAGTACAAAATTGGGTGATACCTCCCTTTCTACAAATAATTCTGTGGGTAGCCTAATGGAGAAGAACACAACATCCACACGGACACACATACACATGGCACACAGCCTTAAAAAGGGAGATTCATTAATTTCTTCAGACTGGTCACATGACATGAGCAGTGCATTCTCCCCCCCCATGTGACTAGCACCAGCATCTCCTTATATGGACGTCATCCAAAGGAACTTAAAGGGATGGTTGTCCTGCTGCCCTGTGTGTGTGTGTGTGTGTGTGTGTGTGTGTGTGTAGTGTGTGTGTCTGTAGTGTCTGTCTAGAGCAGGATAATGCCACTCTGAAAAGCTAATTCCCTGATCAGCTCATTCACCCCCTTCTATCCTTAGTGTCTCTGTGTGGTCACTTCCTGTGTGCATCTGCAGAAGTAAAGCACTGTGAAACCTACTTCCTGTCTCGTTTGGAGAGCCGGTTCCCATATATCCTTATTAGGAACACACAGAGCCAGTGAGAATTCCTACTGTAAGTTTATGAGTCTTTGTCTGGTGCCCTTATTGAGTTAAAACATCATCTCCAACTTAAGTTTGGTAAACTTATAAAATATGCTTTGCATAAAGACTACAAAGTGTGTTATCGTGAAAATAAATATAGTGTGTAAAACAGTATTTTAGGTTGGACCTGAAGCCTTGCATTACATATTTGTGTGTGTCAATGAGCAGGTGTGTATATGCATATCAAAGTTAGTCAGATCACTCAATACTAATTTCACAACATGCCTCACAGTTCAATTTGACACCAAATATAGGTATGTTTTGGAAATGATACACCTGTCAAGCAAGGATAATCTGCCCCCTCCACTCACATAAACATTACAAGTGATGACAGATAAGAGATTCACTGTCGCTGTGTGTGTGTGTGTGTGACAGAGAGAGAGAACGAGAGAACCTGGTATGTCAGGGCCGACGTGTTAATCAGGGTGTTAACAGTGCTGTCAGTGACCCTGAGATTGTAACCACCCCATGTCCTGGCACCACGAGTATCATCCTTGAATTTGCAAATGCATTAGCACAGTGCAATTCAGTTGTGTTTTTGTGTTTCACTTTAAATTAATCATGGACTTGTTTGTCTGTGTCCCAAACTTATCATCCAATGCACAAATAAAAAACATAAGACAACAGCATTAATCAAATGTGGTTAAAAAGTTGGTGTAATCACTGAGAAAATGGGGCCCCTTGCCAATGTGGATAAAGTCAGGGATTAAAATAATAGGATAGATTGATTCGCATCAAAATGTGCTCATTAGCTAAGTGTAGCAACATTAAAATTACATGAAAGCTCATAGCCTATTTCAACCTGTTTCTACTCAAGAAGACTGGGATTTGCAGCCAGAGCTCTGATATTTATTGTGTAGCCTATCACACTTGTGACCCCCATTGCGATCATCATAATAAAGATGATGAATGATATAAAATGTGTTTTATTGAACACTGAACGACCCCATATCGATATTATATAGGTTATTTGTTGTGTTGTCTGTCCCCTCCGACTTTTCAGAGCGCAAGACTGTATCTGCATGCGCCACACCCAGTGGATGCGACTGGACCAATCAGAGGGCGCCGTGCAGAAAGTTTTCCTTTTATGGAGAGGGGTTGCAGCGCGAGCTCTGTTAAAACCCTGCAATTTATTGGCCTCCATTGCAGTCAAGTCCTGACATCCTACCGGAGTGTAGCGCTCATTCACAGCCCTCCTAAGCCGACAACCCTCCCTCTAACAGGTAAGACAACTGCTGAAGAAAGATAGAAGTTTTTTACCACAATTTAAATGCATTTCTTTAACATAATGCGAACGTAATGTTTAGCCTGCCAATTGAAGTTAGTCGGTATGTTAACGTTAAGTTATGATGTGAGGTTGTCTGTGTGACTTTCATCAAATTGAAGCAACCTTTTTTGGCGCTGCTGCTTTTTAAATTTTCTCGATCCCGTAACGTTAGACTGCCATTCATTCCGTTTCTGATTAACACCGTTACAGTTTGAAGGGGTATGCCAGTAACCATAACTTAAATGTTTCGCCATGCTGTCACTTACGTTTAACACATGGTGTGACATAATCACCATGATCCGTGCTGTCATCACTTCATCCGTTTAATAAATCAGCGTTCAAAGAGCTTGACCTTCTCGTTTACATGTCAGCATCTGCTTTGGCTCGGTCCCCGGGTTTGGTGTCTCCGATTTCAAAGGCAGACGATTGCAGATTAGACTGAATTTAAAATATTGTCAATTAAAAAGCTGCGTAGAAGTGGTAAAATGTGACTGAAATTACGGCAACTAAGTCATTTGACTTAACGTTACATCCAACAAATGTCAGGTATCGTTAGAAGTTTATTTTTTTCTCCTCATAACCTTGTCACTATGGTGTCACGACAACGGTAGGCTACACCTGATGGCCATGACAGCAGATGGAAGTTCATTCATCTCCTGTAGCCTATTAAAGCGTGCGTTAGGGATGTGTAGATGGTTAATTAAGCTTTGACTCGGGTGAAGGGAGTGGCCGGTGTCTATGTCATTTGAGGTTTAACGACACATTAAGCGGCTTCACGGCCCGGGCTGCCGCCGTCTCCTGAGCTGCTCTCACTTTTTCCTTATATGGCCAGACGGTGGGAGAAACCGCCTTTGTTTCTCAGCTCAGGAATTGGACTGGGACGTGCGCCACTGCGACATCCAGCGTCCAGTCGTCATAATAACAAGGCTTTAACCTAGTTGATTGCCAAATGTAACGCACAACTGTCACAGAGCATCAGTTTTAAACAGTCCCCCCCTCTTTTCTCTCTGTCCAGAAAATGGATGACGAAATCGCCGCCCTCGTTGTTGACAACGGATCCGGTATGTGCAAAGCTGGCTTTGCAGGAGATGATGCCCCACGTGCTGTGTTCCCCTCCATTGTTGGACGTCCCAGACATCAGGTATAGTTTCTTCATAAATTGATAAACTATGAAGAACAAAGCTGGTAGAAACTGTCCTACATTTCTGTTAATCTTTTCTTGATTTTTAACTTTTCCTATTTTCTTTCAAAGGGTGTGATGGTTGGTATGGGCCAGAAAGATAGCTATGTTGGTGATGAGGCACAGAGCAAAAGGGGTATCCTGACCCTGAAGTACCCCATTGAGCATGGTATTGTCACCAACTGGGATGACATGGAGAAGATCTGGCATCACACCTTCTACAACGAGCTGAGAGTTGCCCCCGAAGAGCACCCTGTCCTGCTCACAGAGGCTCCCCTGAACCCCAAGGCCAACAGGGAAAAGATGACCCAGGTAATGAGGGCTGACACACTGACAGTTCCCCTCAATCAGGAAAATCACTCTGCTCATCTGTAGGGCTCCACAACAAGAATTTGTTGCTGCTCAGGCATCTCTTCTTAGTCTCAATCTGTCAATTTCATCCTGCTCCTTCAATCTCCAGGTTTCTTCTATCCTGTGCTGATCTTTTCATCTCTGCGGATGCTTCAGGTGTCTATCTCGCTTCACTGTGATGCATCAGCAATGACTTGTTGCAGCATGGATACTGTTTATTACAAATTGGGCTTGTTTTAGACCAAGCATCTAACTTCACTTTTTCTGCATGATGCAACCAATGACAGGGCAGGTAGCTGTACTCGTATTGTACAGTCAACGTGACCAAACTAAAGTATCGGTTATTGTATTGACCTGTTTTAATAATACTTAAAACAGGCCTGTGTGCTGTGCTTTCCTCAATCTGACTGTACTAACCAGTCCTGGCTTACATCAGCTTACTTTGAGTCACGGACTTATCTTGTCTTCTCTGTCCTCCAGATCATGTTCGAGACCTTCAACACTCCTGCCATGTATGTGGCCATCCAGGCTGTGCTGTCCCTGTACGCCTCTGGTCGTACCACTGGTATTGTCATGGACTCGGGTGATGGTGTCACCCACACAGTGCCCATCTATGAAGGTTATGCCCTGCCCCATGCCATCCTCAGGTTGGACCTGGCTGGCAGGGACCTCACAGACTACCTCATGAAGATCCTGACTGAGAGGGGTTACAGCTTCACCACCACAGGTTGGTAGCAAACAAATCTTAGAAGCTAGGGGAAACTGATGAGAAACTGGATCTGACTATAAAATGTCTTGTTTTACAGCTGAGCGTGAAATTGTGCGTGACATTAAGGAGAAGCTGTGTTATGTTGCACTGGACTTTGAGCAAGAAATGGGCACTGCTGCCTCTTCTTCATCCCTGGAGAAGAGCTACGAGCTGCCTGACGGACAGGTCATCACCATTGGAAATGAGAGGTTCCGTTGCCCCGAGGCCCTCTTCCAGCCTTCTTTCCTTGGTAAGAAATATATTTCAGTGAACTAGTTGACATACTTATGGACTAAGTTTGATAACTAACAGGGAGTTAATGGTTGGGAAGCATAGGGGATGATTTTTAAATAAAAGCATGTGGAACAAACTTTGTCTACTTTACACCCTCTCACAGGTATGGAGTCTTGCGGTATTCATGAAACTACCTTCAACAGCATCATGAAGTGTGATGTGGACATCCGCAAAGACCTGTACGCCAACACAGTGCTGTCTGGCGGTACCACCATGTACCCTGGCATTGCTGACAGGATGCAGAAGGAGATCACTGCCCTGGCACCCACCACCATGAAGATCAAGGTATGTCTCATTCTCATTACTGACTCCCATCCTCCCTGGGGCAATGATACAAACATTTCCAGAAAGCTCTTTACCTCTACTGCCACTTAGTGGCCAAACATGCAATATAGAAGCGCTCTGCTCATCTTCTAGCTTCTCCTACATTTAGTGTAGACTAAAATTGCAGGATGTCAGTGCATTTGCCAACAGTTGATTTGACATTTTAACTTTTCCTGCAGATCATTGCTCCCCCAGAGAGGAAATATTCTGTATGGATCGGTGGCTCTATCCTGGCTTCCCTGTCCACCTTCCAGCAGATGTGGATCAGCAAGCAGGAGTATGATGAATCCGGCCCCAGCATTGTCCACAGGAAGTGCTTCTAAACAGACTTGTCAGTCCGCTTCCCCGAAACACACACTGCTACAAACCCAAACGACTGGCTCTGCATACATGCCTACACCAACACACTGGTGTATGCTGAGCCCATAACACTCTTCCACTTTCCCTCATCACTGGCTATAGCACCATGCCCCCTGATGGGGAGAAACTCTGCAGGAAGTACAGAGCGTCCCAGGCGGTGTGAAATGTGTGGAACATGATGTCCATTGTCGTGTTTGTGTAGGTCATTTCAGATGTGTTTGTTCACCACCTTATTTGCCTCTATGAAGGTTTATTTTCTGGTTGGGTTGGCACCGCCCAACAGACGTGTAGTATTGCTTATGTAAATTAATCTTTTGTTTTTGTAATTTCAACCTTAAGCAATACTTGGTCTAGTTTCTTTTGTCATTCTGCAAAAGACAAAGCTTCTACCTTGTATGATATGAAGGTTTGTGCATGGGGCTTCAAGCCTCTGGTGTACACAACTTAATAAAGCGCACATGTCTAAAATTTTGGTCTAGTTGATTCAGCTTGACTATCAAATACAAGAAATGCCTATTCATCTCAGATTTGTGTTGTATCACACTTCAGTCTTAATGCATTTTACCTATAGTGCTTTTATTTTGGGGGGGCTTTTATTTTTTTAGGCCTTTATAGATGGCTGAAGACATGAGAGGGTGAATAACATGCAAAGGGCTGCAGGTCTGAGTCAAACCCGTGGCTGCTGCGTTGAGGGTAAACCTCCATATATGGGTGCCTCATCTACCACATGAGGTGCCCTACTGTGAGTTTTAGGATAAACTCACTTAACGCTTAAAAGAAATCCACACCTTTAAAAATGAACGCACTACACATCACTCCCTCTCTCACAGGCCTTTATAAAGCATATTTTGCACCCACAATTCGTAAGATTAAGGAAGACCTAGCCCCATGGACAGCTTTGCCATTGTCGCTCCTAGGCAAGGTGAATCTTATCAGAATGGCTATACTTCCCCAGTTACTGTATCCTTTCCAAATGATCCCAGCCCTGCTAAGGAGAAAATCACTTTCTGTTATAAACAGCTCTGACTTCCTTTCTCTGGAAGAACAAGCGAACCAGGTTGAAACTCACTACGCTACAGCTCCCCCTTGAGGGTGGGGGCTTGGCAGTACCGGATTTTAGGCGCTATCAGCTAGCATCTCTCTGCACCTACATCTGGCACTGGTTTGACAAGGGCGCAGAATCCACCTGGCTTGATTTAGAGGCTGCCCCAGTGGCCCCTATTCCCTTGCACCATATCTTATATGCTTCTAACGGTTGGGCTCGCCTTAACTTAAAGAGCAATTTTATCTTACAGAATACTGTAAAAGTCTGGAAGACTATAAGAAAATTAGAAGGCCAAAGTGTTTTCTTCCCCCTCCGTACACCTGTCCATTTGAACCCAGATTTTCCTCCTGGTCTGGCCGACCACGCCTTCTCAGTGTGGTTTAGTAGGGGTATAAAAACTGTGGGTGACTTGCTGGCAGAGGGCACTGTGTTACCTTTTGATCCGCTTAGAGAGAAATACAACCTTCCACAGAATAACTTTTTTAGGTATTCATTCATTCATTCTTCATTTTTTCTAATAGCAGGTCGTATCCTAATGGGTTCTCCACCTCAGCTGTGGAAAAGGCTCTCCTGAAGCCTGACTCCAGAAAACTCATTAGCAGGGTTTATAAGGCCCTGTCAATTTCAACCGTCGACGGTACGGTTCATGTCAGATCACTTTGGGGAGGCTATCTTGGACGATGTATGGGACGATGTTTGGTCAGGCCCTGCAGGTTGCTTATTTACCAACAAAGCCAGGGAAATGCAATTTAAGGTCATACACAGGCTCCAAATCACGCCGGCGAAACGCCATAGGTTTAACCCACTGCTCTCGAAATATTGTAACAAATGTAAGTTGTCTGAAGGTACATATTTCCACTGTATGTTCGAATGCCCCTTTATTAATGACTTCTGGGTTAGAATATGTAAAGAAATTGATGTCATATTCAAGAAACAACTATCTCTAACTCCCGTTGGCTGTATTCTGGGATTAAATCTTAAAGCAATGGGTCTTAGCTCCTCCAAACTGAGGCTGCTGGAGGTGCTTCTTTTTAATGCAAGGAGATGCATTCTTCTCCTGTGGATCTCAGACTCTACTCCAACAATTCCACAATGGACTCGAAGTGTGTTGGAGCTTCTCCCTTTAGAAGCTATTAGCTTCTGGCTCAGTGACATGCCTTTTTGCTTTTTTGAAATCTGGGACCCCTTCTTGGACTATATTGGGGAAGATGGTGCACGGACTCTTCAGAGTGGCCTCTATGGTCTAGCATGGTCCGAGATCTCGAAGTATATTTCCAGATGACATGCAATGGCTACAGTACCTCATCTTGACTAACTACGTTGGGTGTACCTCAAGTGTGCAAACCTTCTATTTTATTTTATTTTATTTTAGTTATTTTATAGTTAATAACTTTTAATTTTTTTTTTTAATTACCTTTTTCTTTTTTTGTTAAGAAGTTGTGGGTGGGCTAAAAGGAGGGCTTTATTCTTTACTTAATGTCTGTCTTCTTTTATACTGTATGTGCCCTTTGAAAGAAAAGTTTAATAAAGATGTTATATAAAAAAAAAAAAAAAATGAACGCACATAGTTGAACATATGTTTTGACATTTCTCACTAGAGAAAATGAATGTGTAAATAAAATGAAGGATGGCTGAATTGGCTGCTTCAGTTTCAGGGCCCTGGTATTGTCACATGCCATGGCTTACTAGGACACTTGAGCAGAATAAAGGCATCATCATTGGTGTTAAAACCTGTGCTTTTACTACAATGTCAAGTCTTCCACACATCAATGTCTCCTCAGTTAATCGTGAACAATATTGAAGTTGGATGAAAGTCACGCAGAAGTTTACAGAAGACTCATTAACTCAACTTCATTAAAACTTCACATTTATCATTTAAGCCATATGTACAGATTGTTAACTCATGGACACATTTTTACTTGAACTAACTGATAAATAGTACAGGACTCTGCTGCAGGAGAATATTTTCACTGTCATTTCCCAGTAATCATCACAGGTTTTGTGAAAATTTGATAAGAGCGGGACTTTGTCACCATCCTTACACATCGTTCTTTGTTTAAATGGCAGACAACCTTGCTTAATGTACATTTTCCCACATATTGGCTCCATATTCACTTCTTTTAACAGTGGAATTAACGTTTTGAATTAACTTTGGATAGTATTGCAAATCTACAGAACTAGTTTATAGTTTGGTCATGTCTTACATTGAAAAATGAACAAACCAGCACATACACACAAAGCTGTCGTTGTCTGAATATGCTTGGTTATTTTTCCGTGAAATTTAAGAACCCAAACTGTAAATATGTATATATTTACAAAATCAGATTTTTGCCAAGTTTGGTCAAAAGTATGTCTGTTTTTCATAAAGAATCTGAAAAGTATATTTAAACCAGTAGTGAAAGTAACCAAGTACATTTACTCAAGTACTACTTGCTACTACTTAAGTATAATAGACACCTGTACTGTCATTTGTACTTTTATCTGACAGCAACAATTAGTTTAGTAGTAGGTTGAAGATTCAGGTTATACAAAAACAAAATATATTCTGTTTATTAACGGAGAATTCTGGTTGATTTCAACATGTAGCTGTTTTTTAGTGCTGTCAGTAGCGAGACAAATAATAACTATCAGTGCTGTTTACACCTAGTTATCCCCCTGCTAGAGTTAGCACCCAACAGGCTTGAACAGGGAAAGTTTTAAACTTGTTTTTAGCCTCTAAACATGCTCAAAATGTCATTACCAGTGCCTAGCCATGTGCAGTTATTCCTTCCAAGTGAACACAGTGAATCTGACTAAAGTAAATGTGACAGAAAGACACAAAAGTTGTAATCCATACCTCTGTTTATTTCCTGTTTTTACGGTGAAGTCTACCCTAGTCAGATGTCACAACTTTTATGTCTTTCTGTCACATCTACTGCAGTCAGATTCACTGTGTTCACTTGGAAGGAATAACTGCACATGGCTAGGCACTGGTAATGACATTTTGAGCATGTTTAGAGGCTAAAAACAATCCTGTTTAAGCCTGTTGGTTGCAAAATCTAGCAGGAGGATAACTTGGTGTAAACAGCACCGATTGTTTTAATTTGTCTCGCTATTGACAGCACTACAAATAAAAAATAAATAAAAAAGAGCTATGTTGGAATTGACCGGAATTCTCCTTTAAGTATGATGCATTATAGATTATTATAGTCTAAACTACCAGTTGTATAAAAAAAAACAGTTGATTAGCTAAATGTATGACCAGCTACTACAAAATAATATGCTGCTTACACAGTAATGCATACGCAATAATAATAATAATAATCCAATAATGTAATATCAGTTGTGAGTACTTTTAGTTTTAAAGGTTTTCATAAATGTAGCTGTTAATACTCCTGTATTTCTACATACATATTTCCACATTATAATACTTTTACTTGAAGTTTCCTTGAGATAGGCCGCCTATATCTATTTTTACGGAATCACTGATAAAAACCATAAATCCTGCAGCAATAAGAAAACCGTATACTGTATCTTTACTATTTTTATTAGCCTACCTAAAAATGGTAATATATGTAATTTTTTAAAAGTATTTTAAAGTTATTTATTTATATTAAAGTCATATTTTGAAAGTAACACTAACTACCTTTTATCTACCGTCTTAAATTCCTTGTGTTCTTTTGATGTTCAGCACTATTTTGAAGGAAAGTTTAATAATGATGTGAGAAATGAAAATCTCCAATAAAAATCGGATTGGACTGACAGGAAGTATGTCCGTCACTGACAGACTTCCGTCATTGTGCAGCAGCAAACGTGATCCGTCCTGTCAACGGTTTTTACACCGCCTGTGGTTCAATGTAAGCGGGTTTGTCGGAACATGAAGGCTGGATGAATATCTGAAATACAAGTTAAAATCCTGGATATCATGAGTGGGACCATGAGAGGGATTTCAGAGGACATGGACCGGCAAATTGTACAGGTGGGTAAACCGAGAAACCTCGAGAACATATGAATACTTAACGGTAACGCCGTGCAGAGCAACTGGACCAGCTAGCGTTAACGCTAACTAGGTGAGACCAGGGATAGACCAGGGATAGACCAGGGATAGACCAGGGATAGACCAGGGTTAGACCAGGGTTAGACCAGGCTTGACTCAAATTTCTGCTAAGTCTTTCAAACACTTTTGGGTTGTTACGTGTGGTAGAAATACATGTGATTTGGTGTCTCCTTTTTATTAACCTGCTAAACAACATAATATGTTGTATGTGAGTGGACAGGCAGGCAGAAATGCTATATGTCTTAACGTATGCACTAAGTGTCTTGTATCTTGACAAAGCTATATTGAAACGTTCCTATTTTGGACTTCCTAATCGGCCAATGTAGCGTAGTAATGGAATCACCTGCTAATAGGAAATATAGCATTATTTTAGCACGTGTTTCCACTTGAATGCTTCAACTAGAAGGTTAGTTAATAATTCAGCTTTATTCAGAATAAGACAATAAGCAATATGCATGAATGCCATTTTATATTGTAATATTCATATTATTGTTCTGTTAAATCTTCTCAAAATTCCGTTGAGAAAAAGTGTATGGATACAATAACCAGAAAGGAATGTATGACTTTGGCATATCCAGCAAATTAAATTCTGACAAATACCTGATATTGATGCAAAATTATATAAGAATGCAGTGTTGCCATAAAGCAGTCAAGCTCATTGATTTGCAGCATTGAGTACAATGGCCTAATAATGTAAGCAGAGACATTGAAAAGATAGCTACAGCAGTATGAATGATGAATTGTCATATCACCCAGCCATAATCTAGTGTCTTGATGACAGCTTTTCTTTATTGATCCTCAATAACAAAATACCAAGAATCAGTAATTGCTACCAGCCATTAAGACAAGATGTGTAGCATCTTGCCATCTTGGTTATTCTTTCCAAAGGCTGACTGAACACACAAAGAGTCTAAACACATTTGACTTTGACACTGTTTGTTGTCTGTCTCAGGCTGTATTTGACGAGGACACAATGTCCTCTACCTCGGTGGGAATGTCGGATTTGTCCGATGAGATCCTGCTGTGCATCCTCCGCCATGTTCCAGTGTGTGACCTGGTGCGGAATGTGGCAAACGTCTGCCACAAGTTACGCACACTGTGCCACGATAAGACCCTGCTCACAAACGTCAGCCTGTCTGAGGAGTATCTGGTAAAGCTGTTTAGACCGGAGAGGCATCATGTTTCAAAATTGTTTCATTGAAGATCTTTGTCACAGTTTTCTATTTCTAGTTCATGCACATGTGGAACTTTCTGTAAATTTAAAATACATTTATTTAACACAGTGGAATACTTGTTGCACTTTAACAGATGGAAACATTAATACAAATGTATTCCTTTGTTTTCTCCAGGCTGACGATCTACTGGTTCGCCACATATTAAAGCAGCTAGCCAATCACGTGCAGTCTCTCAGCCTGAATGGTTGCTACTGGCTGTGTGGCTCTACAGTGGAGATTCTTGCTCGCTGTAGAGGAGTGACGCACCTCGATGTCACCGGCTGTCGCCTCACTTCCCTGCGTCTGTCCCGTCTCCTCTCCTCCCTCTCTCTGCTCAGATCACTTGCTTTTGATGTGACGCCAGGCTTCAACTCTGCTCAGCTCAGTTCAGAGGCGGTGGATTCACTGAGCCGTCTGTCAGAGCTCAGACAGACCCTGTTGACACCGAGTTATGGTGTGGTGCCGTGCTGCGCCCAACTCCGCAGGTACGATTACACACGAGGCCGGTGTCCAGAATCACTCCCTATTTGGCACAAATAGCACTATGTATTTAATTGTATCCATTTTTATGGGATTAAGCAGATCCCAGCTGTAGCGATTAATCCAGTAGCTTTGGAGACATTTCATTAAAATCTAGTTTGGTTGAGTTTAGTGATGGAACTTCATGCATTCACATTCTTGATGCAGTCTAAGAGCATTTTCACACTTGAATATCTGAACCAAGGTCTAGACCAAGGCTTGTGTTTTTGCAGTTTTTTCAACTGACTGCTGCTCTCTCCGACTGCTCTTTTTGTTTTGTTGCGATGTTGAGGAGCAAGACACGGAAATTTCTTTCTAGAGCATTTATTCAGAGACAAACGGAAACATACACTGTACATTTACTACCACTTAACAAGTAAATTGCTGATGTATTCTCTGCTCTGATAGCCGACAGCTGTCTTCTCTGCGCGCATTCACTGTCACTTACTCTCTCATGTAGCTACACGCTAAGCACAGAGCTATTCCTTAAAGGAGCTTCCCCGGTCTTGTAACACAAGGAGAGCCTGCCAGAGCTTCTTGTATTTGGTCCAATAGTTTGAACCATCCAAAAAATGCTTTCACACTATAAACGAATGTCACCGTAGCTCATTTTGATCCAGACCGAGATCACCTCTTTTGATTGGACTAAAATTTGGGTCCGAGGCACCCTTTCACACCTGCAATTTTGGTTCGGACCAAACTGGAAAGTCTGAAAGTCCGGACTGAATGAGGTAGGTGTGAAAACGCCCTGAATGACTTTGTTACTGTTTTACTGCTACAATGTTGAATGTGTGTTTCTGTCTGGACACTGCAGGCTGATGCTGCAGTTTGACATCTCAGACGTGACCAGAGAGGGTATCGGTGTTTGTTGTCAGTTAATGATGGGTCAGAGCAGTGTGCCACATTACCAACAGCTGGAGGAGTTCACTGCCAGGCTGGCTCCAGGAGAGGTGAGTTTGCTAGTGTGCATGTGCATGTAATATACTGTATTTTAATGTATCTGCGGTATACACAGTAGTACTGTGCAGTTTGTAATTTGTCTGTGTGTTGATGTCTTCAGGTAAATCAGACCTTGCTCCTGCTCTACCTGGCCGTCTTCAGCGTTCATGTTCCAAAGGGTCTCAAAGTTTTCCTTGTGTCGATTCCTGGCCCAAACCCTGCTCACTGGCCTGCTGCTCCCTCACTGGCCCAGAGCTTGGGTCAACGAGGTGACCTGGAGGCCCTCCAGCTTCCTCGGTCCTGGCTAGATTCCTTGTCCCTAAAGCGAGCCCTGGAGAGAGGGAAACAGTCCAAAGCACCTGAGCTTCAGCCGCTGCCCAGCATTATGGCCACAGGTGTTCCAGTCATTGTTGGAAGGAGGAGTCAAAGACGCCAAACAGCTGACCAGCCTGAACCTTAGTGGGATCAACAAGGTCCTTTACTCAGAGTGTAGGAGTGTGGAAGATCAGCTGGTTCCTGACACAATGAGCCGGTTGGCAGTTGGCTGTTCCAACATCAAACACCTGAACCTGATGCACACACACTATCATCATGAAAACTCTCCTGGGCTAGGTGCAGAAACACACCTGTGTGCCAGCTTGGCCAAACTCACACACCTGCGCTCTCTCACTCTGCCTCCCTGCGCTCTGTCAGACGGCTTGAACACACATCAGATCTCTACAAACAACACGTCTCCCTCTCCGTTATTCCTGGGGTTAAAGAAGACTCCACGTGTGGGACTCCAGAATTACAAGCCAGATTCAGAGTCTTCTCTGTCAGGGGACAGCACTTCAGGGCTCAGTCTGCTCTTAGCTGGCTGCCCTTTTTTTGGAGACCTTGGAGCTCATTGGTCCAGGTTTTGTCTCTGCACTGCCTCGGCTTGAGCCCTGCACTCGTGCCAGTGTGGAGCCTCGTGGTATGTGTGCGTGGGCACGAGGAGTTGGCGATGCACACTTGGCAGCACTTGAGGCTTTGCCTCGATTATGCCGCCTGACTCTGGCTGGGCTTCCTGGGGTCCTTAAGGGGACAGGACTGATACAGCTGACCAGGCAGTGCAAAGATCTACAGGTATTATCCCTTGCCAACATGGGATCACTAAAAACCATGAACTACACCCCGGCCTTGCTGGACACACTTAAACAGTGCACACAGCTTCAGGAACTCAGGTTAGATGTCTTTGTGTACCTTTAATTTACTTTAATACTAAACACTAACTGTCAGACAGTACAGTCTATTACAGTTATATATTATTGTATGTCCCTTTTAGTTAACAGAGTATCCCTCCTTTCCAATAAAAGCATTTACTATAAGTTAATTATAATATTGAATGTATTAGTTGAATTAATAAATTGATCCTAGTGTTATTTTTCCTCAGCAGAGTGTTTAGGAGATTCAGAACCATTAAATGCTTGGTTAACTATGTTAAAACATGAAGAATTGCACTATTATCTGTTATTATAATCTGTCTCCACAAAGTAATGTGTTTTTTTTTTTTAATTTATTTTTTTACAGAGAATTATAAAACCTGTTGTGAAAATTTAGAATTATCACATTGTATTTTTTTCTGATAGCTATGGGAACCCCCAAACAGGCAAACCATAGGCAGATTCATAGTGTAGTGTTATGGTGAGTTTTGTTTTTGTTTTTCATGAAATGGAGTGCCTTATATTCACTACAAAAATATAGGGCAGTACACCAGGTAGTCTAATTAAATAATTTTTAACTTTTTAATATTTAATTAATTGGACATGTGTGTCTGTGTGTTTTAGGTTAGAGCAGCCGTATCTGAATGCCAACGCGTCATTCTTTGAGGCTTTGTCCTGCTGCTCTCGCCTGCAGCGTCTCTGCCTTATCTCACGCAGCGGTACCTTTGACCCATCGGCCGCAGAAACCTTCATGGAGCGATGCTGCAACGTCATCATGTGCCACATGTTCATGGGCGGCACCTTAGTGGCTTGTCGCACACTGCAGAAAGCTCTGCTGGACAGGTCTGTGCTTGTGTGAAAGGACAAACATATCAAATACTAAATAGCCAAATAAAGCTTAATTCACCTTTTCTTGTGTTTTCTCTCTGTTAGATTTTCAGTCAAGCGCTCGGCCCTGAGTGTGGTCATCTATCCATTACAGCATGAAGACCTGCCTTCAGTCATCCGAGACATCCCACTAACACTGCTGGATAGGATTACTTTGTTCCAGAGCCACGTGGCCCAACCACCACATTTATCACCATTGTGACATCACAAAAGAAGCTTCAGTGTGATTGGTACTCAACAACTGAGGTGCTCAGACCATTTTTAATCTGCAGGAAATAAAATTGAACAATTGAAAGACCAATTGTCACCTGCACAGTCATTTCTGATTGTGTGAATTGTTACATCAACAGCTGTTTCCGGCTGCTCTACAACAATACATCAACCATGATTATTTATTCATGTGACAGAGTAATGATGGTCTTCAAAGGGAAATTTTTGAAGACCAGGGAAGTGTTTTTTACACTGGTGCCAATGGGGCATCTCACAATCAAAATGAATGTCTGTTACTACACCACTCTGCTACTTTGAAAATAAGTGCCGAACATATAAGTAAGGGATGTATTTGTTCAGATGCTTTGTGCTGACGATCTTAATCAAATGATGTTGTAATAAACTCCATGTAAATTATTTTTAATTCCTGTGTTCTGTGTACCATTTGTATGTTCATGTCACTTTTTAAATACTCTCAAAAGTACACACCAATGATACTGTTGGTGATACCAAGTCCCCACAGTTGTGGCATGTATATACTTTAAGGTTTAAGGAGAGAGAGGGCCACATGTGAAAATGTTATTTGAGAAGTCAGAATACAGAATTCTGACACAGATGTGAAGCTTGGTAATGTCAACCAGAGACATTTGTATGTCAACGACCCAAGCAGACTAATCTATCACCGATGTAGTCGATCGGAACGGGCAATCCTTTCCAGAGAGATTATGCCTTTTTCAACAATTATAAACCGTGTTTAAATATGTTCAAACTTAATTGTTACGGTAAACCATTTTAGGGACCAAATTGCCAGACATGGTGATTTGTAACTTTTGTTCGATATCTATTATTCAGGTCTTATCTAGTTTCGTCATTGAAACATCGTGGCCGGTGCGCAGACAACATGACAGAACAGAAGCTACGCAGATAACCTCCCACTAGCAAAATAACGACAAAGTAACGTTAATTAACTATCTTAAATCGCTAAATATGTTCACGTCCGTTGCTCGTTCGTGCGTGCGAAACGGGAGGAAAGTCTCGGTCTCCGTAGCTAAGTTGTCCCTATTTTCAACGGCTAAGAACTCGACCAGAACCCTGAATCTGACAGGGGGACACAATTTGTCACGACACCGGTCACCGGGGCTCCTCGCATCGACACCCTGGCAGCTGCTGTCGGTGTCCGCCGCTTCCCATGGGGGTACAGACCCTCTGGCCTCCCCTTCAGCCCCAGCCGAGAGCGACCCACCAGACCGGGAGCGCTTCGGCTCCCTTTCTACCGACATGTCATCTAGGAGGTCTTTTAGAAAAACAAGTCCATACATCCAGGATCTGCGGCACCGTGAGGAGGTGGGCGAGGATGAAGACCCGGTGAAACCTCTCAGGAGGCGCGGGAGAACAAACACACCGTATTGGTACTTCTTACAGTGCAAAAAGCTGATCAAAGACAACAAGGTGAGATCTTTTGAGCTAATATATCTGTCTTCTCACCTCCTTCTGTGTATAATCCTAAACTTGTGTCCTCTTCCAGCTGCAGGAGGCTTTGGATGTGTTCAGCAGAGACATGCTGCAGGGAGAGAGGCTGCGGCCGGAGGAGTGCAACTATACTATCCTGATAGGAGGCTGTGGTCGAGCTGGACAACTCAAAAAGGCCTTCAAGCTCTACAATGAAGTAGGGATATTTTTATTTATTCAATTTTTATCATGTTTATATCTCCTGTAGCATTTTCAAATATTCCAGATCTTAAAGTGAGTTATATGGAATTTTTCAAGCCATAACCATATGTGTTATTATTGTTAAAATAATAACATTATTATTATTATTGTTACTTTTAGTTACAATGATATCAGTTTTCCTAATATTGTATTATATTTATTTCAATGCCCAGTCCTAGTTTTAGCTTAAATTTTCACTTGTACTTTTAGCATACAATATTCACATTTTCATATATACCTGTTTCGGATGTTCATTTTTTGACACAAACATCTCAAGGTAAGCAATAATGTGTGTATGTGTGTGTGTGTCTTGCAGATGAAAAAGAGGTCTAGAGGCTGCAGATGCCACCTACACCGCTCTGTTCAATGCCTGTGCCGAGGCGCCATCCAAACAAGCCGGTCTCCAGCAAGCACTGAAGTTGGAGCAAGAACTCCGTCGTAAAAACTACCCCCTCAGCACCATCACGTACCACGCCCTTCTCAAGACACACGCCATGACCAACAACCTTCAAGCCTGTATTCACACGCTCAGGGTACAGCATGGGCCAAAATTTGTTATATACTGTATGTGTTTGGAAGGTTGGTTTACTGAATTGTGTTAGATTTATAAATATGATTTGTGTATGTTTGAAGGAGATGATGCAGAACGGCCATGCTGTAACTCAGGAGACATTTCACTATCTGCTGATGGGCTGTTTGAAGGACAAACAAACTGGATTCAGACTGGCTCTACAGGTAGATGCATGATTTAAAGCCACCTAACCACATTAATATTGAATATTTGCACGGCACAGTCAATGGGTGCCTTACTTCTTTGTTTCTGTTTCAGGTTTGGCGCCAAATGCTGAGGTCAGGGATTGTTCCAGACTCAAAGAACTATAACCTTCTCTTGCGAACCGCTAGGGATTGTGGGATTGGCGATCCTGTCCTGGCCACTGATGTGCTGCTGAGGCCTGACTGGAAGTATGAGAAGGAACGTGTGTCATATGAAAAATCTGAGCCTGGACACAGGGATCTAATAGACATTGACATCCTGGAGAGGCAGCTGTTTATCCAACCTGATCCACACAGTGACAGTCAGCAGGACAGCAGAGGCAGAGAGGAAGAAACCTACATCAGAAAAGACTCAACCCATTTGGTAGCAGTCAGACAAAGAGACACTGTTGTGTTGCCTTTAGATTTATCTGGTGATTCTACAGCCCCTAACTTACTGGACATTTTTGAGTGTAAGAGTGGTAGTGTGGTCTCCCTTGGCACCGTGGATGGAGCATCAGATAGGCTCGCCCTCATCGGAGGAGCTCAAGGTTTCCTGGAGAAGATGGCAGCTAACCGACTTAGTCCAGACCTTAGAACTCTGACTCTGATAGCCGACATGATGGAGCCTGGGTACAAGTCTCTGCAGATGCTGCTGAAGGTCGCAAAGCAGCATAAAGTGAAGCTTGACGTTGCATTCTTTAACTCTGTGATGCGCAGAGCAGCAAAGTCAAAGTTGGCAACCTGGAGGAGGCAAAGGTACAGACACTCATGCACGTAGTTTTGGTTCCATGTGGCCAGGTTTTTGCCTCCACCCAAATACAGGAAACCGTGTCCCCATTACTCTTAATAATCTGCTGTGAACAGTTTTCATAAGAAATACTTTCTTTCCTTTTGAAATCTATTGGCGGTGTGTGTCCAATCAGAGCAACGAAAGACAAAGTTCCTGGAAATATATTTTTCTGTTGATTGTTTTTCATTTTATTTTATTTATCAGTGCTGTGAGCACCAGACACCAAAAACAAAACCTGGGCAAATTGAACCTAACCTGCATCACTATAGTGAAAATATGTATTTTAAAATATTTGTAATATATGTCTTTCTTTTTCCCGGGTGAAGCAACCCTTAAAGAGTCTGTGCATATTTGTGATACTTTTGTTTTCTTTCTAGGCTGTGTTGAGTGTGATGCAACAGCGCAACGTAAACGTGGATGTACAGACATTTGGAAGCCTCGCATTAGGCTGTGAGCGACAACAGGACGGGCTTCAGCTACTGAAGGACATGGAGGTGATGAAACACTAAACACACAAAAGTCAGAATAGATGTGAAATCTCACGTCTTATTTGTATAATGAAAGTCAGAAAATTCTTCCATATTCTGTCATAGCTGCTTTGTCTTATGTTGATGTGGACACAGAGAACATGGAAAATGCGGAGTTTTAGCTGCACTAAGAGATGAAGATGAACTGTAGCATTGTCATGGGACATACAACTGACTTGACTACTTAATAATAATAATAATAATTATTATTATTATTATAATTATAAGCTTTATATATAAAAAATGATATACCACATACAGAGTGTAGCTCAAAGTGCTTTAACAACAAATTGGAGAGACCACAAAAAACAATCCTTTTTATGATAAAAACAAACAATCAAATGAGCATCCAACAGCAAAGAGATCTTTCCTTCATTTTTTTTTCACGTGTTCTTCACAGGAGGCGGGACTGAAGCCTAACGTCTACGTGTTTTCTGCTCTAATTGGCCGAGCAACTCGAAGACTGGATTATGTCTACCTTAAAACATTGCTAAAAAGCATGAGCAGCATGGAGGTGTGGCCTAATGAGGTCATCATCCGGCAGCTGGAGTTTGCCGCACAGTATCCTCCCAACTACGACCAGGTAAGAATACATACAGTATTTACCACCAATACGTCAGTTCATACCTGAGCAAAATATACCTGTGTAGATAGGTAGGTGCAGATTGTGATCACAACCAAAGATCCTGAAGACTGCTGTAATCTTCATTAGTGGAAGTGAAGGAAATCGGTTTAAAATAAGTTTCAAAAAACAGGTTTCCCAAAGCATTTTGTACCAACGAACTGCAGAGGTTTCTCTTTTCCAAAGCTGTGGCAGTGAAAATGTCTAGATATGTGTGTGAGCCATGCTTTAACTGAGCTTTTAATGGTTTGATGCACTGTAGGCTTTATTTCTGTAAATATTATTGTTAACACCTCTACACTACAGTCCAAACTCCACTCTCATCCGCCCTGTTTTTAGCCCCAGCAGGCAGTTGGTTTCAGTGAAAAAGCTCTGATAAACCCACTGTACGCCACCAGCAGCACCTAGCACCAAAAATCAGACAAACACTGTTGGCCACAAGCTAGTGAATATAGTGGAGCATTTAGCTGCTTACCAGACAAAATAAATTCATATCAGACTTACCAGGTGGCCAGAACTCTAAATGAATGCTCCACATTGAACTGTGTAAAGAGACAACTCTAATGTATAATGCATAGACATAAAAAATGAAAGGTCCTAATTTCTCTTGAGTTTTTATCTCATT
Organism: Etheostoma perlongum; assembly: GCA_026937815.1. Taxonomy (NCBI): domain Eukaryota; kingdom Metazoa; phylum Chordata; class Actinopteri; order Perciformes; family Percidae; genus Etheostoma; species Etheostoma perlongum. The sequence continues at coordinate 26,802,728 of CM049372.1, read as the reverse complement.
TCTTTGCCCCCTAATGGCTAAAAATCAGCTTTTAAAAAAAACAACACTACGATTTAAGTAATTCTTTAGATAAATGCTTTCTTGACTCATATTTTTTTGCCCATCTCCTCCCCCTTATCTTTCCTCCCTTCCATCAATCCCAGTACAAGTCCAGAAACAACTACCTGGTCCAAATCGATGGTTTCCGTGGTTACTACCAGCAGTGGCTGAGAGACATGCCTGCTCAGAGCGCTGAGGACGAGCAGGCAGAGCTGCAGTCTAAGACGGACACTGAAGTGCTGAAAACAGAAGCAGCAGATGGACTGACAGAGACCCAAAGAAACCAGAGAGCAGCAGCCAGGAGATATAATTCTCGTAACAAGGACAAGGCGAGCACCGCTGCTCTGTAGCAGCACTCCAGAAAATGTCTTTCATTTCTCTCCTTGATCGTCTGTGGGTCTGTTTGCGTTCGTCTGTGTAACCCTGGATGGACTCTGGGTCAAAGGTGCTCATGGACCTTTAGTCAGTTAACTTATAGAAGATGCATTTTTCTACAAAAATCAAGTTGTAAAAATGATTGCAATTAAAGTAAATTTCAAGTACATGATGCTTGATAAATTAAACGTCACCTTGGTTGCCTCCTACATTGTATGTGATTTTGAAACCACAATTTAAGGATCATTTTAAAAAAGTGTCAGGTCAGGTATATCATTTTTTAATTGTTGAGGGGCTGTGGCAGGGTAAAAGGATGGTGCACGTTGTGCTATTACATTGTGAAAAGCATGCATTTGCTGAGTTAACCATCATCTGATGGTGGTAGATAATGACATCTAAAAGTACTGCTAAAACTGAAATCAGTGTTGCTTCCTTAAAGTTTGATGGACTGAAATGTAACAGGACAAAACTGCACTAATATGTCAGTAGTATTATTAGTAGTATTATTTGTGTAACATTTTCCTCAAAAGGCAGAGTTAAACAGGATCTTGTTGTGCTTGAACAGAAAGGAAGTGGAAAGGATCTCTTCAGAAATAAAATATGGACGTATTATTTGATATTTTAAGAAGGGGCATGAAAATAAGTGTTAGGTAATGTGGATGAATAAGATAAGGAAAATGATAAATTTGCCTTTAAATAGGAAAGCATCCATCTCTGGGTAATTCATTATTGTAAAAAAGATGAACATGTTATAATGTCCCAAAAAATTAAATATTAGGGCATGGTATTATGTATAGGTTAGTTACACCTGTTAATGCAGTTACTTGAGAGAAACTTAGCTGACATGAACAAGGTATTTTTTTTAATACATTATTCATTATATGTAGTATTATTACTCAAGCATAGTTCTTGGCATTAAAGTGAAGCATTTAAGAAGAACAAAATTGGAAATAACCACTTAAACAACTACTAAAAGAAACAGAAAAGAATATTTATGTTTTTATACATTTTCTGAATGTCTTCTTCTACTGTGGCGGTAATGCACCTATAAGCTAGCTTGCCAACCACCAATAAAGCCGACAAAGAAGAAGTAAAAACGTCGCATCCGGCGACGTTGAGTCTGGAGAACAGCGGCGCCAAAAACATTTACTTCGAATAAACGGACAGCAAAGGTAAAATTACTCTCTCATAAAAGATAACAAGTATTTAGACGTGTTTTAATTGGTTTACGTCACTATCATGTGTAGTTATAAATAACGGTTGACACAATTCAACGACTGTTTTAACACAAATTTAACTTTCTGTTTCTGCCAGCTGGTAACCGGGACATTCTAAAACGCTTAACGTGAAAAAAACCTAACGTGGTTTAATGTACCTAAACAACGATCAACCATCACCATATTTACCATGGCCATATCTTGTCATGAACACTAGTTAAACCTTTCAAAAAAACTAAACTGAAATCCAACGATTATAGAGGATATCTCACGTTAACCTTTTCTTCTTCGTTGGTGTCTATAGCGAGGAAAAGGCTTAACGTTGTTTAACTTACCTAAACAATAATCAATGATTACCAAATTTCTCTCTCATATTGATCCTTATAACCAATGAAAACTGTCAAAAAATCGGACCCAAAGTCCTATTATTGTGGACGTTAGCTGACATTAAGCGTTTCTGCTCCACAGAGCCTGGTAAGAAAAAGCTTAACGTGGTTTAATGTACCTGAACAACGATCAATTATCACCATATTTCTCTCACATATTGCTCCTCATAACCACTGAATACTGTCAAAAAATCTTTCCCAAAGTCCTATTCTTATGGACGTTAGCTGACGTTAAGCGGAGCTACATTCAGTTAAGTTTTTCCTTACAATATCCCTTAGCAGACACGCTTAATGTCTGCTAACGTCCATAATAATAGGATTTTGGGCCCGATTTTTAGACAGTTTTCACTGGTAGTGAGGAGCAATATGTGAGCGAAATATGGTGATAATTGATCGTTGTTCTGGTACATGAAACCACGTTAAGCTTTTCACGTTAAGTTTTTTTCCTTACAATATCCCTTAATGAAGCAGAAACGCTTAATGTCAGCTAACGTCCATAATAATAGGACTTTGGGTCCGATTTTTTGACAGTTTTCAGTGGTTAAGGATCAACATGAGAGAAAAATGGTAATCATTGATTGTTTATTTTTATTTTAACTTTCAGAGCTATCTTAGGTACGTTAAACCACGTTAAGCCTTTTCCTCGCCATAGACACCAACGAAGAAGAAAAGTTAACGTGAGATATCTTCTATAATCGTTGGATTTCAGTTTAGTTTTTTTGAAAGGCTTAAGTGTTCATGACAAGATATGGCCATGGTAAATATGGTGATGGTTGATAGTTGTTTAGGTACATTAAACCACGTTAAGCTTTTTCACGTTAAGCGTTTTAGAGCTAGCTAACGTTAGCTCCTTAGTAGTAATAAAAACTTATCTGGTCTGTTTATGAAAGTTAATAACAGAATAACGCAGCCAACATCGAAATTTAATCCAAATGATATGGGTATATTTTATTTATATGAGCACGGTCTCTCCCCGAAATCCTAACAAACCAGCCTGTAAACACGTGAAGGGTTTGATGTGTGACTCGCTCACTCAAAGACGACACCAACAGTATACACATGTGAGTTGATGATTGCCTTTTCTTTCCCGGTTTTTATGTGCTAGACATTTCTGATGGGTACATCGGTGGACGCTGGAATAATCATCATCGTCAGTGATGATGATGAAGATGAAATATGCAGTGAACCCTCGGTTCTCATTGTGGAGATGGAGGATGTGAAGAAGAGTGGTAAGAACTTTTTACATTACTCACCAGCAGCCTATATGTCAGGGTTGTTTATGTGAGGTCCAGGGACCCCCAAGGGTCCTTGAGGAGGCTCCAGGGGGTCCCAGCCAAAAGGGGAAAGAAAGGACTCCACCTGGGCCCTCAAGTGAGCAGATGGCATCTAGGGGCTGAGCCTGGGACACCAGGATTCACCGCTGAAAACTAGTGCCGTTGTGGACCTATCAGTGAAAAAGACAGGGCCATTCAATGATGAGGATGCCATCTCTTACTCGACCACCCCACAGAATCTTTTAGCAGTTTGTCTCAAGTTTGCAAATAAGGGATAATTACATCTAGTCCTACAAAACAAATCACTATAATTCAATTTAATTTATAGTATCAATTCATAACAAGAGTTATCTTGAGACACTTTACAGATAGAGTAGGTCTAGACCACACTCTATAATTTACAAGGACCCAACAGTTCTAGTAGTTCCCTTCAGAGCGTGCAACAGTGGCGAGGAAAAAACTCCCTTTTAGGAAGAAACCTGGGACAGACCCAGGCTCTTGGTAGACGGTGTCTGACGGCCGGTTGGGGGTGTAATGTACAATGGCAATAATAATCACAGTAAAAGATAAAAATAGTAGTTCATGGCAAAGCAGGGCACTGCATGGTGTTAAGGCACAGCAAGCGTAGCAGTATGTAACAGGGCATTACAGGACCACGGCGACAGCTGCAACCATGATTTTTGAGCCTCCCTGATACAAGGAAACATAATTCCATCTATACGTGTCACAATGACACAATGTATGAATATTTTGATCATGGATTTCATACACTTTCTGTAATAAACCCCCTAAAAGCAAAAAAACTGTCAAATGGTGGACCCTGGGGCAAAATCTTAGCAATTTGGGGGTCACCAAGCTGCTCTTCTTCTGTGTTTCAGACAGTGTTGTATCTCCCACTGCCCTGGATGAAGACCTGGTGGTCACCTTCTCCCGCCGAGCTGAGGTGCTGCCTCACGCACGATACGACTGTCCCGTACATGCTTTTACGTGAGTAAATTGCCACCCATGCTTTGTAAAATATTACTCGGTGCTTTTTGCCCCTCCATAAAAAGTAATCACTTCTCCTCTGTTCTGCTCAGGGCTACAGATTGTGTGATCGACACTCCTGTGGCCGGTAACCAGCTCATGTGCGATCAGTGTTTCTGCTACATCTGCGACAAGCTGGCGTCATTGGTATGTGTTGACGTGGTCTATAAACCTTATACACAGCCTGATTAGCTTACCGAGGGGATGCTACACAGCGCAAACCCACTTTTTTGGGGGGATTTCGGGTGTTATTTTGTGTCTCTGGTGGCTCCACACGCATACAAACTTGAAAAAAAAAAAACCATCCATGCTGTTTTGAGTCTGATACGGGTTTCATTTTTCCTGTTCACTTTCATTTCCATGAAATTTATTTTGAAAAGGACCAAAAAAAATAGATGGAATTGAATTTATTTATTTATATATCTGTATTGTTTGGTGTATGGCCACATACATGAGTGACCACACATTCAGCATTATTAGCAGCTGTACTCTGGACAAAATTAACACAATTATTTGTAGATAAAGATAATTTCAAGTTTTGTATTAATTAGGAGCGAAGAAGAAAAAAACTCACAACTGCATTAAGGTTGTTCTGTGTGTGTTTTCAGTGTTTAATGTGGAGTCAGACAGATGTGTGTCACTGCAACAGCCACAAGAGGAGCAACTTCTGGAACTGCCTGCGAGACTGCATGCTGCTTGGAAGACTGAGGACATTCAAGCTCACTCTGTCGGAAATAGATGCTCCCCTCCGACACGCAGGTTCTCGCTCTCTCACAAATATTGTGGACTTCACAGTCACATTTTGAAAAACTCAGACGGAACCACTTGTTGTTTGACTAATTAGATGTTATTTCTCTGCCCCTGGATTTGTCTTTCTCTTGTCCAGAGACGATGCTGCAGTGGTTCAGACAAGGGCTCTCTGACGTGTTCTCTTCCTTCCTGAAGGGAAAGACTGTAGAGTTGGTAAATTCCACACAGAAAGTCCTCTTACACGAGTGAGTGACTGAGCAGAGTGTCTATAATGTTAAAACAATATCGTTAAACCCTTAAAGGCCTTTAAATTAACATATGAAAACTGAAAACAATTTAGATTTTCTTTACTTTTTGTAGTTACCTACCTGTGTACGAGTTTGTCTCATCGTTCCTGAGCTCGGCAGATAAACAGGAGGACAGAGCTGCTGCCATCATGAGACTCGGAGCTGCTGAGGACATTATTGGACATTTTCAAGTCTCAGGGTACACACACACACTCAAAACAACAACATTTTATCTTCTAGATTAATTGTTATCTTTACAGCTTTTACATTTTGTTTCTATCCATTTTCTTTGGCTGGCATGATTCTCTACAGGACTGTCCCCCTACAGTCTCCAATGAGTAATGCTGCTAAAGCCAAACTGGTGTTACTGCAGAGGTACACACACACACACACACCCCCCCTGTTGCCTGTCTGTAACAAATTAATTTGTGTGTTGACCTTCTTCCGAGTGTGACCTTCTTCCGTGGGTGTGATTGGGTTTTTTCAGGGTAATAGCATCCGTGCAGAGACAGATGGTGATGGCTGATTTTACCCAAGAGTTCATCCACAAGCTGCAGGATTTTTACAAGAGATTGTGTTTCCCTGCTGAGCTGAGGAACATGAAGAACAGGTGTGTGTGTGTGTGTGTGTGTGTGTTTGTGTGTGTGTACATTGAGCAGTGCTCGAATTATGGGGAGCACTGGGGGGGACCGACCCCCCCAGATGAAAATAATAGTTTGGGGTAGGCCTGCACGATTCGGGGAAAAATACGAATCATTTTTTTTTTTTTTTTTTGCTTAGATTTGATATCACGATTCTCTACCACGTTTTTTTTTTTTTTTTTTTTTTTTTGACCATGACAAAACAAAATAAATTGGCAGTACCAGACCAAGGGGGGGGGGGAGGGGGAGGGTGTGTTGGTTGGTGTAAGTACGAGAGACAGCTGGACGTGACCATGGATGTTTTAAGAGAAGGAAAAAGATGCAGCTCAGCTGGCCTGGCCCTAGGCAAGCAGAATTCTTTGAGAATTCTTTATTGATCTTTCTCCTTCCCTTAGTAGATTTATTTATTTATTTATTTGCCTCAAATATAGGCTACCTAAGAAGAAATAATTATAATTTAATATAAATACCCATTTTGGGTGTATGTTTCAGTCTGTGTGTTCGTCCTTGGGATGATGTCCTGCTGGTGTCTGTGCTGAAGGGTCAGAACGTGTCAGGCGTTCGCAAAGACAAAGGCAAGAAGGACATCCTTTATGAACAGATTTCTGTAATTCTACTGAGAACAGAACTACTACAGCGGCAGCACAGGTAGCAAACAGATACACAAACGCACACTTTTACACTTCTATAACATATAGACACACTTTCTCTCCTTTTCCACCTGTTAATAAAACCAAACATGACTGTGTTCTAATTTCTTACTGCAGGTACCGAGAACTGCGTCGCTATTTACAAGTCGTCAAGACTGATGATATTGAACTGTGAGTGCACTGAAGCATAAGTGTGTTTTTAGTTTAATTTCATCCTGTGTTTAACAAGCATTGTGTTTTTTGATGGAAATCTTCCAACACGGAATATGAAAAATGTTAACATAGAGAGAAAAGTCAGGTTTTAAAATGTCAAATTTAATTAATTACAATTAATTGAGTGGTTCAGTATATGGTATAGACCAACATGCAGTAACTGTGTGGAGATGTTAGTTCTGATATTAAGTTACAAAAAATAATGTGTTTAAAAAAAAAAAAAAACAGAACATGCTGGCACATCATCAAGCTTACCAATTTGATTGTGTGGCCGAGCTAGCTCAGGTTTACTCCTAGACTCAGCAGCCGCGCGTTCAACTCCAACCTGCAGCCCTTTGCTGCATGTCATTCCCCCTCTCTCCCCTTTCATATCTTCATCTGTCCTGTAGAAAAGGCTTAACAAGGCACAAAAATGATCTTTAAAAAGAGACATTTGAGTGCATTTAAAAGCCTGCAGACGATTGGGACCCAGTGATAGACATAAGCAGAACTTTCATGTTGTGAGCGCGATTACAAATAAAGTCACTCAGAATGTGTTATTTTGTACAGGTTAAAAAAAAAAATTGTAAATCCGACTGAAGATGGAAAACATACTGTGAAGTTTCGTAAATATTTGTTTAAAAAGTCTACATTTAAATTTTTTAAATTACTTTCCGTAACCAGCCAACTTTTTGTAGAGGGGAGCCTTATTAACAAGATGATGTTACAGTTTTGGTTGACTAATTGGGTTTTCTTTGTTTCAGTGAAGTGGTTGTTAAAAATTTTATTTCTTAATTCCATGTATATTTAGAAAGCAAAGCACATGAAGGTTCAGACCCCTGTTTAAAAAGTTATTATAACTTTACCTTTCAAAATAAAATCTCAGGCATAGATTTGCATATCATTCAGATTAAACATGCTCTATGTAGTCACATACAGCAAACATCTCCTCACTATCTGTGAGCTGCCTGTCCTCTGAACACACTCTCTGTAGACAGCCCAGGGCTCCACAAACGGCAAAAAACAAACTGTGCCCACCTGCACCATGAAGCATACAGTGTTCCAGCTTTCCAGCCAATAACTGGCAAGAAGGGGTTGGGGGGGTTAGTGCGTTGAAGCACCAAAGGGAGGGAGCGGGATGAAGAGGAGGAAGGGGCGAGCTAGTCTTGTTTTGTTTGAAAATACCCAACATTGCTTAGAGCACCTTAAGACATGACTTGTTACGAGTTGTTGACTTGCTGTGTGTGTTTTTGTTTCTCCTGCAGCCTCCAGCCAGTACAGGACCTCATCCCTTTCTTCATGTGCATGGAGGCGGACTTTATGTCCTCTCTGCACAGTTTGTTCCCTTCAGCGAACGCCCCCGCCTCCCGTTTTACTCCAGATCTTTTTCACTTTTATCTCCGCATCTTTAAAACCGCAACAGCACCAAAACTAGCAGTCATGAGGCCAGAAGAGCTCTGCTGTTCTGATGCGGCGTGGGAGCCAATTAAAGGTCTGACATAGATAAATTATAGAGTTGTAATTCTAAATCCTTTTTATTTTTTTTAAAATTGAGTTTCTCATAAGAAGTCAAACGTGCTCCTCTCTGTAGATGCTGTGCCACTGACGTGTGCTAGGCTGGTGAGGTTTGCTCTCAGGGTTCAGAGATGCAGCTCTGCCGTCTTCACTGATGTAAGTCTACTTAGTCTCTGTTCAGTAACAAATCACCATATAACAACATCAACTTTTTATAACCTAGAAACCAATCTAAATCCGACTTGAGCAGGGTTTTTTTAGCGTTAAACAGACTACACTAATGGCTTTCTCTCTGGACTTCCGTCTTTAGAAGGCTGTGAAGTTTTAATAAAGAGACTGTTCCACCTGACTCATTATCACTGCAATGACGGGGCCTTGGACTTGGCTCGCACTTAAGACGCCCACACACAGTGACTTCAGACTTGACTCGGACTCCAGATGTGGGAAATGTCAAAAAAATAAATAAAATGAATCACATTTTTTTATGTATCGTTATTGAGATAAAATGTGCAATTAATCAGGATTTTGGTTTTAGGTCATATAAGACTTGACTCTGACTCTACCTCCAGAGACTTTTGAGCATTTCTGCCCCCCGTAAACATTTGAAGTGATGTTAAAGGTTTCTTGTATCTTTTAAGGTTTGCTCTAGGTTTTAAAGCACTCAATATGAATAGTCTTTTACATACGCAGAAGGCGTAGGACATGCTAGGAGCTACCCAGACCTCTCAGGTCATCAGTCAAAGCCGTGTTTATTGGCATATTGAGCACTTTTTTTAATAAAACCATTTTCCTTTTTTCTGTTTTTAATGAGTGTGGTCTTTCCATGCTATTCCTGCCATTGAATAGTTACGCATTTACGCATCATGTGCTTTTTGTGACAGAGTGATTGTGAACGGCTTTTTCCTTTTCATTTAAAGCCCATTGAGTTTCTCCCATGTGCATGAATTTGCTTTAAAAAGAAAAAAAAAAGTGTTTTGATTTGTGACTGTACGTCTGCTACCTTTCTGATCCAGTCTCAATGCTGGACCAGTTTACTCACAGTCGTCAACACACACACCGCTCTCCCAAAACCGTGCTCACAGTTTTTACAGGTATGTATTTCTTGTTTATGAAAAGCTCCTTCATTTTTCCATTTATTTTTGGCTGTAGTGGTTTTTGTATTTTGACTTTCATGTCCTTTCTTCAGGAAGCCAAGGATGTCGTGAATACGATTCTGCAGCTCCAGTCAGACGTACTGATCCCGGGACACTTTCAGAAGGTACTGTATGTCTGTTATGATCTGCATATTTACACTCAAATCCATGGATCTTACCGCTTGTGCGTGGGTAACGTTATAAACTGTTAATACCGTATGTGTCTGTTTGTGTTTTACAGGTGTATCCAGATCAGGCCTTGTTGCTGTTGGTAACAGGGGCTTTAGGTTTGAGAATCTGTAAAGCGCCTCTGAGTCCAGCCCTCCCCATGCTTAATACATTTACGGTAGTCTCCTGATGTCACTTCCTGTTTGCAGACATTAAGTCCAGAGAGCTGAATGTTTTTCCCTGACTGTCACGCAGTTTTCATGTTCCTTACCCCCATGAAACTGAAATGAGGATCTAAACAATAACATTTCTCTCTCTCAGGAGAATTCATGGGCACTCGCGTGGCTGTGGCTCAATTTGTCCTCCAACCCAGAACGCCTCAGCTCCTTTTTACAGCAGATAATCCAGGAGATGGAAAACACAACAGGTGTGTGGGCATCTTGTCTTGGTCATGAATCAATGCACTAAACCCTCAATATCCTTAGGTGGGGTTTGAATCATAAAAAGAAATAGACAAAATGTATTAGTAGGACAGCACTCTGATTTAACCCTTGTGTTGTCTTGCCGTCGACCTGCAACTTTGTGTTTTTCTGGGTTGAAATTTCAACATTTTGTTGTTGTATGTCTACGCTTTTCTCAACGTTTTTGTCAATTTTATTCCAATTTTTGTCATTTTTTTCAAGATTTTTTTTTAAATTTATGTTCAGTTATTTTTTTTACAATTTCGTTGTCGCTTTTTCCAGTGTTTTTTTTTTATATTTTTTGTCACTTTTTCTTTTGGGTCACGTTTTCAGCGTTTAAATTATTTTTGTGTTTTTGCAGCTTTTTTTTCTGCTTTTTTTTTTTATTTATTTTTTATTTTTTTAAACATTTGTGACTTTTATCAACGTTCTTTTCTGATTATAGAAAGTTTTTGTAAACCGGTCAAATTTGACCCGATGACAACACAAGGCTTAATATTTATTTAAAGTGGCCATATTCTCCTCATGTTCATAATTATATTTAGAGGTTGTAACAGAATAAGTATACATGTTTTAATTTTCCAAAAACAACATATTGTTGTTGTACTGCAGATTGCTGCAGTGCCTCTTTTCACCCTGTGTGTTGAGCTCTCTGTTTTAGCTACAGAGTGAGGCATCTCACTTCTGTTCCATCTTTGTTGGGGGTCCACATACGCAGTAGCTAGATAAGGACTACTAGCCATTAAGTATGAGTATAAGGGCGTGCCACGCTAGCAGCTTGTTAGGTTCAAGTTCTCTGTGGAGCCGGTGCCCGGACTCAATTGTCAAATTGTTCGTGAGGGAAGACCCTTCACTGTATAATTGCTAGTGGACTGAGTGTTTTTATAGGTACAACAAATCCAGCAGAGTGATGTATCTTCTCTGTAGCTGATTTCCAAAAGAAACCCACAATTCCTACTCAAGCTTTTTATTTTTTTTTATTTCATCTTATATTGAAATAGAGCTAACAATTATTATTTGCATGGGGGTGTGGCCTTGACCAACTGCCCTTTTCTGATTTGAAAGCCATGATGTCTCTCTCTCTCTGATGGATGGCCAAATTCTCTGGGCGGGCAAAGCAGAGAAAGGGGAGGTAACTTGCTCATTATGAGGTCATAAGGGGACATCACAAGATTCTAGGTCGGTCTATCTGAGCTTTAATTTTCTCAAAGGCAGAGCAGGATACCCAGGGCTTGGTTTACACCTATCACCATTTCTAGCCACTGGGGGACCATAGGCAGGCTGGCTCATAAAGTGAAATATTCATGCCATGGGACCCTTTTTTTTTTTTTAAAGGTTGGATTTTTCTTTTTTAAGGCATTAGGTTTCATTTCCAAAAGAAGTATTATTTTTTTTATTATTCCTCGTTTTAGTCAACTTTAGCATGGGTATGTAAACTTATGAGCACAACTGTTTGTGTTTCACAAGGTTCAAACTAAATGTGCGTCTCCTTTGCATGCGCCCGTAAAGCACAAGATACAAACACAAGGACGCGCTCATCACTACATTTCTCTCCAGTGCCAACAGTGGTCAATAACTCATTACTGTATGTGTGAATGAACATGAAACAACTCTTGTGTAAAGGAACCAAACCGCCTTGTGGCAGGAATCAAACATGGCAACATAGCATGTCTTTCTTTCTGTCTCCATCAGATGAGAAACATTTGTTAACCTTTCTTCGCGCTCAGTCATCTTCAACAGAGTACTGGGACCAGTGAGTCATATTTAATTCATAACTTGCTACAACAAAATCAAGACAAGTTCAGATTAGGTTTTGTATTTTATACTATTTAAACTGGATTAGTTTGCTTATGGCTGTGGGTCTGATCTGTCTGACCTGCCTTGCTTTCCATGTCCTCTCCTGATGTGGTGATCAACGTTTCATGTCTCCTCCTCCTGTAGCCAGGCCAGTGGACGTCAAACTCAACTCTTCACAAGTGAAGGCCCCGTTGCAGTGTCAGCTGTAAGTTCCACAACTCTCATCAGCTGTTTCTCCTATTTTTTTTCTGTTTTTCAGAATCTACTTTTACAGGAAAATTCTGTAGTGTATTTTTTAGTTTTTTTTTTTTAGTGGTGGGTCATATATATTGTCCTTTTTAAATGCACCCCATGGAACTTTCTTTCTACTTTGTATTCGTCCATTTAAACACATGGGAATGTGTGTCAAGTGCATTTTGTATTTATTCAATAATGTTTACGACACATGAATCGTCTCTCTCACTGCCTTTTCCTAGTGTTTTATTCAATTTCATGGCCCATTAGCGCCACCAGCTGTCTATCAGGGGCACATTGTTAAACCAAGGGGATGCCAGTTTGTGTGCATGCACTTTACATCTGCTACACATTGCTCCATAGAAAACCTCCACCGGGTACCTTTTAACACAATTGTGCATGAGCCTTTTACTGAGCACTGACTACTCATTTTTATTTTACGGATACCAATTAACTAAACCCATATTGATGTTATTGAGCGATATGGAACAGTGAAATAGCTTGTTCATATTCCCAACATTGTTTTGAGTTCTTGAAGGTTTATGAAACCAGTTGACAAGACAATGTCAATTTTATGTCAATGTCAATTTTATTTCTATAGCACATTTAAAAACAATAACAGTTGACCAAAGTGCTGAACAGGGTTGATGTCATTTACAGTGGGTACGGAAAGTATTCAGACCCCTTTAAATTTTTCACTCTTTGTTTCATTGCAGCCTTTTTCCAAAAATCAAAAAAGTTCATTTTATTTCTCAGTAATGTACACTCAGCAACCCATCTTGACAGAAAAAAACAGAAATTTAGAAATTTTTGCATATTTATTAAAAAACAAAAACTGAAATATCACATGGTCATATGTATTCAGACCCTTTGCCGTGACCCTCATATGTAACTCAGGTGCTGTCTATTTCTTCTGATCATCCTTGAGATGGTTCTACACCTTCATTGGAGTCCAGCTGTGTTTGATTATACTGATTGGACTTGATTAGGAAAGCCACACACCTGTCTATATAAGACCTTACAGCTCACAGTGCATGTCAGAGCAAATGACAATCATGAGGTCAAAGGAACTGCCTGAAGAGCTCAGAGACAGAATTGTGGCAAGGCACAGATCTGGTCAAGGTTACAAAAAAATTTCTGCTGCCCTTAAGGTTCCTAAGAGCACAGTGGCCTCCATAATCCTCAAATGGAAGACGTTTGGGACGACCAGAACCCTTCCTAGAGCTGGCCGTCCGGCCAAACTGAGCTATCGGGGAGAAGAGCCTTGGTGAGAGAGGCAAAGAAGAACCCAATGGTCACTGTGGCTAAGCTCCAGAGATGCAGTCGGGAGATGGGAGAAAGTTGTAGTAAGTCAACCATCACTGCAGCAATCCACCAGTCGGGGCTTTATGGCAGAGTGGCCCGAAGGAAGCCTCTCTCAGTGCAAGACACATGAAAGCCCGCATGGAGTTTTCTAAAAAACACCTGAAGGACTCCAAGATGGTGATAAATAAAATCCTCTGGTCTGATGAGACCAAGATAGAACTTTTTGGCCTTAATTCTAAGCGGTATGTGTGGAGAAAACCAGGCACTGCTCATCACCTGTCCAATACAGTCTCAACAGTGAAGCATGGTGGTGGCAGCATCATGCTGTGGGGGTGTTTTTCAGCTGCAGGGACAGGACGACTGGTTGCAATCGAGGGAAAGATGAATGCGGCCAAGTACAGGGATATCCTGGACGAAAACCTTTTCCAGAGTGCTCTGGACCTCAGACTGGGCCGAAGGTTTACCTTCCAACAAGACAATGACCCTAAGCACACCGCTAAAATAACGAAGGAGTGGCTTCACAACAACTCTGTGGCTGTTCTTGAATGGCCCAGCCAGAGCCCTGACTTAAACCCAATTGAGCATCTCTGGAGAGACCTGAAAATGACTGTCCACCAACGTTTACCATCCAACCTGACAGAACTGGAGAGGATCTGCAAGGAGGAATGGCAGAGGATACCCAAATCCAGATGTGAGAAACTTGTTGCATCTTTCCCAAAACGACTCATGGCTGTATTAGATCAAAAGGGTGCTTCTACTAAATACTGAACAAAGGGTCTGAATACTTATGACCATGTGATATTTCAGTTTTTGTTTTTTAATAAATATGCAAAAATTTCCAAATTTCTGTTTTTTTCTGTCAAGATGGGTTGCTGAGTGTACATTACTGAGAAATAAAATGAACTTTTTTGATTTTTGGAAAAAGGCTGCAATGAAACAAAGAGTGAAAAATTTAAAGGGGTCTGAATACTTTCCGTACCCACTGTACATAAATAACAAGTGTAAAGATTACTACAACCAAAGTGCATCACAGGGAGACAAACAACAACGCTTTAAAACATCAGAATCCAGGTTTAATTAATTTAATTTAACGAGGGTTAAAAGCTACAGCAAACAGGTGCGTCTTAAGCAGCGATTTTAAACGTTTGTAAGGTCTGTGCAGCTTTAATATGCATGGGGAGGTTGTTCCATAGGGTGGGGTGCCCACTGCAAAGGCTCTATCGCCCTTGTTTTTTAGCTTTGATCTAGGGACATCCAAGAGCAGCTGATTTGTCGACATCAGAGTTCTGACAGGAGAATGATGGCATAAAAGATCAGCCAGGTAAGATGGCGCCAAACCATTTAAGGCCTTAAAAACAAACAATCAAATCTTAAAATCTATCCTGTAACGGACAGGTAGCCAGTGGAGGGACTAAGATATGCTCTTTAATGTTGATTGGTCACATCTGGCCTATAAATGATGTTTCATAAGCACAGTCCCGGTGCTGATCCTGTCCATCGTGTTCGATCAGTGCATCGCAAATGTGAGAAGTTGGAACAAATTTGGCTTTTTAATTTCACGGTAAATCCTAATTGCTTTCTGTTTCTATTCAGTGAGTCCACTAATTGATTGGCTAATCCTTTCAGCTCTAGTACTACTACAGAGTTTAAAATAGTCAGAGGCGATGAGTCATATTTGTTTCTGCCCTCAGGCCTGATTAGTGGTTACATATCTCGGAACTTCCTTACTCTGAATGAGGACAAAACGGAGTGTGTTATCTTCAGTACAAAATTCATGTCAAACAATCCAACTTTAAGTCTGGGAGCTTTGACTTTATGTGCCAAGCAAACTGTCAGAAATCTGGGTGTGACATTTGATTGTAGCATGACATTTGACAAACAGATAAGCAATGTTGTCAGAACGAGCTTTTTCCAACTTCGTCTCCTGGCTAAAGTAAAGCCTTTTCTTAACAGGCACAACTTGGAAAGGGCTATTCCTGCCTTTATTAGGTCACGGCTAGATTATTGCAACGCTCTTTATGTTGGTCTAAATCAAACATCCATCTCACGTCTTCAGCTTGTGCAAAATGCTGCTGCCCGCCTTTTGACAAATACTTCTAGAAGTGCACATGACTCCCATTCTTTTTACACTACACTGGCTTCCGGTGTGTTTTTAGAATAGATTTTCAAATGGCATTGTTTGTTTTCAAAGCCTTAAATGTCCGAGCTTTTAACTTTGGGTGGGAAAAATCTGCTGTTGCGGTCTTCAGATCTACGGACTTTAGAAGTCCCAAGGTCGAGGTACAAACAGTGGGGCGATCAGGCCTTCCTGTTCCTGGCCCAAAACTCTGGAACAAGCTCCCCCCTGACATTCACACTATAACGGAGTTTCATTTTAAATCAAAACTTATTTAGAATGGCTTTTAATACGCAGTAGTGGTGCAACAACTTCCCTCTTCTTCTGATTTTAGGCAACTTTATCTGTTTTACTGTTCTCTATGCTTCATGTGTTTTTTTTTCTTGTCTTTTATTGATTGATGTGTTTTATTCTTGGTTGATGTAAAGCACTTTGGACACCTGTTGGTTGCTGTAAAGTGCTATATAAATAAATGTTTGATATTTGCACATGTGGTCATCCAAACTGAACCCCACTGTAAGTTTGACTTCTCAGATGTAAATTAAATAGAAAGCCTCCTAACAAACAGCTGATGTGTTGTTTTGTCCTTCAGGTGGTGGCAGCTGGGTCTGATCCCCCGCTGATGTGGCCGTCAAACACTGAGTCAGCAGCCCCCCCTCCTCTAGACTGAGCCGAGCAGTCTTTATGCAGATGCCAGAATGAAAGATAAGAGACTTCAAACACATCCTTATTGTTCCTCAGCATTTACCATTCTAGAGACACTTTATTTGTTAGCGACTTCACAAGTTCAGTGTGCTGAAGTTCTTAATTGCTTATAAGTTTACTTCTGCACTGTGAGATATTTCTTTTTGAGATGACTACTTCCTGGATTACAAATGTTTAAGTGGCAATCATGTGATGTTGGTAAATAAACAGAATTTTTGTTATGTAATTTTGGTAATTATATGGGATTATTTATTTTTATGAACCACTTAGCTAAATTAGAGAAAAGGTTAATTGCTAAATTATTGTTTGCTTAATTTGGAAGCCCAGTGTACAACTTATGGTTTTATTTACAGCGTTAATATACACACGCTCAAATCGGCTCATATTTGCATCAAACAAAAGTACAGTGTTAAACAGGAGGCTGTTGCTCTGTCATCATCTGCAGTTTAGAGTAAACAAAAGTCTAATCTCTGCTGCCACAGTTAGAACGAGCTGTTTAGCGTGATCCCACCGGCTGCTGCCAGGTCATTTAGGAATCAATTTTAAAATTTGACAAATCTAATCTCCACTCAAGGTAGGCTACACTCTTTTTCCAGAGCTGTCAACTTCATCTCAAGTCAGCGGTGGCGTTAACTCCCTTGGCATGAAGTTGTCACAACAGCTGAGCCATCTCTATGACAACTGAATAAAATCCATACCCTGGTGAAAATGTTATGAAAGTTCTGGAATAAGCTAGAAAGTGGACCTTGAGATTTATTTTTGTCTCGTATGTACACATGGTTTGTGCAGCTCAGATTGTAATGTTAAAAGTTATCATATATGGCACGTATAAAAGGAGCCAAACATAATGGAAAGTTGTAGCTCATTTAAGGTTTAGGTTGATTTTTAAAATGAGATAGAAGACCTTGTTTTCAGGGATTGAACTGATTTAAATGTTAACAGAGCAACAGACCTAGTTACATTCAATGAAGTTTAGAAAGGTAAATAATTACCATTCTGTGTAGGTCTGAATCAGTGAGAAAGACAAACTTCAAGCAACAATACCATACCAGCACCAATGTCCTCTCAGATCAGTAGCCTGTTTGGATTAATCAGTGTTCATGTGGCTCAATTCTCTTAAATGTGATTCAGTAATACATTTAAAAGTAACACACTCCAATAATAAATAAAGTACTTCATCTGCTGAGGCTGCCAGCATGTAAAAGTCTTTGGTGCCAGTGAGGCACTAGTGCATGTGTCCAGTAATCCAGAGATACAAGACCAACAGCATCTCGAAGTAAAAATCATGCAAACACACATTTAACACTGCTAATAAAAACATATACAGTAAGAGTGATTCTTCATTGGCAGACAACACCGGTCTGCATCAGTCAAAAATGATGACAAACCAGAAACCCTAATGAGAAACCAGTGTTGGTGGTTGTTGGTAATATTACAGACTATCTTTATGACTTTAGGTCAATTGGTTTTGTCCATCCAGTGTTTTAGGCTGCATATGTATTTCTGTGCAGGTGCCTTGAGTTGTAAGCGAATCTTAAAACCGGTGGCCCACGCCCTGTGTGGCGCTGTTTGATGAGGTCACACAGGAAATGCATCACTCTCAAATCGCACTCACTGCTACAGAATCCTCGTGTGACCAGGAAGTCCTTTCCTTCTGTGCCATTGCTTGTGGACGTTGTGTTTGGACGTTGTAACGCAGGGCTAAACGTGTACAGCAAAGCCTTGTTGGCCAGTGCAGTCAGGCAGCTCTCCAGGTGCAGCAGGTAGGTGATGCCTCTCCTAATGCCGGCGTAAGGATTAGCCAGTCTGCCAATGAGCGAGCCGGAGTATAACGGACAGCGCAGCCTCCGCTGGTCAAGATCCAACAGGGCCAAATAACGACTGTAGCGAGTCAGAGAGTGAAGGATGTTGTCTGAGGAGCTGGAGGATGATCTGGTCAAAGAGAAAAGGAGAGAATGTAAGAGTACAGAGTCCGTTTATGCTCACTCGTTCTTAACTTTGTCTCAAAAAGATTTTTCTGCAATTTCATTAAAAGACACCTACAGTATTGGACGAGGGGCCATTTTGTGTGCTCCAATTGGGCTATACACAGTAATACATTTAAAGTAGCAATAACACGTCCTGCGTTACATCCTACTACGCTCTACGCGTACGCTTTTCTAGTCACTGTTCCATTATCTTTTACTGTGACTGTTATTGCCACTCTTCATCACACCCCCAACCGACCGCCTACACCGCCAACCAGGAGCCTGGGTCTGTCCAAGGTTTCTCCCTAAAAGGGAGTTTTTCCTCGCTACTGTTGCTTGCTCTGGAGGGAACTACTAGAACTGTTGGGTACTTGTAAATTACAGAATGTGTTCCAGACTATCTGTAAAATGTCTTGAGATAACTCCTGTTATGAATTAATACTATAAATGAAATTGACTTGAAATTGAATAACTGACAGCCAAGACAATGTAAACACAACACTGACATACATGGCCTTATAAAGCTGATATGGTGAACATGTTAGCAAACAGTAAAGATGACAGGGCATCTCAACATAAAAATAGTAATAAAGGGATGAAAGAGAGAACACAAACAATATAAAATAACAATGATAACGGTTGCCCGTGACTACCTGTGTATTCCTATCAGTCTCCAGGTGAGCAAGTCGGTCAGCTGGAGCGGCGTGGTCAAACACGGCATCACGGCGTTTCCATCAGGACCAGGTGCAGGCAGGAAGAGACTCAGAGCGTCCAGCAGTTTTGTGACCAAACTCTCGTCTCCTCCGATGACTACCAGCGGCCGGCCGCTCAGGAGACAAAACACGGCATGCTGGGAGAAGGAGTTCTGTTTGAGGAACCTGAGGGCTCTGAGTCCAGCCTTCCGTCTCCTCCTCGGATTGGAGCGGCTGTTGCTGTGGATATTTTGGGTGGGAGAGGGCGGGTCCGAGGAGCCGGTGAAGCTGGTGCAGTCGGACGCCTCGTCAACGCTTGGTAGCCGGAGAGGACCGCAGGGAAGAGGCCAGCTGTCAGACTCCGCCATGGCAACAGGAGGGGCCAAGTCGACATAAAGCTCAGGCACCGACTGGACTTTCTGACGAACTTCAGACCACTGAGGCGTCGACTCCACTGCTTCTTCAACTAACAAAACAGTTGTATTACAGGATATTTCTAGTAGTATTTTAGTAGCTGTGTCCCTCATTCCAATCAATAATAATATTAACTTTGTACCAACAACTAAAGAGAAGTCCAAGGGGCAAGAAATATGAGCAGTCAGAGGCTCAGACAGGTTTTAAACAAACTTATTTCACTTAAACATCCATCCGAGTTTGCAATTAAAAAAGTAATGAATAAATGCATGGAATAAATGACTGTGTATTGTTATTGAGCTTCAACCGCCAAGCACTTCTGAAAAAGCATACGACACATTAACCCTTGTGTTGTCTTCCCATCAAAATTGAAAGTCAACAATTTTTTATGTTTTTGTCACTTTTTGTTGACATTTTCAAGACTACGTAACACTTTTGGAATTGATGGTCAATAAACCTCATTTATAGGAAATTATACCTAATGTTTAAGTTAGAAAAGCAGAAATTAGGAATTATTTAGACTAAAATTAAAGGAATGGATGTTGATGGATAATCACAGACTGGAATATGTCATCTTTTACTCAATACTATTTCAAAACCACTTCAGTTTGTTTTTCAAATGCTATAAAACTGAATAAGTTACATAAAAAAAACTCCTAACCAGGAGCAGAGTGGACCAGTGCAAAAGTCTTAATGGCCTTATTTTTCTTAAAACACATTGTAAATGAAAGTGTGGACATAAGGTGGTAAAACGATAAACGGATTTTCAAAGTTAGCCAACTAAGTGTGCACGTAGCCTTAAAACATGCTTAAACGGGGCTTAAGACATGATTGTTGTAGCAGATGTTTTACCTTGCAGGAGTTTGGACGTCTTCTCAGGACAGTTGTCATCACAGACTTGATTGCTCTTCAAACATTCAACAATCTGCTCCTCTTTGATTTTAATCTCACCATTAACAGGTGTTTGCTTCAAGGTTTTGTCTCTGTCACCAAGACGGTCATCGTCCCGAACAGGCTCTTTGTTTTCATTCGGATTTACTGAAGTATTTGCATTCGGTGTCTTCCTCTCCTTGAGGGCATCGTTAGACTCCCACTCTGTCAGCATCGCCTTCTCCTTCTCAACGCCGTTGCTCAGCAGGTGGTGCTCTGCTTCTTCCTCTGTGATGGCGGTGAGGTCGTCAGGAAAGATGGACTCGGTGGTGCTCAGTACCTCGATGCTGTCCTCACTGTTGGCTCGTCTGGCGTACGCTCTCACATGCCTGACGCCTGAATCTACTGTGGCTCGCCTGTAAGAGGCGTCTGTCATCCCAACGGGTGTTTCTGTTGAAGAGAGGGAACTGTGTCAGCCGGTCCAGATGTCTGAGGGGAATATACTGGAATATGTTTTAATATTATCAATTAGGTAATCAGAAAAACTCCCATCACAACTTCCCAGCGAGACATTGTGAAATTGACAATGTAAAATTTGTGAAAGCTGGAACCAACTTAAATTACTAATTGATTACCAAAAATGTAGTTTGACGCTTTTCTGTCAATGTAATGATGAACTAATCGTGTCAGCACTGTGCTGTATTTATCTAATAAAGACATTACCAGCTCTAATGGTTGATTTTGTGTGTAAAGAGGTCAGAAAATTGATGGAATTAATTCTTTTTTGATTAATTGTTAATGTGTAAAATGTGCAGAAAAAGACACCGTATCCCAGAGCCTAAGGTGAAATCTTTAAATTGACACCTTCAGCCAATAAAACCAACATACTGAATGTTAATAATCAACTGATTGTTTCATACCTCTGCTGTCAGATCCAGCGACGACATGCTGCGTCCGATAAGACTTCTCAGTCCCGAGCACTTCGATGCTGTCGCCGCTGCTCATACTTCCTGTCATCTCCGGGGCAACATTGGGGTCAGGGGTCACTGTCCCAGCTTCTCCTGCCTCCAGTTTGATGGGGATCTCCTCCACGCAGGAGAAGAATGAATCCAGGCTCACTGGTTCGGTTTGAAACATCTCCAGGCCGCTCTTACTTCCTGTCGTCTTCTGCAGCTCCGACTCAGCGCTCTCTCTCTCCTCCTCATCTCCGTCCTCTGGGCTCCACAGCTCGAACAGGAAGTTTACAAGCGTGAGCCTCCTGGACAACGACCGCGTGACACAAGCAGTCCGCAGCACGCTCCTGTCGCCACGCAGGCGGCGCTCTGTGTCAGCGAGCTGCTCCTTCGTCAGAGACAGGAAGTAGGCATTGCAAAGCTCGTGCAGAGGCTTCAGACGGCGCTCAGACCTGCAGGAGGTGGAGGTGGAGAGGGAAGGACAGGGCTCGGGAGGCAGTAATGCAGTCGGATCAGTGACTGAGTCGGCTGGGTCGTAAGGCAGGAAGTCAGGCTGTTTCAGCTTCCTGTTTGGGTAGGAAGTGACCTGGCGGAGGAGGTCTCTATGAATTAAGATTGACCGCTCTACAGCCTCAAGCTCATCTGCTGTTTCTCCCTCCTCTGTGGACCCATCTGGCGTCCTCTGGAGTTCTGTCTCCTGTCGCAAAGTCAACCGCCTGTACCTGAAACAGACACAGAGAGTTTATTTAGTCAGTTACTTAGAGAGTTACTTTACACCTTCACATGTATCACGTCCGGGTACACAGACAACCATTGTAGTAAAAACAGAACTAAACTGAATTGCTGTTGAGACTTCTGCTCAGAGCGATGCCGCTGTGTTCAGAGTAGACTAAACTTGATTTACATTACCATCCCTCACCTGTGAGCTCTGTTGCATCAGTTTGTGTGGGACAAATTACACATTCATCATTCTAATTGGTACATGGAATCAGGTGAACTCACGGACTCACAAATTAGCACAGATGTTTTCACTTAATCTGGCTAATAAGACCTCTGCTAAAAGGTACGTCCTACTGTGAATAAGGGCTGCATTTACAGTCTGGTAGTGTGATAATGTACTAAATATTGGGATGGAACAAGCTGAAAACAAATATTTCTACATTTCCAAACAGTGCAAAGTCCAGTCAGAACAAATGTGAACTCTGACCTGAGAGTCTGCAGAATTAGCCAGATGTACTGTAAATTGCACCAAAACAGGAAATGCATGCAAATGTGTCATTTGACTGTACCTTAAGAATGATAAAGTTTTAATTTGTCCAAATTAAACAGGTAAACAAGTGAGTCTGTACACTACACACCAACACAGTCCTTTGAAGAGGTCTAATCTGGCCAAATGAGTGAAATTGTGTGTGTGTGTGTGTCTGTCTCATTAGTGTCCACTGTTGTACATATGTAGTAGAGCACAACCAAGGCCAATATCAGAGATGGGGCCCATATATCAATAATGATATATGGGCTAATATTATTTTTTATTTATTTTTTAAGATAAGCAACGTAAACACATGTTTATGGCATTTCTGTACTGAAATGTCCTTGTTTCCTATTGAGAACATATTGGCCAATAAGGATATATCTGTAATAAGCTAATATTGGCCAAGTAGCCAGGGGTGGCTGCTAATGTATCAGCCAGGCTCTAATACATAAACACGTGTATTTTGGTAATTTCATCAAAGTACATTCTGATCTTACGCAAGCTCCTGTAATTTTCTCTGCAGCTCCATAGAAAATGCTTGTCTGTTTCCCGTCTTGAGGCTGTCGGAGGCCTGAGAGAAGCACGTTGACAGCTCAGAGAAGTTCTCCATCAGCTTCTTCTGGTCCGAACACACATACGCCATGCAGAAGGGACGCACCATGCCCCGAGCCTCCAGGTCATACAGGGTCATGTGGTGAACGTATGCAAAGGCGTCCTCCGCCGAATCTCCCAGAACCACTTTGGAGTCCTCGCTGAAGTTGAGGCGGGGGCCGGGGGATGCAGGAGGAGCGTGGCTGGGGCCGGACGCCTGGTAGTCCACAGACATGATGCGAACAGAGAAGTGGTTGAGGTCAAATGATCCGATGACTCTGGGGTCGTCCGGTATCGTCAGCACAGGCTTGGGCCCCACCTGGGAACATATAATTGTAAATTAAAAAAACGTATTCAAAATCTTGAAGACTTCACCTTGGGTACTAGGGACTTTTTCTAAAATTGTATGTAGGCTAGTCTGAAACAATTAATTGATTGATCAAAAAATATAAAATACATCATAGTCTACAATGTGTACAATACACTACCGGTCAAAAGTTTGAGGTCACTTAGAAATTTCCATTGCACTCCATTGTAGACAGAATACCAGCTGAGATCAGTTGCATTGTTGTTTTTTTAACCAGGGCAGCCGTTTTCAGATTACATTATGTGCTCACATAATTGCAAAATGGTTCTCCAATGTTTTCTCAGTTAGTTTTTTCAAATGATATCAGATTAGTGAACATACTGTGCCTTTGGAACATTGGATGAATGGTTGCTGAGAATGGGCAATGTAGATATTGCATTAAAGATCAGCCTCCCATTCAGATCAGCTGGTATTCTGTCTATGATGGAGTGGAATGGAAATTTGTAAGTGACCTCAAACTTTTGACCGGCAGTAATAATATACATTTTATTTTTATCAATGTACAGGATGTTCTAGACTTGCACTAACCATGTACGAGGCACTGAAGTTGTTTATTTTCAAAGTGACAGTTTTTAGTTTTAGTTCTGTTTATAATCTTTAACCCTCAAGTTGTCCATGGGTCAAATTGACACGTTTTCCTATATCAGTGTTTTTTTTAATTACCCAAAATAACATGATTGATTCCACACAACGCTCTTGGCAAGTACAAATCTCTACTTTCATTCATTTTGGGGGTGTCCTATTCAATTTTATAGCATTTGGAGAAAAAAAAATGAAGTGCTTTTGAAATAGTATTGAGTAAAAGTTGACATATTCCAGTCTGTGATTATCCATCAACATACTTTCCTTTCATTTTAGTCTAAATAATTCCTAATTTCTGCTTTTCTAACTCAAACATTAGGTACAATTTCCTAAAAATTTGGTTTATTAACCATAAATTCCAAAAACAACTGTAGAAATAAAGTTTATAAGTTAGTGTTACGTAGTTTTAAACATCAAAAAAAGTGACAAACATTCACAAAAATTGTTGAAAAAAGGGACAAAAACGTAAGAAAAGTTAAAAACATTGATAATAAGCGTCAACAAAAGTGTTAACTTTCAATTTTGACGGGAAGACAACACGAGGGTTAAAGTCGTTTGTTGTGTGATTCATGTGTGACGTGGCTGTTGTAGTGCAAGAATTTCACACTGGGAGTAATAAAGTATTCTATCATCTATCATCATCATATGATTTGTCTGGTTGTCACTGACATCTAGAAGACATCAGCAGTACTGTACTACCACAAGTTTAAATGTTCAGTGTACCAATTCTGAACTGGGAAGGAACTGGTTTCCAGTACTATGGCCCTAACTTCTTACAGACACTCATTCCTCCCAGATACCTAAAGTTTTAGCTGCTAATATTTTGATTATTTTTGTTATTGTTTTAAAGAGTATATGTAGTTTGTTCTCAGGCCTCTCTTGCATAATCTCTTGCCCTCTGACATCTCTTCATTAGTGCATTTATAAGGTCCTGTTTGTCCATGGGTGTGTTTTTCGGGTCTGTGTGTAATGTGCAACAACAACAGAGTTTACAAATGCGTTAAAACATGTCTTCTTCCTCATAAGAGATCTTAATCGCATTGAGACTTCCTGAATATATTTCCAACTCACGATGACAGTTACCATGACAGAAACTGAGCTGCACTATTACTTTTGTTGAGAAAATGCAAACAATCTAAAAACAAACAAAAGTCAAGAGATAAGTTAATATAATATATGCAGAATAATTCAATATTCCACGCTTCCTTTTTTATGAATTTCAGTGCTTTGTTAAACGTAATTAAATAACTTATGAAACAGAGTAATTCACATATGTGAATTTTGTTTGGTCAAAATAAGTAAGTCAATGTGTATAATTATTGAATCCTAGAAGGTTACACTACAGAGCTACACTGGACACCTTCATTCTATTGGAATACATATCCGATCTATAAAGATCTCAATCTTATCTTATTTCCACTTTTGTCTTTGAAAGATAACTCCATCATAACTCTATAAACGAGTAGGCTTAAGTCATTTTAATGACTTCCCAACACTATAGCCGATTCAGCTTATTATCAAAAACTAAAAACACACACCTGCTCTGAAAATTCAGCCACCAGTATAAAGTCTCTGTGAAACTGGGCTGAGCTGGTCCAGGGGTTGGATGGAGGCGAAAGGGGGACAGAGAGCTCTTCAGGTAGACCCTCCTGGTCCACCTCTCCTTCCCCAAACCCCTCGGTGCCGGTGAAGGCCAGCAGGTCCGGTGACCCGATCATCTTCAGACCTTGAGCGGTCAACCCATGGAGGATCAAACCTGGGGATCAAACATAGCTACGTCCCGGTGCGTCCCGGCCCGCCCCTGTGCGACCTGGCCCGGCCTTCACTCGGTGAGTCAGCTGTTCACACGGGACGCCGCCGCAACAACAACAACAGCCGATAGTTAAATACTTGTTGCGCAGTTGTCTTCAACCACACGGCGAAAGCTGTATTAAATTAAAACAAGAAGTATCCTCTCCGCTTCAAAATTGTCACGAAAACAAGCGGCGTTTTCAGGAACAGACACCAGAGGAAACTTAACGGAGAAGCGAAAGTTTCCTGCGGGCGGCAGTC
The DNA here is from genome assembly GCA_026937815.1 of Etheostoma perlongum. Lineage (NCBI taxonomy): Eukaryota > Metazoa > Chordata > Actinopteri > Perciformes > Percidae > Etheostoma > Etheostoma perlongum. The sequence goes on along the minus strand of CM049372.1, from coordinate 26,776,717 downwards.
ACAAGGTTAGCTCCCCTTTTCCCGGGATTTGTGTTCCTCTTTTTAGTTATTAGTGAGCTAAATTCCAGGCTGAAACTACGTGTGCCTCTGTTTCACCTTTCTGACCGGCAAACCGAGCTCTCTACACCCATATTTAGCCATGTGATAGAGCCGGGCCGGGGACGTACGGTGCCCGGTCTACACTTCTGTTGCAAAAGCGGCGCATCAGTCAAAGTCAAGTCCAAAAACCGACGACTTCCGGTCACCAGTTTCAAAGTAAAAGCTTTTCTTTTTTACATCCGCTGAAATTAGTCCTGCATTCAAAACAAACTTAAGTGAAATTACAAACGTACTAACATTTAATACAAGTAGGCTACTCATTATACAGAACGGTCAATTTTAGAATAGTGTTTGTTATTGTTATGATTGAAGCATTCGTGTGTACATCACTTTAATGTTGCAGCTGGTTACGTTTTTATTTTCATAGAAAAAATATGTTTTTATACACTACTGGGTAGCTTAATGTTTTATAATTTGATCACCATAACTTGTTTATATGTTGTATTACTAAAGTGATCATAAAATGTAGTGTTTCCAAAAACGTTGTGGAGTAGAAGTATAAATATACTAAGGTAAACTGCAAGTAGACAACCTCAAAAAATGTACTTAGTGAGTAGTTATTTAATAAATGTACTCATTTTATAGTTATATTCCACTACTGGTTACAAAGGATTGAGTTTAAGTGGATTTAACTGTATGATCATTTCAGAGGATGTACGTAGTTTGTGGAGCTGTTGAACTGTATTGCGTTAAACAAACCTGTCAGTGTCACATATAAACCAGTCAAGTTAACAGTAAAAAAAACTTGCACCACTAAGGCTAATGTATAAATTAGGAATGATTTAATGAATGAAAACAGCATAATACAACTACAAAAAGTAGCCTCAAATTATCTGATAAGTTTAAGCACATTTAAGGATAAGCTCACATTTTTGTCAGAAGATTTTGTCACTTATATTGAAATCTTTAGGAACGGATCTCCTCTCTGCCAGCATGCAAGAGGAATTATTACAGTAATCAGTACCTAATTTAATGTACATACTATATGGGCATGAGAGTATTGTTTTAAGACAGATGTGTCCATGTCACATGTTGGTACCCATCCATTTCTGCTGTTTAGGCTATCAGCTGATGGTAACAGTTATCAGCTGGCTCTCACATGATTTTAGCATTTTGATTGATATTTGCATGAAACTAGTGCATAATGTTTACAAAGTTGCATGACTCTACTTAGGGGGCATTAAACACACTGATAAATAAAGTTGTATGAAAAAGTTTATCGTGAAACACCAGGCTGAGACGTATCTTTGTGACACTGGATTTTCAATTTTGAAAACAATCATTTTGAGGCAACTGAGCGAGAATCTACGTGCTTTAATTGTTATTAGCAGTTTTACTCTTCAATCACAGAAAATCCATTTTTAACTGAAGAAATGGCCATGGCATATATAGGTTTTTTAAAAGCAACTGCATAAAATTGTTAAGCAACTTTAATTATAATCTAAAGGGTTATTACCCAGAACAGCTTGGCAACAGACTGCACACTTTAGCCTCCAGTATGATAAAATATATACTTTGCATTAAATATGTCCAACTCAGAGACTGAATGGTTTAAGAAGTGCATTAAAACCTTGTTGGTTTTCAGCGGGTCATCCATTTTTCTGCATAGTTAGAATATATTAAAATAGACTTCGGTAATAATGCAGAACACACACACTCAGTAGAGGCTAGAAAGAATGAATGCATGTGAAAAATTATAATCATGCAAACTTAAATGCACACTTGGCTGTGGCGTTCAGGCACATCCTGAAGCATTGCTTCAAACATCTTGATAAAGACTTCCTCAGCTCCTTACCTCGGAGTGATTATTTTAGCTTGATTATCACTTTTACATCTGCAGTCTCTCTGTAGCTTCTCCTCCTCTAGTTTAGGATCAGTCCATGGTGCCTGCCATTTTGTCACTCCAACTGTACCCTGTTCCCTTGCATCAAACCGGACGGAGGGGCTCACCAAAAGGTATAGACAGTGGGAAGAAAAAAGTCTTTGCTTTGAACATTTTGAATGATAAAAGATTATCGTGTGTGTGTGTGTGTGTGTGTGCGTGTCAGAGCTTGAGAGATGTGTGTGCAGACAGTTATATGAGCAATATTTCCGGCTCTGACACGGCACAGTAGAGCATGAAGCCCATCTGGTCTACCTGGTCCTCCGACAGGCCGCTCAGCAGATTGACAGCTGGCTTGAAGTAACTGTGTAGTGCCTCTTGTTCGAGGTAGCCAATCAGCTCTGTGATGCACTGCTGGAATCGCACATGAAGGCTGCTCTCGGACCAGTCGCTCTCACTGTCACTGAGGTGCAGGATGAGATTGGCAAGTGGGGTGGCTTGCAGCGGCCGCAGGGCAGGGTTCAGTCTGCACACAGCCTTGAGGATTTTAAGTGTGTGTCTGCGGTGTCCGTCATCAGCGGTGTCGAGCTGAGTCAGGCGCTGAGTCTCCCACGGGTAGAGAGACAGGTGCCAGGCGTTGACCCAGGGAGAGGTGAGCTCAGGCTGGGCGGTCAGAACCACGTCGCCCTCCCGCAGCAGAGGCAGCATGGAGATAAACAGGGACTGGTCACTGCTCTCTGCCCACTCGTTCCCAGGCCTGAAGATTTACAACCAGAGGAAAACACACACACACACACACAAACATCACACAGGTGCATGTTTAAACTTGCATTTAGTTATATTTGTTTACACAGTCTTTTGAGCCATTATTCATATAAAACAAAGTTTTAGAGAGAAAGTTTTTCTATTAGCATCCTGTTTACCCAGGCGATTTAAAGGGGTTTGGGGAAAGCCTTTACGCATTAGGGACACAATTTAGCTACAGATAAAAGGGGGTAAATCAACAGCAATGTTTCAAAATGAACAGCAGCTTACCACGAAAAGTTTTAAAAAATGTTTTGGAAAGTGAATTTAAACACTTTAGACTGCATCAACAATTAATATTTATGTCATCACTGCCCTCTTAACTTCAATGTGTAACCTCTAATGGTGCAAAAAAAAAAACTGTCCCTTATCATTGAAAATAAAGGACAGACACACACCGAATCTCCACTTTTAGGTCTGGTCCTCCCAGTACAGGTCTGACAAGACAGTCCAGAGTGCTGCTGATGGACGGCCAGTTTATAGTTTCCATGACAGCTTTACTAAACATGTTCACAACAGCTTCTGCTGACAGGTAACCACCCACCAGGTACCTACAAGACAAGAGAAGAGACTGGTTTTAGTGGATGGCTCAATTTTCCTGTCCTTGCTTACCTTGAGCTGTGATTAAGTCTGTTACTGCTACTTCAATGTTAGCAAGTTACAAAGGCTGGCGTAAAAAGTAGTAGGGCTGCACGATATGAGACTATATATCATCTTAGATTTTGGATATCCTAATATCGTAATATGGCATAAGTGGTGTCTTTTCCTGGTTTTAAAAGGAGGCATTACAGTAAAGTGATGTCATTTTCTGAACTTACCAGACTGTTAACTGTTCTATTATTTGCTGTTAACCCCTTAGTCATTATATCCACATTACTGAGGATTATTTATCAAACATCTCATTGTGTAAATATCTTGTGAAAGCACTAATAGTCAACACTACAATATTGTTGCGGTATCGATATCTAGGTATTTGGTCAAAAATATTGTGATGTATGATTTTCTCCATATCACCCAGCCCTAACTCAAATGAGAGATTTGCAAAGTTGTGAAGGGTTCTTCATAGACTAAACTATTAACTGGAAAAAAATCCATCAGATTAATCAAAAATGAAAATGATCGTTAGTTGCAGCCCCAGTGTTAGTTATTTACGTATTTACACGTAAGAGATGTTGGCACATTCATTTTCCTCACGATCACTTCTGCATTATTTGCAGTAAAAACACAATGGTTGCTAATTAGCAGTAATAGTTAGTTGTTATTATTATAACATTTTATGTGTGTGGCATCACCTGTCCCAGTAGCTGCGTCCTCTGGGAAAATATTCCAGATTGACCCGGCGGACCATCCAGTGCAGCGGGTGTGTGAGCAGCGTTTCCTCTCCCGGGATGAGACGCCACAGAGAAGCTTCCAGCTGTAGAGGCACCAGCAGACATGCATGGTCCGCGCTAACCACCTAAACATACACAGAAATAAACCCATGTGTTTTATTTATCTAACTGAAGGGGAAAACAAGTTATGTGAAAGTGTATTATCAGCCAGAAAGAGAATATATTGTGTGTGTACCTGCAGGTCATCCAGTAGAGAACCTCCGAGGTTCATTTCTCCCAGGGGCATGTCAGGAAGACGGCTGTGCAGAAAGCCCTGGATCTCAGTGCAGATGTCCAGAGCTTGAGACTGAGCCCTCTGGACCTCATGTGGAGTTAGTGCTGCCCTTGTGTGATAATACTGCTGCAGTCGCTCCTAAACACATTTTATATAGTTTTCCAATGATACAGAGCTCAGGCAGACAGCTACTGTACCATGTATGTGCATCCTTCAGTGAGGCACAACTACTGGGTTGCCGACAACTCTAAATATGAAGTTAACAAAACAGTTTTGGAGTTTTCACATTTCTACTGGTAATGCGTACAGCTGCCTCTTGAGTAGTGTAATATTCAAAGTCATGTTGTGCCTCTAAGCAGACTTAGGAACTCTGACGGCATGGCGCTTTGCCAGTTAAGTTGCTGCAAGGTGGTAAAGAAGTAAACAGCAATACTTATACTTAGTATATATATATACTTGTGTATTCTGTTATTGCTGCTTAAGAATCATTATCAAGCAAACTAAACAAAACAAATTAAGATGATAACTATTCATTACAATTACATTTGCATAAGCTTTCTTAAAAGGCAAATCCCATTGTTTCAAATCCCTTCTTATGTCCAGTCATGCGTTTGTGGCAGCTCTACTATCATTTGCTGACCAAATTGTTTCATGTAGCTTGTCCAGAAAAATCCACATTTTTGCTTGTGTGGATGTTCTGCACACTAACTCAAAGCTGTTTTCATGCTTGTTTGACTTCTTCTATACAGCCAGTGCACAAGCACACATTATTTTGATTATGCAGGGCTCCCGGGGCTCAGTGCAGCCTAACCAGTGCATAACAATGCGTATCTCCTAAGCACTGTGCTTTACAAAACGTGGTACAAACACATAAATTAACAAGCTAACACTGAGCAAACTTTTACAGCAGCTGCTAAGACTAAATGCATAATATATGCATTTTAGACCTTAGAGCCAAAATGCATACCTGCAAACTGAGGACACAGAGCTGAAGTCTCTTGGACTTTGACTCCCGGTTTAAACTCCAGAGAGGACATCTGAGGTTGTTGGCACAGGTCAGCTGATTGAGAAAGAGACCAGAGGGCCACAATGATGATTAGAATATACACCTTATTATATACACATCTATTTATTTAGGGGTGGAGAAAAAAAAGAAAAAGAAAATCGATACAGTATGGTGTCGCAATATTTTCCGTGGCAATACTGTATCGATTTACAGATGCCAAGAATTGATCTATTATTATATATGTGTTTGTCAGTTTGACAATAAAATTGAAGTGAACAAACAGAGACATTTATCTTTTTAGATGAAACAGATGTTGACAAAGTTTCCTTTTGGGGACATCATTTGAAATTGGGAAAAATTTGAAGTTGGAAAAAAAGGTAATAAATTGCAATATATTGCAGAATGTTGATTTGGTTGCGGAGATGTGGCACGTACCTTTTTGCTGTTTGGCTGCCTTGGTAACATGTTTCATCACCACACCCTTTATGCCCTTCTTGATCAGTGTGGGGGAAGCAGAGACCAAACTCAACTCAGCCATCTTCTGCTCCACCTTTTCATCATCGGCTGCACGGCCTGCGCGCTCTATCAGCTTAACACAAACACTCACGGTCACACGCTGCACTGCATGACTGATAATGCGCTGCCCAAATACAGAGTACATCCACTGCCATATCCTGCAGGCAAACCAATTCAGATTGAAGAGGCACAAAGATAACCTCTGTCTCAAGGAAGTCTATTAACTACAGATTTCACATTTCACATTTTACATTACTGCTGCTGACCATTATCCAAATGCATTTTGACAAAGTTCCTGTCTTTAGTTTATTCCACTAGCAAACAAAACTCTACTTAAAATGTATTTGATTTATTAAATGTATTTGTAAGCTTGAGTTAATGTTAATGATGCTAATTAGATTCCAGAGTCAGCTGCCAAACAGCAATCATTTTAACAAAGAATAGTCTGCCTAAACTCAGGCCATACTGGATTTGACTACTGACCACATAACCTGGGGATGCAGTAGACCTATTTGTAGTCCTAGCAATGAGTAGTTTTAGCATGATATTCAACAAAACTTGCTACAAGTAATGAAAAAGCTGTAGGATGAACTGCCAGTCTATAAGTGAACAACTAAAACTACAACTCAATGCTCAATAGTTTTTGGAGTGCTAGCATAGCACTTGTGCATGAAAAATCCTGGGCTTTACAGGGGCTCTTTTTCCCCAGGTCAGAATTTCTGCAGTAGTGAATTTCTCCAAATACAGACGAATGAAGAGTGCATGAACGATGCACTGATGTGGTACTAACAACCTGAAAAACACTCACCCGTTTCACTGCCAGTGTAGCAATTCCTAGCATGGCAGCCCCACCAACTCCCAGAATCAGCCGGGCATTAGACAGCAGGAAGTCAATCACCATGGCGATGCCATCCTCTCCTCGCCTCCGACTGCCCTGGAAGTTCATTGCTTCCTTTTTTGTGGTTAGCCTTTGGAAAGGAGAACGCAAAACAAAAATTTAACTGGGCAGAAAGTAACACAGGACATGACTCTCAGGTAGAGGGAAACCAAACTCTAGCTGCAGCAGTCTTTCTCTTGAAATCATGGGATGCAGCTAAACTTCCACATGAATGTTATGAAGTCAGAATAACCAATGAGATGAGATGAGCTGACAGCATATGCAGCAATAAAGCAGTAATATTAAATTGTGTACTGACAGGAGACAAATTATAAGGAGAAAAAAATATGAATGAATGAGTGGAGATACTTAACAAATGCAAACATATTCATACCTGGCACAAGGGTCACTGAATGGTTTGATGAGTGTACAGTAAATACTGGACTGAGTGATCTCAACCCAAGTCAACTTGTATGGACAGGTTGGTTTTGGACTGAAGTGTTAGACAGTGCTCTCCATCACTAAAACACCAAATGAAAGAATATGTTTTGGAGGAATCCTCCCGAGTTTTGCTGTTGGCATGAAGAAATTTCTAGTTCTATAGATTATAAATCCCCTTGAGGCAACTGTGTGATATTGGGCTATAGAATACAACAGTAATGTAGTGAATGTGACATGCATAACATACATAATTCACCTAGGTTATTAAGTGTGGTTCCACACACTGTTGATTATAGTCACTTCATGTAGTCATGGTGACTGTTCGGGGATCACAGTCCCTTTAAATGTTGGCTATGCGTGATGACGTGGTTTTTGTTGCCAGACAGCGCCTTTTTCTGCTATGTAGTTTTCACGCATTAGTGTGCTCCACGTGAGAAATTGTCGATTGTATTTTCTTATATAATGACAAATAAAGGCATTCTATTATATTCTTACAATTTCCACAGTAACATGATTCATTAATTAATATAATCTTCCCATCATTTATAACTGACAACTTCAGTTTTGGGAAACTAACCACTCTGCTGCTGTCTCTCACTGGCCTTAAACACAACGCATTTGGAGACATTTTTTTTTAGAACTTTACCAACCAACCATGAAAAATCTTGTTTTTAGGAACAGGAAGCTCACATAATAATAAAACATGATTATAAAAGACTACTACTTATAAAAAGAACTTTGGGAACCGGGGTGACTGTTTCTCTTGGCTGCTTCTGTGTCAGATGTTGATGGTAGAAAGGCCTTTTTGCACAAGATATATTAGGCCTTTTTCGCAGGACACCTTTTGACTTGTCATAGGAGGAAAATCACAGTTGTAATAATAACATTTACAATGGTTTAGTTCCCAATCTAGTGTCTTATTAAGCTTTTCCAGTGAGACAAAATGGAATACAGCCATCATTAATGTTATTAATTACACCCGCTGTTCTTTCTTTGACATATCAAAAAGTTTTTTTTCCAGATCCAAATGTTTTGTTAGCAGAACAACTGCCTTTTCAAACCTGTTATAAAGGAAAGCAGGAAGCTGCAGAGGTGGTGCATGGTCTCTTCAAACTAAATCCAATGGTGAGGTTATTAAAGATGGGAAAATATGAATTTGATTCCAAAATATGAATTTGATCTGAGATCTGTGAACCAATCCTTCAAGCATTTATGCAAGGAGCAGACACATATTTGATCATGACATAAACATAGTCCTATGCTTAGTTTGTACACAACTTGAACGTGTACACTGGGCTTATCATATTTACAGTGGGTACGGAAAGTATTCAGACCCCTTTAAATTTTTCACTCTTTGTTTCATTGCAGTCTTTTTCCAAAAATCAAAAAAGTTCATTTTATTTCTCAGTAATGTACACTCAGCAACCCATCTTGACAGAAAAAAACAGAAATTTAGAAATTTTTGCATATTTATTAAAAAACAAAAACTGAAATATCACATGGTCATAAGTATTCAGACCCTTTGTTCAGTATTTAGTAGAAGCACCCTTTTGATCTAATACAGCCATGAGTCGTTTTGGGAAAGATGCAACAAGTTTCTCACATCTGGATTTGGGTATCCTCTGCCATTCCTCCTTGCAGATCCTCTCCAGTTCTGTCAGGTTGGATGGTAAACGTTGGTGGACAGTCATTTTCAGGTCTCTCCAGAGATGCTCAATTGGGTTTAAGTCAGGGCTCTGGCTGGGCCATTCAAGAACAGCCACAGAGTTGTTGTGAAGCCACTCCTTCGTTATTTTAGCGGTGTGCTTAGGGTCATTGTCTTGTTGGAAGGTAAACCTTCGGCCCAGTCTGAGGTCCAGAGCACTCTGGAAAAGGTTTTCGTCCAGGATATCCCTGTACTTGGCCGCATTCATCTTTCCCTCGATTGCAACCAGTCGTCCTGTCCCTGCAGCTGAAAAACACCCCACAGCATGATGCTGCCACCACCATGCTTCACTGTTGAGACTGTATTGGACAGGTGATGAGCAGTGCCTGGTTTTCTCCACACATACCGCTTAGAATTAAGGCCAAAAGTTCTATCTTGGTCTCATCAGACCAGAGGATTTTATTTATCACCATCTTGGAGTCCTTCAGGTGTTTTTTAGCAAACTCCATGCGGGCTTTCCTGTGTCTTGCACTGAGGAGAGGCTTCCTTCGGGGCCACTCTGCCATAAAGCCCCGACTGGTGGATTGCTGCAGTGATGGTTGACTTACTACAACTTTCTCCCATCTCCCGACTGCATCTCTGGAGCTTAGCCACAGTGACCATTGGGTTCTTCTTTGCCTCTCTCACCAAGGCTCTTCTCCCCGATAGCTCAGTTTGGCCGGACGGCCAGCTCTAGGAAGGGTTCTGGTCGTCCCAAACGTCTTCCATTTGAGGATTATGGAGGCCACTGTGCTCTTAGGAACCTTAAGTGCAGCAGAAATTTTTTTGTAACCTTGACCAGATCTGTGCCTTGCCACAATTCTGTCTCTGAGCTCTTCAGGCAGTTCCTTTGACCTCATGATTGTCATTTGCTCTGACATGCACTGTGAGCTGTAAGGTCTTATATAGACAGGTGTGTGGCTTTCCTAATCAAGTCCAATCTGTATAATCAAACACAGCTGGACTCCAATGAAGGTGTAGAACCATCTCAAGGATGATCAGAAGAAATAGACAGCACCTGAGTTACATATGAGGGTCACGGCAAAGGGTCTGAATACATATGACCATGTGATATTTCAGTTTTTGTTTTTTAATAAATATGCAAAAATTTCTAAATTTCTGTTTTTTTCTGTCAAGATGGGTTGCTGAGTGTACATTACTGAGAAATAAAATGAACTTTTTTGATTTTTGGAAAAAGGCTGCAATGAAACAAAGAGTGAAAAATTTAAAGGGGTCTGAATACTTTCCGTACCCACTGTAACTCCAGGCACCTGAGATTCAGAAATAGCCAAAGGAGGACATGACTGTGAACCATTTTAACAGAGTGCGTGCCCTCTCTTTTTGCCAGAGGTACAGCAGGGTCCCAAGAACCGAGACACGCTTTATTTATAGACCCAATACATGCCACGAGTCACACCAGCTGGGTCAAATTTATAACGACCTTCCTAGTCAAGTTACAGCACAACAAATGTCTGCACCACGTTCAGTCCTGCTGGGGCACTTTCAACGTCAGAGCAGAGTTCACTTTTTAATGTTAGTGTACTTTCCATCAAGTCAAGCAAAGGACTCATTATGTTGACAAATGAGTTTATTAGTAAATGCGTTATTATTGAGTATTTACTAATGCAATGACAGGTTTGTAACATTAGCATCATACACCGCAAGGTTGTTACTGTAAGTGAGGGGACAGGTAGCGTCTACACATGGGGCAGTAACAACGTAGTCGTATACATAAACATGCTTTGTTTTTACTGTTTTCTTTGCTTATCTTGCAGTTATTACATGCCACGCTTCATGTTTAGCTCAACTATGTTTACTTGTGTAAACCTGCTGTCATCCTCTCCAGTGTTTCCAGTGTCTACAGATGTAACACCAGCGATTAGTAACGCAACACGATCCATGTCCATAGCTAACCTAACATGACCATTCGGCCAACTAATTATAGACATTTTAGCAGCATGAAGAACAGCGTTAGTAAAGCTAACGCTAGCCCATATGTATAGCTATATCTATTAAGCTAGCCAGCTGCTATACAGGTGCTAGAGATAGGTACATTAGCAGTTAGTGACAGCTATCCCTCCATAGTTAAATATACTTACCACTCAGCGCGGAGAGAAATATAACCGATATAGTTCGACTCCACAACATCAGTGTTTTGATACAACGCGAATTTCTTATTTCTACCGTTAACGGACACAAAGTAAATGTAGCTAGTTCAACCAGCTAGCTACAGGATACAGCTGCTGGCTTCTTCTTCGTTCTTTTAATTGCAGTTGGCATTCAACGTTAAGGTACAGCAGCGCCCCCATGAGGAGGTCCGGAGAAAACCAACTAGCTACATAATCTCATTAAAATCAATTTAGCAGAGATGGAAAATTACTAAATTATAGAAGACTATTTTGAGATACATACTTGAACTCTGTTCGTAAGTATTTCCATTTTATGCTACTTTGTACTTCCCTACATTTCGGATATATAAACTGTATATATCTATATCTACTGTATATATCTATATATATAAATCATAATTTAAAAAGTGAAAGGATCCATTGTTACAGCTTAAACAACAAAAGTACATTAAGTAGTAAAAACTTAGCTCCACCTTAACCAATAACATTAAAACAAATCTGTCTTCTAACGTATTTATGCATTTACTACCAAGACTTGATCAAATGAAACTTAAATAAGAAAAAGCAAATTAAGGTTAAGTTAATAAGTTTCATTTGTGATCCTTTGAATTTGTTATTTGTTTTAGAAATGTACAATTGGAAATATTTAAGAGCAGATATATTTTACGTATTTTCTTTATTGAATTATAAATAACTTTCTGGAAATATCGAGGATGCATAATATACAAACTTATATAACAATCAAAGGAATATTAGGGGGATACAGAAATTGAATGGTAAAAGTGAAAATCAACACTTAATATGAAACTTAAATTAACATTAATCAATAAAAATAAAACAAAGCCAAAAAAACATTTCATTTTAATGACAGCCCAACTCTTCCAACAGTGTCCCTTCCTGCTTGGAGGCCTACAAGAATGACAACATATTCAGTAAAGGAGGTCTAAACTGAGGCAACTGGTGTGTGAAATCACCTCAGGGTGAGTTTAGTGAAGACCCTGAGTGATTTAGAGATGACATGGGCCCAAAATGGACAAAAAACCCTAGAACAAGCCGCTAGCGTTAATATACTGTATTGGTTTCCTATGCATGTCACTGGTTTCCAAAATCCGAGTGAAATTATATTGTAATTGTTGAAAAAAAGAAACATCTCTGATTGCCTGCTGTGGCCAGTTATTTGCTTGATGACTTAAAATAGATCAACTTGAATATGACTCCAGATGGATCTCTTACAACATAAGAGTAAGACAACTCCAGTTTGCTGTTCCTCAGCCTGGTGCTTAAACAGCCAGCTTGGTTGAGGGACAACCCTACTTTATTGAATGGCAGACCAACTCTGTGGAGACAATTTCAGCTTTATTTCAGTCAGCCAGCACATTTTTAGCTTAAAAAAGAAAGGCCTGTAAAACCTGCGAAGCCACCATGTCCACAAAGTTAGTGTGCCGTTCTGTTTGGGGAGCTCCAGTATTTGCCTCTTGCAGACTATTTTAACTTTTGCAAACATGTTCACAACTGTAGCTGTTCCAAAAACCATGAACACAACCCATTCTGTCATAGTCATTTCTCCTCTGAACAGAGGTTATTTTTGTTCATGTGTAACTCTAGAATAACAGTGAGCTAATACATACCTCTGCCAAATAAGGCTGACTGGGAGCAAGGAACAAATGTATCAGTGTTTACACACCAAGTTAAGGACAAAAACATGGAAATTAAGTTTCTTCTCAGCCGCGCGTTTAGACGCAAGTTAAACAAGACATAATAGGGTTGGTTTAGTTCTGTCTGACCCAAATATCACAGATTTTAAATTATGGAAATTTTGATTTAATACAGAACGGCAATAATGTGGCCTCTGTCACTACAACAAGCAACTTCAAACAGAAACAGGAGCATAAAACAAGGCCTGAGTTTTTCATCACTCCATAAAACGTCAGTTTAGTTAATGCACCATACTCTGACCTCCGCCAAGACGAGCCATACCGCAGAACCAAATCATAACAGAAAACATGGCTGCACATGTTTCAACTTAAAACTGCAACAGGGACGCAGATGTGAACAAAGATCTGACATGGCACAGCAAAGGTGAAGATCAGAAAGGTAGGTGCAAAAAAAAAAAAAGCATGTTTCTTTCTGCATAAGAGTTCCCCCAATCAAAGATTATACAAACATATTGTACATTATAACAAGTTAGATTACAGCTCAGGTTTTCTTTTGTATAAGTCCATACATACATCCTTCTTTTAGCTCTTGCAGTCTGTACATCATTACAAAAAATACATGCCATTCTGAAGTATTTATGGACATAGAAACAAGCAACTTTCAATTGAACGTAATTTAACAACAGAGCCCAACTGAAGTAACTAACTTGTGGTTCTGTAGTGTGTAGCAAAGACACCAACTTCGTCTGCCAGAAACAAACAAATCAGACTCAAATCAAACTGCAGACAACATGATGACTGGGCTCCTTGTGCCAGACTAAAACTGGAGCGAGAAAATGATGATCATAGAAAGTTACAATATTGAAATATGTAAAAGAATGGGTTGATTTATGTGTACACGTGTGAGGAGTGCTTAGTGGCGTCTCATTTTGACTTTGCGTCCGTAACTCTCCCGGTGTTTGTCAGAGTCTTGACCACGTCTCTTGTAGTTCTCGGAGCTGATGCTGTGACGACGGTGACGGGAGTGTGACGGATGTCTGTTCTCCTCTTTATCCATCTCTAGTACCCTTGGCCTGGTAGACAAAGATTTGAGATACCGAGTCAGATTTATCACATGCAGATTGATTGTACATTGTTTTTGCACCTTACATGACGCCTGCTCAAACGGGACACAATACCACATTGTTACAGTCTCAGCTATTTCCTTTGCACAAGTGTGTCTTGCACGAGTATGAATAAAAATTAAGGAGACTGTTAGTCTAATTGTTACTGTGTGTGTGTGTATATATATATATATATATATATATATATATATATATATATATATATATATATATATTTTTCACTTTATGATTTTTATTATACATTAATATGATTTTTCCCAGCCTGCCTATGGTCCCCCAGTGGCTTGAAATGTCGATAGGTGTAAACCAAGCCCTGGGTATCCTGCTCTGCCTTTGAGAAAATGAAAGCTCAGATGGGCCGATCTGAAATCTTGCCCCTCCTCCTCAATAGCTACAGACCCAGAACTGGCACATCCTAAGGAAAGCTCATTGTGGGACTGGCTCTAGTGGCTGTAATTCAGCACCAAGGCTGAATTTCGGAAAGAGACTTCAGATACAGTATTAGGGGACCACTAAGGCCTATATAAAAACCTCCAACGAGCACCATGTCATGGGACCTTTAATATCAGGTGTAGTCTTGCTTGGACAGAACCTCATGCTCTGGTTTAATGGCATTTCTTTAAACCAATCGGAATCGTCATGGGCGGTGCTAACTCCGCACAGAGCCTCTGCAAAATAGTTGTGTGAGAGTAAACTCAGATTTGGTAGATAGTCTAGTTAGCTGTCTCGAATTTAACATTCCAACACAAAAAAGCAGAAAGAAATGGAAAATACATGCATCCGGCGGAATTTTTGCAGCCCCGGAGCAATCCCGGAAGTGGAACGCAAAGGACATAGACTATATCAGGTGAAACTATCCTCTGGCCTGATTATTCAGATCGACAAACTCAGTAACTGCCCTAAGCCTCCTTTCCTGTCAGGTCTATTTTTTTGGGGTTTCGGACCCATGAAGACCTCTACTGTGTGGGTGCATACCTGTGAGCAGCATTAGGCTCGGCTTTGCGATGAGAGCGTTTGGCTTTCAGAGGAGGGGGTCTCTTTACAGGAGGAGAAGAGCTCAACAGGCTGTCAGAGTCCAGTCGAGGAGCATCTGGTCTGGTCCTGGCAAATAAAGGAGGGAGCACAAGTACAAAGGCATGGATAAGAGCAAGATTTCATACAAGACAATTATTTGTTAAATGACTCACTTTCTAAGGATGATAACTGCACGCCGCTCCTTGATGTCTTGGGGCCGGATGCAATGGGTAATATCATCAGCAGCGTAGCCACTGAGAAAGAAAGATGCTGTAAGCCCTTGGCAGACACAAAAAACAGTAATGCAATCAATGCTTGAGAGCTGAGGTGTCATAGTCACCTCAGTACTGTGACACTCCCTCTCCTCACAGGCAGGACAAACACCGGCTCTGACACCCGGATCGGTTTGAACTGGAAGCGGCAGCCAAAGCAGAGCGCACTGTCACTGAAGAAGGACACGGACACGATGGGCCTTGCAAAGATGTGCAGAGGATCTACATGTGACACAATGCAGCCACCTGGTTGATAATCGTTGATGACTGCACTGTTGACAAACCCTTCTGGGACCACTCCACTAGACACCAGACGCTTGATCACCAGCTCATGAACCCAGTTTGGGATCTCATTCACTTCTCCTTTGCGGTACAGCCTCTCCTGGCCCGGTCCACGCTTCTCCAGCTGGGATCCATACGTGTAACCCTCCCCAAAGAAGTACTTGTTGCGGAGGGGCGCCCTGTCCACTGTGTGCTCTCGGTAAAGTCCAGCCTCTCCTTTGGCAACCACGTCGTCGATCTTCTCCTCGATGAGGGCGCACTCCTCCGGTGAGAAGATGCTCTTTTGCAGGATACTGCTCCTCACTCGGCTGGCCTCCTGCTCACGGTGCTCCGCGCTGTCATCGCTGTGCTCATATTCATCATCGTCGGACTCTCGGAACTTGCGCTTTCGACTTTTTCCGCTGCTGCCGTTACTCGTCCCGTCCACGTATTTATTTTTAAAGTCGTCTCTGTGTGGAGTCATGGATTTCAGCTTCTCCCTCAGGTCAGAGTACCCGCTGGCTGCCATGTCAGCCAAACCAATATGACTAGTGTAGTGCGACGTGAGCTCCTAGCTAACAGTTAGCATGTGTCAGCGCTGCATGTCAGCACTGTTTTACCTGACTGGTTAATATGAACCGACTTGATGTCAAAGGGAGTCTTTGATGGTAGCTAGATGTCGCTAGCTTAAGGAACACTTAATCACTGAGGTGTCAAGCGCATTGAAGTAACGTTAGCTAAAATAGCTTAGTTTCTCCGCCGTCCTGTGTGTGCATTTAAACAGCAGTCTGGTGTGAAACGTGACAATTTGTAGATTATATTACCGGATCCTAACAAACAAGCAGAGCTGTGATAAAGGCTGCGTCGACACTACGCTCAGCCAGCGGAAAGGCTAAACGATATCTACCCGAGTTGCTTGGCTACCAGCTAGCTAGCTTAAACTAGCCTGGCTTGGTCTGTCCGTTGCCGCCTGGAAATACTGTCAAACCACGCAGCAACATTTCACATGTCACCGTTAAATTCCAAACCTCGGCGCTCCAGAGACGTTTCCTCTTAGGTTTGAACTCCAAGAGTCCATGGACATCATTGTATTCACACAAGGATTTACCACGGTCAATTTAGACCATCGTCTCCTAAAAAAAGGCTGAAAATAAACTCGTGTAACCTGCTAGAGAAATGCGCATGCTCAGTGGTGACCTGGGAGGGATCGTCACGTGAACACTAAAATCCATTTTAGGAGCCCTGAGGGCACGCGCAAGACTAGTGCTAATTTTGTTCAACTAACCTCTTATCTACTTTCATAAAGTCCACCGTGATCAAATTGTTTACACATTTTGTACGATTCTGTAATGTGAATTAGGGTTTGTGTGGTGAAATATATCGGAATATTTGTGCACAACTAACGCCTAACTGCTGAACATTACATGTATATTTGTATGCATACTGTAGCCTACATATCTACTATACCTTACCTACATAGTGTATACCAATTTTTAGATTGGAACTGAAATCTTTGGTCAATTTGGTCGGTTTTATATTATTAACCTATCAAATACTTTTAGGTTGTACTCTTGGTCAAACAAATAAGCAATTTAAAGATGTGGACTTGTGTTGGCCTTTAAAAAAACTAATTTCTGACTTTTAATATAGCACACAATTAATTGATTAGCAAGAAAATACCATACAATCAATCATTTTAAAAAGTGTTAATTACAATTTACCAAAGCCCAAACTGACACATTAAAATTACATGTTTGGTCTAAAACCCAAAATATTTCAAAATATTTAAGACTAATAAAACCAGCCAATTTTCTGATTTAGACAAACTGGATGAAGATATACATTGTTTGGGAATTTTTGCTTAAAACAACTTTTAACAACAATTAATACCTAATTGGATTGATGTAAAAACATGCAAATTCATTTCCTTTTGATTAACTAATGGTTAAATCCATCGTTTAAAAAAAATTACTTGCAGCCCTGCTAGAGACTGTTTATTAATTTACTAGTTTAGAGGCTTTGTTAATTCTTATTTTAATGTTGACTGTTTATATCTATCAAAATCTTCTATTTTATACAAATACCTCTTTATACCAAGTATTTGCTGTTTAATAATTTTAATCACACGCAGAACTATTCATATTTCTTTTTAAAATTGCTTATTTTATTTTAATAAAATATGCTTTACAAAACAAGAAGGTTGATGGATTAATATTGGTTATATACAACAATTGTTTCACTATCAAGTTTCACAGTAAACAGTATCAATAAAAAATAAAAAACATGTTACATATCAGTTATAAAACTTTGTAATGACAAGGCACAGGCCTGAGACGTTCCTCCGTTTCTGCACATTTTAAAACATTTTTTGTGTTTGATCAATTCAAATTAAGGTAGTAAGTGCAATTATAAAGGCGTCAACCTGAAATAAAATTAACTTATATTGACTTTTCATTGCCTTCAGGATGCACTTTGTTTCAGGTAATGTAGTATAATCATCAAGTTAAAGGAGTCTGATTTCAGGGTACACTTATGCATTCACATCACATATTAAAATACCTGAAGGCAAGAAGAGGTAGGCTATTTATAACGGTTTCGTCTACATGTATGTGTGGGTTCATACAAATGTGTGTGTTACAATGAGGCATGAGCATAAGTTATAACATGGTGATTTCACTGGGTGGCAAGGTGAGTCTCCTCTCCCGCACAGACATCATGTTTTCCACCTGCATGGCGATGACTCGACACAACTCCAGGCCCTGTGGACAAACACAGCCAGCATGAGCACAATTACACAGCAACTCTTCTGAAAATAACCATGTGAGGCCTCTGAATGTCCTTGTCCATGTTTGCGTAATACCTGCTCCAGCTGCAGCTGAATGACCCGCTGCATGTTCAAGTCCCCCAGGGTAAAGTCTACATACGGGTAACTCGTTCCAGCAGTTGGCCTCTGGGTGCGGCTGGACTGCACCTCCACCAGGGGGGACCACTGCCATCAGCTCCTGCACCACAGAGACCAAATGTTATAACACACAACTATCTGTCACACAACACACAAGCACACAAGGTTTTTCTTGCATACAGGAACTTTTGAATTGAGAACAAAAATAGAAATTTACATCCTCTCTTAATGTGTTTGAGAGCAATTTACCAAACAACCGTTGAACAAGCAGAACATAAAACCAAATATGAGTGCTAATCTCAGTTTTATCTCTATAGACAGGTTGTACCTCTCCCGGTGATTTATTTCAATAATAATATTACTTTTTTAACCAGTTTATAAATTGGAGTTATATTTACTCAAGCATAATATACATTATTGTTTATCAAATTATCAGAAACAGATTTCTGTCAAATAAGGTAACACAGACTACTGCACGCAGACCGATCATTCCCCCCGCCCCCACCCCCCTCCCTTCACAAAAAAAGGCCCTCTCTGAGCCAGAAAGAACCCTGGTCTACTGAAATTGTGAAGTCATGTCTGATTCTACTTCTGGGCTCATGTGTCAGTCACGTGTCAGCTGAGTCATACGAGTGCTTGGCGATCGGGAATGTGTGCGGTTCCTTACGTGTGTATTTTTGTGCAGGAAGTGGAGGCCATGTTGATTGACAGCAACAATACAGGGCGCGTAGAAGGTGGTGGAGCTGCTGCTGTGGATGTAGAAGAACGAGGAGCCGAACATGGGGAATGCACTGATCAGCCCTGCACGCACAAAGACACAGAATATAACAAGAGTGCAGAATGCTTTTATTCATCACATCAATTGGACAAAAACATACTTTGTTAAAGGGGCACTTCACAGATTTTACACCTCAAGTTTAGTTTATTGAGAAAAAAGTTGGCTCTGGAGGAGCTTTGTCAAATCTGAACAGAATTACCCTGATGTCACTAAGGTTATTACGGGTTGAGTTGCATCATGGGATATATAGGATTTAAGTGTTTTTAGGTTTAACCCATACCGGAGTCAAGAAATCTTGTCCTCTGTTGCTTTGAGTTAAAACGTTTGTTTAATCTGTATCTTAATATTACGTTTGTGCAAAACTACATCCCTGAAGAACCTTTATAAGACACAAAATCCTTCCTGTATTGTGACAGTATCCTTTAAAAAGTGCAAATGTACACGTTACAGCATTTCTTCTTCACATCTAAATGCAGATTACTTTTGCTGTCAATGTGCGGATTAATTTATTAATCGATTACGCTCAACACTTCCTTCTTGATTTTGGAAACAACACTCAACTAAGATCCACATAGTCGCCTGTTCTGGAGCTTTTGACAGTATCACATTCAGAAAATGACACATACAGTGAGAGGAATCCAGTCATAGAAAGTATTGTGAAAAACTGACTGGTTCAGCCAAAATCACAGTTTTTACCTGTAGTGCCACTTAATGTGAACAGGGGGTCTTACCCAGAAACTGTGCTCTGGCCTGGTGCGGGTTCAGGGTCTGCACTTGCTGCATGTGCTGTGTCACCATGGTAACCCACTGCTGGGGTGGCTGCTTTTTGAACAGAGGTGGGGCAATGTACTCTGATAATTCATGTCTGGAAGAAAGAAGAAGATAAACAGGAGTCTGCTTCACTCAGTGATTTCTCAACATTTCTCAAGATGATTTTACTCAGTGAGCGGTTTCCGTTCTGCTGTTATCTCTGTGTGAGGGCGGAGAGAGACAGCGATAACAACAGGTAGAGAACGAAAAGGACAAGCTTTTACAGTCACGCACTTTAAACACAAAAACTATTGACTGCACTGCATTTTCTGTTAACCAGGAGTTTCTTCCTGAACGGTTGTTGAACATCTGTGCCACATTGAAAATGTAGAAAAAACATCCATTTCAGCTTCAGTGCTGCTGTAATGCAGCAATCTATTTGTTGTCATGATGTCGGCATTACACATAAATAATAAAATATACAACATTTATATACAACACACGCCCATAAGTCTAATGTGCATCTTCAGTAAATGTGCTGTGGTGTTTCTGAATGGTTCAATGGAGTGACTTCCTATGTGCCGTTGGAAAAGATAAGTTATTCCACAAAAAACAGGATCGATAGGTTTTGGAGTATTTGGAAAGTTTTTTGGGGGGAGTGATGAACTGATTTGACTGTAACTGTGGCTGTGTCTTCCCCCCTTTTTATAATCTATTCATAATTTATGTTTATTCATTATTGTGTAAAGGCGTGCTTATGTACACATACACAATTTTAGTATTCTAGTGCATCATATGCGTATATGGACGGAGAATTTATCATACACTTATATACTATTTTCATCTTGGTTTTGTGTTAATTTAACATAACTGTTCCTTTTGTTGGGGGGGGTGGAGGGTGGATACGCTGTGTATGATTGCTGTTTGTTTGTGTTTGTGCATGCTGTTTGTTCTGTTTATTTTTTTCTCTGTTGTTGCGATTGTCTATGATGTAAAGAAAGCAAAAACCCAATAAATATATGTTTGGAAAAAAAAGTGCTGAAACAGAGGCTCTGTTTAAGGGGGATCTTTCTAAAATAATTAACCCGCAGGTAAAATTGATTTTTGTGGAGAAATGTATGCTAATTTCCCTTTTTCTTTTTGCTCAATGTGTTAAATGTTAAAATCCAATTGGATTGGTGTTAAAAGGGAAACAGGGAAGGTCAATTAAATCCTAAAATAATGGATTAAAAAGTATAAATATTTACTTAAAATGTTTAAAAGGAACTACTGTACTACTGGAGCAAATTAAAAGCGGTAGTGTTGACTGTATTAAAACAAGATGGGCTATATGGCTGTGCTGTGGAAATTGAAACCTTGAATAGAATCGGTGAACTGTGTGAATGTTTGAATGCGTGTGTATATTTACAGGTATGCATTTTTCAATTTATTGCACTGTATTTAGGCATGAAACTTATCTTGTTCTTTCATATTTATGTATATTCTCACTGTGCTTTTCTGTACTGAGAACAGACATTTTTCTTTCTCTATTGTTTTTCCACTACTCTTGTTACAACAACAAATATTGTCTTTTTATGATTAGTGCTTTCTGTTACACCTAAAAATGAGATGAATGTGGGGTCATGAACTCCAAAACAATATGATTGATAAAGTACAGTGCATAACATGGATGACAATAAAGTATAACAAATAATTTTAGGTATTCTGAAAGACTTTTTTATCCCTTAATTACTGAAACTAGAGGCTGTATTGTCAAACATAGTTTGTTCTCTCACATGCTGGGGATGAAGATGATGTCCTTGGCTCTGTGCTGCAAAGCTGCCAGTTTGGAGATTTGGTGGAACTGTTGATCGCTCACTTTTCCATGTGGTAGAACATTTAGCAGGCCTTTACGGTAGTCTGGCAGGATCTGAGAACACACACACACAGTTACATACACATGCAAACAAGTAGGTAACATATACAGTATGCGTGTGAAGCTCCACCTGTTGTACCTGGTTGTAATGCATGGCAACACAGAGCTCATTATCAAACTTGAGCGGTTGAGTCCAGACGACTCGTCTGAACCAGAAGCTGTAGTTGGTATCGACTAACTCAGCCTCGGTCGCAACATCCATGATGTACTCGTGTTTGTTCAGAGGACGCACATTCTGACCTGGACACAAACATATACACGTCATTTATTTCACAGAGATATACATTTTCTAACATCTTACATCTAAAGGTCAACTTAAATTATGCAGTTAAGGGATTAGTTGTTCGAATCAGTATCTGACACATGCTTTTAAAAAAAAAGTTAAAATCCAATACAAACTACTGACATAAATACCCTGAAAAAAAAGTCATGTTAATGTTTGTGTAGCCACATGTTGCGTGAGCTGCAGTGCTTTTGAATAGCACACGAGCGACAGCAGCTGCCAGCTGTTTTCATGTGGAGATATTTAATGCCAACGGAGGAAAAAAACAAAAACAACAGAGAGCAATGAGTCCCGTGTGAGTGATTCAAGGGACACAATCAGAAATTTGAGTTTTCAGCACTAAAACCTGACAAGACGGAAGCAGCAAAAGCATTGTACAAAGGAAGATGACAAAGTTACCATAGCAAACGCTTCTTCTTCATTTTATCAGAAAAATTTAAAAAGCATGTGAAAGTTCCTTTTGAAACTGTTAGAAAGAGTTATATTATGTCATGTTATGAACTACATATTTCTTCACTAATAGGATTAAGTGTATGACAATTTGTGCATCATGTTTTTAAGTACATTTATATAGATACACAACATGCAAATGAATGGCACATTAACATCTAAGTAGATATTAAGGAGGAAAAACGTGTGCTGGATAGCTTTTGGCAGAGACTCTGTGTTTGGATATCAGTATCGGAAATGAAAAGGTGATATAGAGCCATCATGTTATTTTGCCATGACGTCACTTTCAGGAGTTGTGAGTGACTTTCTCCCACAGCTAGAAACCAGAGAACAGTCTGATATGTGATCTGTGAGTGGATCTGCTTCACTGACAGTAACGAGAAGATTGACTTTATGCGCTAATAACATTTCATGTGTGTTTGTGTGAGAGAGAGAAGCAGACATCTGTGTGCACACCTCTGTTGGTGACTAAAAATATGGCATATTCTTCCATGGCCTCCAGCTTGTGTAAACCCATCTCGAAACACAGCTCCTCAATCACCTCCAGGGCAACCTGAAAAACACGACAATATCAACACACACAAGTCAATCCCAGCCATCTCCTCATAGACACCAGTGACGTTGACATTACTCAATTTCATTGTTTTTATTGTATGGCTGTTATTATTTCTCACATTCTTTGTATTTTATGCCTCCAGTGAGTTGTGTATTTTATGTCTTTTATTTATTCTTCTTTACAGCACTGTGGTCCACTGTAGTGGTTTTAAAGTGCAGCTCTACAAATAAAGTTTGACCATGATGACCAGTGGTGCTTGACAGGGGTTGCACACTTACAGAGCACGTTTTGATTTTCACGTGACGTTCAATGCCTCCAGGAAAGAGAAACAGCTGACGTTTTGAACTACGTCCCGCCTGAGGAAGTACAAACACACACTTACATATAGCACATACTATACAAACACTGGACATATTGGACTATGGCTGATTCTTTAAGGACCTTACACACATACATATGAAACAGCGGAGGGTAACTATGTTTAAATACAGCTCTTATGTACTGTGTAACTTTGAGATATTTGTGCTTTACCTTAAGATTTTAAATGCAAAATCAGACATCCGTTTATAGAATTAAAATTAAACTACACAATAATATGTAAAAGAGGTAAAGGATAATGATTTTGATATTTTATAGTTTTCTTTTGTTAACGAATACTGTGCTAAGAATAAAACCAACTATGTGTTCGTCTTTTATCACATTTTAACTTCCCTATCCTGTCGTGTCTCAGCCTAAAGCAAATCTGGTTCCGAAATAAATCTTAAAAAAACTACTTAAAATGTGCATTTATTGGGGGTGCTTTTGAGACTTTACAGAGTGTTTTTAATAGTGTTTGGACAACAATGGAGCTCTACGACACAAAGGAAGAAGCTTTGGATACACTGTCAGTGCTTGTTGGTTTTGGTATTTTCATGAGCTTGGTTGACAATAAAAAGAAAGAAGTTGAATTATCATCACACTTGTCCTTTAAAATTAGTTCCAATTCGACTGGCTACCACATCAATTTGCTGCTTATATCATACTATAACATAACATAGATGTGAATGTGGCTATTCTGCCTAATGAGTGCCTTTACTTTTAGCTGCTTATACTGCTGCTACTGTCATGGCATTACTTTTATGTGTTAAGGAGAATCTTTACACTTGTTTTAATAATGAGAGGATCTGAATACATCTTCCACCAATGCAGATAAATAAACAGAGACACTGACCATCATAGCCTTCAGCTCCATGCTGTTGGGTGAAACAATGCGGCCGCCGTACTTGAACGTCTTCTTCAGGTTCTGCTCGCATGCTTTAGCGATGCCTAACACGTTGAAAGAAAACATTACATGCTGCTGGCGTTGGTAATGTGTACAGCAGATTTACACTTCATGTGTTCTTTACCCTGATACTGTGCCCCAGCGCTGCGAGAAGCCTGCAGCAGGTTCTTCAGCAGGAAGGGCTTAAGGACTTCAGAGCAGCGATGGAAAGCAGTAAGGATGTACAGCAGCCTCCAACCTCGTTGGCAGCTATCACTGTACAACACAAGAGTGCACAGATACTCTCAGGCTTGGGGAAGAAATTACAGACTTAGGGAAGAAAGAGGAGCATATTGTGGGTCGGTTTGTGGTGTGTACAGGGTTTACATGGGAAAGCAGACTTACGGTTTGGAGCTGGTATTAGTTGTAAGCTGTTTGAGGAGTTGGCAGTAGGCCTCATCCTTCATCAAGGTGAACTCTCCTATGAGCTGTGGCGAGAACACACGCACGCACACACACACACACACACACACACACACACACACACACACACACACACACACACACACACACACATATTATTAAACTGTCAAGGACAAAATAGTAGCCTAAGAAAAAAAAATTGTGTATTTACCTTGAGGAAAGTGCTGACTACTTCTTGCTCTGTGGATCCCCTTGACGGAGAGTCACCCATGAAACGCATCACCACTACACAAATTACACATTGAGAACACACACACTAGGAGTAATGAAATAAGATAATGTAATTAGAGGAGAGATGAGAGAGTGAGAACTTACACAGGAAGAGATCAGTTGCCACTCTGTTCATGACTGGGTCCGTAAACTCTATCAGAGACTCAGTCAGAGGAGTCTGAAATGGAGGAAAGTAATATAACAAATCAATACACTCAAAAACCACCAAGAGTAGATAGACGTTTTATACCATGCTTTAAGTTATAGCAAGAGTAAAGCCACCTTGGAGAACTTGATCATTTCAGTGGGTTCTCTGGAGTCTCTGTTCTTGCTTTTGCTCTTCAGGGAATCTCTATTAACACAAAGCAGTCACAAAGTGCAGCCGTTAGATTTAAACACAGTTTGGATGAAGTAATTGGAAAATGTACTTCAGAAAAAAGTAGCAGTGGTGCACTATAAAAAATTCTCCATTACAAGTAAAAGTCCTGTTTAAAAATTCAATTTGATAAAAGTATTAGCGACATTAATAATAAATTAATTGGTTTCAGTTTTAGTATATATTTATTTTATATCCTGTTCTATAATAATCCATCATATTTCAGGTAATTCATTTAATATTTCAACTAATTATGTGTTTTGTATGTAAATTTTTAATAATTAACGAGTAACCATGTCTGTAAATTGAATGTAGTGGAACTATAAGTACTATATGTCATTCAAAAATGTAGTGAGGTAGAAGTATAAAGGAACATAAAATGGTAATACTTGAGAAGAAAAAGTAACTCAAAATTGTACTTAAGACCAGTACCTGAGTAAATGTACTAAGTTACTTTTCATTACTGGATTTGTTTTTCCGTGTGTTTTCAGGGAGTGTGCACTTCTCTTTCTTGATCTCACCCCTTCATGTTGTTTCCCTGTCTGAAGTATTTCTTGGCAAACTCCAACATGTCATATTTACTGTCTTGCAGGGCCGTCTCATCCAGATCTCCATCAGCAAAGCCGTCAAGGGAAACCCTCTGAAAAGATTGACAGTGAAAAACAATCTGACACCCAGATCAGTTAAGACAGAAAAAAAACAGTATGTGAGTGAGTGTGCCTGTGTACCTCAATTGTTTGATCTATTTCATGTGCAGCCATGGTGGATGCCACAGCAACAGCAATGGCTGATGACACAGCAAACTGTCCCGCTCCTCCTCGAGGCTCCGCCTTGCGGTCCAGTGGCAGCGACAGGAAGTCAGGAGGAGCCACGGGATGGACGCACTCAGCCGGGAATGCACCGGAACGGCCAAACAATGCACCAAACTTCCAACCTGACACACGCACAGAGCAGAGGGATTACAACACCCATTCATTTAAAAGGGCACACACCTAAGTGCTTTGGGCATCTAAACAACCAGCCTCTCTGCTGTAAGTCCTGATCACTATCTGCCTTTCCTCCAACAGCAGGTCAGCTTTTCATTTACACAAGTCTGATCCGTATCTGCCAGCTTTTCTCTCACTTAAGTCTCACCCACTACGGTAATAACCTGGCACAAAATGCAACCTTTGCAGTCTAATTATAGATACTATACACATGGGTACTCCTAACATTACACATAGACTAACCTGCAGGGAATTATTCTAACCTTAGCCATACCTACTACATGCCTGGTCTATATCCACGATGTTCCACTTCTGCGATTGCTCCATTGCCACTGTAAAATCCACCTGATTTCACTCTTATCGCCCAGATGTCCGTTACCTTCAGCTTCCTTTGTGTTATAACTTTAATTTCCGCTTGATTTATGAGGACTATGGTAACTACTAGACTGTCCAGTCTGAATTTTCTGTTGCACAACTAAAACAACTTTAGAAAGTACACGTGTTCCACCAAAACAAGTTCCTTACCAAGGCTATTTTGCAGCGGCACTTTGGCTCTGCTCGGCGCTTAGCACCGCTAAAAACAATTATGATTGGTTTAAAGAAATGCCAACAAACAAGAGTACATTTTTCTCCCATCCAGGAATGCTGTGTGGAATAGCTAGACCACAAACCTTGTCCTAGCCTTTACCTAATCGTTTATGAACCCTAAATTATTACTACTGTAAAAGTGGCAATAATCTATAATCTTAATATAATCTAAAATACTATGTGTAATGTGAAAGGAGTCTCTCGTACTGATAGATAATTAGCACCTTACGCTTCACTTCCCCTCAGCTCAATGAAGCTTTCAGCTTATTGTTTTGGTTTTCCCAGTTTTCTATTTACACCGCTCTCATCGACTTCAATACAAGTAACTGTTTACCATGATAAAGCTCTGATAAACTCACTGGATGGTACCTGTTCAGCACCAGTCAGATGAAGTTAGCTAGCTAGTGAACATAGTGGCATTTAGTAGATATTTTTAGAAGTTGGTGGAGACCAAAGCAGAGCTCAAAGGAGAGTGAACATTCTACTCTACATTCTTTAGGTTGCCAGAAACACGACTCAAAATGAATGATAATATTGCTCCATATGTATGATGGGTGTTAAATATGCAACTATTTGCTAAACATTAGCCACATTAACTTTATAAGGTGATAATATGTCAGTGCTGTATGTAAAACTTGTTCTGCTTTACCAAAGGGGGGACCAGTTTTTTGCCACAAAAAAAGTACTCAGGGGATTGTATCATGTAGGATGGATTAAAATTCAGAAAGCCTGACCAAAGCACACACTTAGTTAGTCCAATCCAGTATTTGTTAAGAAATGGAATGACGTGATTTCTCCTCAGCTGTGATTTTATTTCATCTTTTGTGTCAATGAATACATATTTTTCAAATTGCATTGCCATCTTCTATCTGGAAACTAATTTTCTGATAGGATGTTGTATTTATGTGTCATCATCACTGCAACTTTTTGTCTTTGGTTTAAGATGCCAACACACTTCCAGAGGATACAGTCACGGTGCAGCTTAGTAAATCTGTCAAAGCTGTCAGTTTGAATTGTCATCTTGTTTATTTTTGGCCTTGGCATCTGGTTACCAAATGCAAAAAGGAAAGTTTATAGATCGGATTTTGTTTTAGACTCCAATTTAATGAAAACTCACCGAAGTCTTGAGTGTCTCTATTCAGCTCCTCTAAAAACACCACCTTCTTCCTCACCACACAGCCATAACTGTAACCTGGAAGAGACACACACACACACATGGTTGGATGATAGATTCACTTGTTAGATAACAGGATTTCTACTACATGTACCACAGTGTCTCACCCTTCTCCAGTCCGTCCATAACCTGCAGCCTGATGATGTCACCTTTGTGAAAACTGAGCATCGAGCGGTCGTCTGTCACAAAGTTTCGCTCTGCAATCACATAATCAGAGTCCTGCAAGGAAGAAAGAAAAAACACACACAAATGGTTACTTCCAAACGGTTACTGTAATGTCATTTGCATTTATAGTATTTGGACTGACATTTACCCTCAAGTTGACTCATCTATTTTTGCTTTGGTCGCTGATTTTTCAATATTTCTTATAAAACTCAGAGAAAAGGGGGGTTTGTTACATTCAGTAAGTGCAGATGAGTAGGAGAAATAGTCGAGGTAAAATCATTACTTCAACAGCATCAGAGACTATTACTGTCCTTTCTCTGTTCATGTGTTAGTTGAAATTGTTTTCAGGTTAATTTATTTATATATATATATATATATATATATATATATATATATATAGTGGTTGTGTGTGTGCGTGTGCTGTACCTTTTTGATCTCATTAATGAAGGTGTCAATGAGATGTTTGACTTGCGGTGCCTTGGCTGAGAACAGGATCAGTTTCTCATTGGTCAGATTGAACTCCAGCATGTTCTCAGAGGGGATGGTTACAAACAGGATGTCTGCAAACCTGCAAAAATACAGTGCAAAAGGTAATAAAGAACAAAACGCTCCCAACTATTATATAAAACAAAGCTACAGAAATAGTAGAAATGAATAGATATCAAATATTAACAATGATGAAATACTAAAATGAATAAATACAGTATTTGAGAACGCAATATAATCTATCTAATAAATCAGGAAGCTTCTGTATGTGTGTGGTCTGTCTTTGAAATATCTCATGAACCGTTCTTCCAATCTACTTCACACTTGTTTTTCTGGGTACCAATGAGCTTGAGGTTTGGAATTTGGCACTATACTAGTACTGGATAAAACTGTGAATAAAATGTGTGAAAATTTGCTGATTGCTCTCATTGCGGACCAGATTGGGTGGCGCATGGTGCCACATTTTAATTGTGCCATTGTGGTAAATGTGATAGTACAATGTAAGTGGAGTACACAATAAGTAAGTAATAGGCAATAGGGCCTGTGAATAGTTTTAAGTCTTGATTTATAAGGATGTAATTATTTTATGTGTATGTTTTGATCCACAGGCCTGAACAAAATTGCTGCATATTTCAAACGGGCACTGTACTAGTACTACCTAATGCTAAATGGACTGCATTTTAATTAATGTAATTATTGAAAATCCCTTATTCATGTTGCTAATCGGTTTGTAAAGATGTCACTTTATTGAACAATTTTACTGTAAAGCAACATTTTTTGTCCACTGATCCTGTAAGAATAAGTTTTTGCAAACTCTAATTATTTTATTTTGTTTTGATCCATAGGCCTGAACAAAAATGCCCTTGTAAATTGGCAATATTAGACACATAAAAAAATCTTCAGTGAAAAGTGAAAAGTTCACAAAATTAAGCGGAGGAAAGTTTGTGGACAGTTTGGTATATTTGTCTGTGAACTTACCTGAATCAGATTCTCAACTGTTAAACCCAAATACAGTCTCTGAAACTCCAAACAAGATAAAAGAAATGCTATTAAGAATTTTCAAACAAAAACATAAAAAACAGCACATACGTGTAGGCTCGTAGGACTCTGAAGTAGTCTGGAGCTGCAGCGCTGCTTTTTACCGTCTTCAACAGCTTTATACCGCTGTGGGACACTGACAACACCTGCACACCTGTTCCTACACTACCCTGCACACACACACACACACACACACACACACAGAGGTTCAATTAAAATAAGAATAACAGACTCATTAACATTAAATTATAAAACTTCTAAGCATTTAACCACGCTCACCGATGCAGGGAACAGACGGGAGAAGTAGATTTCCCAGGTTTCCCTGGCAGCCGTCTCAATGGTTTTCTTCACATGCTCCTCCACTGGATCCATATTCTGTTCAACCTCGTGTTTGGCTGTCAATGTCACAAAAAGACACATGAACTGGTGAATGTCAACGAAATGTCTTTGAAATAGAACATACGGCCTAAAGAAATATCTGCTAGAAGAACAGACAGACTACCAAAAAGAGCCTTCATTTTCTGCCTTTCATCCCGGGTGATGCGAACACACGCTTCCGACAGAGTGTCGTTCACTATCTGCAGGAGACAATAGAGGAGAGGAGAGGTGATGTTAGAAATAATTTAGTTAGATCTTTCTGTGATTTTTCTGTTGTTGGTAAAAATATGGAGCATGATTGGTAGTCATAAAGGTAGAAAAAAAAGGTGAATGAATTAAAAAAAAAAAAAGCATCAACTGATGCTACATCCATTCATCCTGCATTCACTCAACTATCTCTTCAGTCACCTGTTTGAAAATGAGGTCTAGCACCATAGGATTGTTGAAGCTGTCTTTGGGATAAAAAACCTGTAAAAGCAACAAACACATTTTCACAATAGAACAGAATACACACATTTTGACAGTGGATCATGATGTTTGTGTTGTATTTGTGTATGTACACACCTCCTTCCTGAGGTACAGTCTCCAGGGAACATTGGTGTAGGTGTAGTGCTCTTCATTGGTTCTCTGATGAAGCTGTGTCTGGATGGTCTCAGTCTCTACTGGAAGCTCTCGAGAAACTGCACCAAATAGTTTGCGTTACATTTTAGTTTTACCTTTTATTCAATGTCCTTAATTTGACAAAACTGTATTAAGTGAGCATGTTAAGGATCTGTTGCTGTCTTTGGTTTGGGACAGTTTGTCCTTGCTCCACTGTTACTCCAGAGAATGGAAGGGATTTTTTATCACGTTACCTTGGCAACGTTTAATACTAAAGATGTTGCTGACACTTGCCGGTTTGTGAATTTTCATTTTAAGTTTGTTGCTTTCCACAGAACATAAAACATAGACAAGACTCAAGCAGCCGATTTAAACAATGTAGGCTGGTTTTCTTACTTTCAAAAATGGCTTTGAAGATGTACTATGAGGAAGGAAATGCAATCAACGTATATGTTAGATCTTACAAATATCACACTCAGTTTTTGTAAAATCAAAACAAAACTAGAAAGGGCCACAATATACCTTTAACTCTGCAAAGTGGTGTTACTTTGAGTGATAGTATGTACCTGGAGGAGGTATGGGGAAAGGACGATCAGGTGCTCTGGTCTTTATGCTCCTGGTGGGTTTAAATCCCGCCTCCTTCATTGGAGATGCAGACGGTGAGAGGGCAACAGGACCTTTGGGCTGGACAGACACAAAACCTTTCCCATGCATGACTGATTTCCAGCACTGCTTGTGTTCTGTGTATTCTTGCTTTGAGTGTGTGTGTGTGTGTGTGTGTGTGTGTGTGTGTGTGCGTACCTGTGGAGCAGGAGGGTGGTCCATCTGCGGCTTTAAGATCTGTAAAGCTTCATCACGAGGGTTTTGCTTTTTCTTAAACTTCCCCTCTGGTCTCCTAAATACATCCACACAGTGTCAACATCACATTGCACTTTTTACAGGATGTTTCAACTACAAATGTAATACTGTATAATTTGGGCTTATTGTGTGCAAATACAATCACTCTCGTGCTGCGTGCTCACTGAGCAATAACATAGCAGTCAGTAGTAGTTGGTGGTTTCTTGTGGTCTTCATAGTATGCACACTTAATTCTGTGACTGAAGATGGCATCAACTGCTTGCTCAATATTTTAATTGATCTTTGCAAATCCCCTGGAATATATTGTTGCACATTCTTGCCTAGCTCCTTCCAAAAACGCTTACACCAAAGCTACATATTCCTTGTATGTGTAAACCAACTTGCAATAAACCAGATTCTGATTCTGTTCACTCCACTTATCAGTCTCTGTGTGTGTGTTTGTTAGAACTCACCTCTTGTTAGATGGCAGCAGGTCTGCCGGCGGAGGTGGGGAGTTGTACCTTTTGATGATTTCTTTCAAAATAATATAAACCATGTTAGAATTATGTAGATTAATCTTCATAATTTCTTTGTCTGTGTTCTTCGTTGTTCTGTCTTGAAATCAAGGAATACACAACTTCATGATGATCATCTTTCAGTTATGTTGTATAAACCTGTGACATCAACATTCAGCAGCTCTTAAATTCAGATACCTTTAATATCTTGGCTGGGGGCGACAAAATCTGTAGTCTGAGCCGAGTACTTCACCACCTCTCCAGCTGGGGGCGGAGGCGTTGTCACAACTGGGGCTAAAACACACACACCCACACACACACACACACACACCCACACACCCACACGCACGCACGCACGCACACACACACACACACACACACACAAATAAAAACTTCAAAAGTTATAAAATACACACCAACATTAAACAAATTAGTGGCAATATTAATCACACTATCGCCAGCCAATAAGGTGTTATACTCTTCTGTGTTAAGCTCTCCTAAACTTGAGTTTAAGTTAAAGGGAATGGATTTTCTCTCTGTTTCTTGCTTGCTCACTCTCTCATGTTTTCTCTCTCATCCTCAGTCTGCATCTTTTACGTCCATACACACACACACACACACACACACACACACACACACTCATGGTCAAGGCCGGACTGTACCGTGCTGTCCTTCAACAGCGCTTCTTGTCTGTGTCTCTTGTGCATACACCAATATTCCTTCATGTATGTAGTCTTGTGCATTATGTTATTATGTCTTGTATTCTATCTTGCTTTCTGCATATATCCTTTTCAGAGTATGTGTGGCGGCACTTTAAATAGCTGCGGCTCTGAGGCTTTCTGAACTCTCTAAACTGCATTTCGTTGCATTGTACCTGTACATGTGTAATGACAATAAAGTTGAATCTAACCTAATCTAATCTAATCTAATCCTCTCTTACCAAACTTCCTGACTGGTGTGTCCTTGTTTATGGGGATGCCTGGAGCCTTCCTCCGAGAGACGCTGTCCTTACCTGACTGCACCTGAAAAAGCCACACAGAGAGGACAGAGTTTGCAGTCAAGGCTTTGCAGGACATTACATTTGATCTCTTGAGATTTTGTTGCAACCAGGCCAATGTCAGTGCAAAAAAAGGGAAGAAAAAGGACAGTGTACTGGACTGTATGAATGCAGCACATTTCCTTTGATATTGATAGTAGAAATGTGTATTCATCAGCAATTCTGCATGGTTATTTTTATTTTGTCATGCGCAAGGATTGTTGTGGCGTTTTTTTCTTCTTCTGTGAAGTTTGGTGGACAAATTAATTTCATGTTGCACTGAACTGCACCCTCATGTTCAGTTTTGTCCCAGCTACAATCATTGAATCAATCAATCAAATGGTTAAACTAAAACTAAAATGTACCTGCAAAACAGTATCTGAGAAAATCTGGATTGTACATCATATTATGATACATGTTATCATTAATTATTACAATATTGCCCTGTATAAAAGCAATAATATGACCAGAACTATATTACTGCAGGCTGCAGACACTGACCAACCTACTCAACTCAAACATAACATATCAAAACAAGAAAAAAATTGCACCACACTCAGAAGTAGCTGCAAAAGCCACATCTGCATCACCCTTCATTACAGTTTGACTTCTATCTGCAGAGTTTTTTCTCATCCAAATTTTAAACTTTAACTTCTATTTAGTGATTGTCACTGATG
Organism: Etheostoma perlongum; assembly: GCA_026937815.1. Classification (NCBI taxonomy): domain Eukaryota; kingdom Metazoa; phylum Chordata; class Actinopteri; order Perciformes; family Percidae; genus Etheostoma; species Etheostoma perlongum. The sequence continues at coordinate 26,742,985 of CM049372.1, read as the reverse complement.
CTGTTATGTGCTTTTGTATGTATGTGTGTGTGCTGTTTGTATTTGTTATTTTGTCTTTTTCTTTACTCAGGTTTGTTTGTCAAAAGAGATCTTGATCCCAATGAGACTACCTGATTACAAAAAGGTTTTTCCTATTTTCGTTTCACCTTTAAGTTGACTTGCTTTCCTTTTTTCAACCAGCTTTTGCTCACCATTTGTTCTTGGAGTTAACACCAAATAAAACATCTTTCATGAATTAATACGTATTGGAACATTATGTAATATGTCAGCTTGGACTGTAACCTCACATGTTTCAGAGTTACTGACCTGTGAAGCAGGTTTAGGCTGTGCTGGCTCCGTTTTGTTAATTTTAGCGGAGCGCTGCTGAGGGTTGTGGTGGGGGGCCTGAGGTTGGGTCCGGGGCTCTGCAGGAGGCTGAGCTTGAAGGTACGATGAAGTCTGTTCCAATCGAGTAGGAGGAGGATAGGGATGCCTGGGCGGGGGGTCTGCTGCAGCGTAGGGTGTGGGAGTGAAGTTAGCATAGGGGCTGGGCGGGATGTTAGCGTATGGACTCGGGGGTATGACAGCGTAGGGGCTAGTGTAGGAGTATGGGCTGGGAGAGTGGTGAGGCAGGGGACTCATGGGAGGACTTGTGATCGGGGAGGTGGGGGGGCTTGTCACTGGGCTGCCAACCATGGCCATAGCCTGCATGGTCATCTGCTGGGCCTAAGAAACAAGACGATGATGCATTAAATCCAAAACCAGAACGCTGGAACAGATAAACAGATGCAGATCCAGACGGAGGGTTTACCATGATGATAGCCTGCTGGTTCATGATTGCCTGCTGCTGCTGGGCCAAAACAGCCTCCTGGGCATCTGGAGGAGGGAGGAGGGGAAATACAGTCAACAGGAAGGAGGGAAAAATATTATGTTTGATGAGGTCTTTTTTTCTCATATTTCTCTTCACACTTGATACAAACCAGGTGTTACAGGTGCCACTGCCGCGACATGAGGCAACATCACGCCACCCACGGGAAGGACTCTCACAGCTGTGGACACACACACACAGACAGACAGACAGACAGACACACAAACACAGACACACACACACACAACATTACATTTCAGATTTTAAGTGTGTGTGTTTTATTACATTTAATAACAATTTATGGAGATATTGGGATTTGTCAGTGTTTGAGTGTGAGTCTCTGTCCAAATTTGATTTGAATGCCAGAATGTACGTAGAAAGATCTCAACAAGTCATACAATGGACCAGAGAAAGTAGTCCACAGCATGCACACTACATTCTACTGACAGTCTCACAATACAATGTGTTGGATTTCATAGATGTGCAACGCTACAACTGTCAGTGATGGCTTGGTTTACTACATCAACTAAAGAGTTAACTACTGAGTGTTAATTAAACATGTAATAATGAATGAGTGAACAAGGGAGTGATCTCGGACCGAGCCTGTGTTTTTGACTGACCCCCAGGTGGAGGTGGGGGGCCGGTTGACTGCCCTTGCTGTTGCCAACCCCCTCCAACTCCCCCAGCCCCCTTCATCCTGCTGGATAGTCCTGCAGCTGATTCTACTTCCTGTGAGGACAGATAGAAAGACATACTGTACATTAGAACTTTACATCAGATTACAGGATGAATGAAACAAAAACACAAGGGCAGTTAAAGAAATACTCAACCAAAAACCTATCTTTTGAGTATCAAATTCTCAGGGCTGGTATCAAACCGATGTATCAGTATATTTGTGAAACTGTGATGCCGTTACATACTTCTTTACTCTAACAAATGTACTTAGTATATTGCACATCTTGCACAGGTTTAAAATACTGGACGATATATTGTTAACATAAACTTTAAACTAAACTGTCAGATATAAATCAGTATCACTGTCAACCTCAGTTGGGCTACAGTCTCCGTAACAAATGTCAGTTTATATTTGTAATCTTGTTTGCATTGTCTTTGATCTGATAGTTCCTGATTTAGATCAAGATTCTGATTCTATTGTTTTGGTATCAGTACTGAATCTCTGGCATTGTTTCTAAGTATTTCAACAAGTCCTACCTCTGACAGTATGGTTTACTTCTTCAGAGGGGAGAGCAGCTGTATTCAGCTTGGATTTACTGCAGTTATAATACAGTCTAATGGAAACCCAGAGGCTTGATAAAAAAGTGTCAAAACCAGACCACTCCAGCACCAGAATTTACTCCTCCACAGCAGATCTATGTGTTCAGTATGCTTCAAAGAACTGTCACTTCACTACCAAACCACTAAAAATATAGTATATTCAGTGGAGGTTCAGGGATATGAGGAGGCGATAACATATAATGAAAGTATTGCTATTAGAAATACTGAAATGTTATTGTATTTTTTTTAATTTTTTTAAATTGACTATGTTTGAGTATTGGACTCCATTGTAACTGGTGGAAATCCAAGCTGACTCAAGCTCCTGTTCTCTGATAAGGAGCAAATATTCTATGTCGACGACGTTTCATTTCTGGGATTGTTTAGAAGTCTGCCGGAAATTCCGCTGGATGCTAGCTAGACTGTCTGTCCAATCTGAGTTTTCTGTTGCATGACTAAAATTTCGATTGGTGAATTGCCAATAAACCAGAGCAGGTTTTTCTCCAATCCCAGAAAGCTGTGTGGACTAGCAAGACCATCCTCAGCAGCCCCTTGGAGGAAGGTTTGCCAATGTGAGACTAAGGAGTAAACTACATGCCTTTCAGAGCTGCATTTCAAGCTAACAGGTTAAGTATATGATACCAAAAGACAGAGTTTAAGTGGATTATTCCTTAAACTCGCTGATGTTGTGAGTGTGGATATCAACAGGATTGCTAGAGAGATATCAAACTACTTGTGCCATCAGGGCAACTTTAGACTATCAGACCAGAGGAATCCCCCTTTTACTTTTCAGTCGTTCCATCAGAAATCAGCCAGTTACCCATAAATCCACATAAGTGTGTGTTTGTAGGCTATGTCTCATTAAATAGTAAACCCTTCATTTGGCAGAGTTACAGTTCCTCGTAAGCAGATCCTTGCGTTGCCTGGGTGGGAAATCACCGTGGCGATCTAGTCGCTGTGACAGCTACGGTAACTGGGTAACGTAATAGGTTGCTGGGCGGGAGAGGTCTGTAGAACACACCTGATACATGCTAATTCCTGTCAGCCACATCCGATAGCACGGCTAACATTCACCACGTCGCCGTCCCAGCTGAAGACTGATAGATCCAACATGACCAGCATTCATTGCACCATTGCCCTACTAAATATGTTTATTTATTTAACTCAATGTGATTGTTGATTGAGTTAATCAATAGAATTTTCAAAATAGGGGTGAAATATAACATTTGTGGTGGAGGTAAGCATCGGAAATGACCTGTAGCTGTTTAATTGCTGCCCAAACTGCCTATCTGCTATATATACAATGAGGAACCTACAGTAGTTAAGAGAAACTGTCACATAGTTTTTACTGCTTGTGTTTACTTGTGCAACTATGAAACCAGACTTGGTCCGACCATATATATGCCCAAAATATATATATTTGAATAAAAGCTGCATACTATAACAAGTAGGGGTGTGACAAGACACACGGCTCCCCAAGATGAGAAACGAGATTGAGTCACAGCATAACTACCTAAGCGATTTCTGGCTGTAGTTGAGACCATTGAGACCAAATGTTTTGTACTTGAATTTGTCATTGTATAGTAGACAGAGAGATTTCTTATTTTACTATTGTTTAACATTGATTATCTTCAAATAAGTCATCATCAAACGCTCAACAGATTTTCTCATCCTCTGCATTTTATTAATTGCAGGAAGTAGGCTACTCTAGCATCAATTTATGACCGAAGGGAAGACGATGGAAGAATATTTCTCTTTGTTTAATATCATTAAAAGTAAAGTTAGGTTTTGCTCTCCGTTTCCCGGCTCATTTTAACAGAGAAAGAGAGTGGTCTGCACGAGACAGCACCACAGTGAACTGCATGCTGCGGACGCGTGTCTTGGCCAAGAAAGTTTCACAGGCAGCTTTTATCTTCCACTAACCCTCTGCAAAAGTAAACTCAGAGTCAACTTTGGAAAACAGGCAGGGGATTTTCTATGCTAATTTCAAGGCTGCTGCTCTGCACTTGTGTACTGATATCTCAAGACACTTTTCGCTTGATGAGAAATCTCGTCACGTTTAATCTCGTTTGGGAATGAGATCCCGTCACACCTCTAATAACAATATTTTTTTTATTTTCCAGGCTAAAGGGGATTAGCCTGAAAAAACAAACTCAGATCTGTAGAAACCAGTGCACCTGTACCGTTCATATGTTATACATACTGTATATGCAGAGGTTCCGCCTCCTCAGGTCCACAACACACCCTGCCGGAGCTCAACTCCATCTCCTTCAGCAACAAACATTTTGGCCTGAATATTTTGAGTGTACCTCCGAATGTATTTTAAAAAGTTGACTGACAAATATGAAACCGGACGTCCCTTAGTTTTAACTCTCGCTGTAAAAAGCTGTGCAGCTTCAGGTTTATGGACGGGCTCTGCTGTCGACATGCTGTGGCAGATGTGTTGCGTTTCTGCTCTGTGTATTTCTGCTGTAGTTTCGGTTTTTCAACTCCGATGTAGATCATGTACGCTCCTTACTTCCCTAAACTTTGTCTCATTCAGAGACCAGAGACCTAAACAGGGCTCTGTGTCTGTCAGAAGGTCTGAGATCTACCGTATCAGCAGAGCAATCACATATTGCACAGCAGGTTATGGTGCAGGTAGATTATTTTCTGAATTATAGTGACTTTAATCTTGTAATAGCCAATTATAACTTTATTTTTCACAACATATCTCGACTTCTCCTAACCTCAGATAACATAGATGGTATGAGTTATATTTTGAATGTGCACAAAGTTTTGGACATGAGCCAGAATCTTGCACAAATATCTGAAGTTACAGTCCAGGGGTTTATTAATAATTTAAAATGAATAATGTATCATTGAGGTGAATAACTGTCATATGCACATTTAAGGAGGTTACATCCCCAACAAAAGATGCGAAAGAGCAGGGAAGAATAAATTGCCTGAGCTACATGTGTGCTGACTCAGATATAATTACATAAAAAAGTTGATCTACAGGAGAATAAATACAAAGCAGTACAGAATGCCTGAGAGCCTCATGGCAATATATTCCATTATGTTTTTATATTTGGATTCTAATGTTTCCCTTTACAAAAATTTCAATTTCATACATTTTCCAAGGGTAAAATCCGTTACCTGCCTGTTAACGTTAGCCTAAAGTTAAAAAATAATAATAAAGTAAGTCATTTGTAAAGTATTTCTCTTTATTTGAATAACTAATCAACCCTACACATTAATACTGGAGAAAGAACCCCTTTGGTGTAAAAACACATTAAGTCATTTTTCGGTGAATAATGAACATTCACCGGAAATAAGGGCTCCCCCTCCCTACAAAAGCCAATTTAACCACTGCATATATGAGACAAACTTTATCATGTAACTGTGACTGTTATTTATAATATGAATGACAAGAAGCTTGTTTTAATTTACTGTACTACTCGGGGGAGTATTATTAGTATTTTTGCTTGTTTTTAGTTTATACATGCATTTTTTTCTTCTTTTGAATTTATATTTTTATCTATGTGTTTATTTATTCCCCACCTCTGTTAATGACAAAAAAGGTTTTATAAAAATTTAAATGTATACAGTATCAAAAAAATGAACAGGAATCCTCATTATATTGTAAGTTCACTCTATGCTAAAAAACAACAACAACAGAGCTGTACCGAGCTTTCCGTGACCTGTACAGTAACAAAGGGTTTACAGAGGAACCCCCTCTCAGATGATCAAGAGTGTCAGGATGAGTGAGTTATGCAACTTACTCCAGTTCCCTCAGACAGTACAGGGTCAAACAGGCTGTCGAGATAACGATCCATCCCTCTCTGAGGCTCCAAGTCTGTGAGAGGAGAGGAGAGCACTTCATTGTCCACTACAATCAAAACCAACCCAATGTGTGTCAGAGTTCATATGTTTATGCTTAAATGTGTACCATGTCCAACAGAGCCAGGTATGACTGAAGACATGCCATCATCCTTCATGTCAAACCCACCACCCAATAGGCTTCTGTAAAACAATAAGACAAAAATACATTACACCATCTTCATCGGTCCTTGAGCCTCTCAGTGGTGGAAGAAATAGTATCTGCAAAATGTACTCAAAGCATCAAAAGTAAAAGCACATGGCTGCTGTAATGCATTAATGCATAATTAACATTTAACTTGTAGCTGGTTGAGATGGAGCTAATTGGAACTACTTTATAAACAGTTAGGTAGTTAAGTGAAACTTAATGGGGTAGCAAAGATGAAAAAAAGTAATGCTACATAAATTTGTATTCATTTTTTTGAATAGTTTTTTTTTGCTGAAATATCATTTTACCTCTTTGGGCTTTAAACAGTTTAGAAAAGTTAAGATGTTGCTACCAGCTCTTAAGACATCTAAAACCTGTGATTAGGGGCTCCAAGTAGACACTGCATATTTATAAGGTGTTTCTGTTTTGTATTTTATAAAATGATCATGTTTCTTAATGTAAAATCTTCATCTGAAAAGTAACTACAGCTGTCAGATAAATGCAGTGGAGTAAAAAGTAAAAATGTTTCCTCTGAGGTATTGTAGTAGAATTATAAAGTAGTATAAAATGGAAATACTAAAGTAAAGTAAAGTTGCTTGCTTACCTCAAAGTTAACTATATACCTCAAAATTAACTATAGCACAATTTTATGTATTGAGTTAATGTGTGTCTCACATGCTGGCATTGGGCCGCACTCTGGTTGGTTCCTGTGCAGAGATGATAAAGTAGCTGCTGTGTTTGGGGAAGTCAGCAGGAAGCTCCAGGTCTGACATCAGGTCAAGAACATAGTCTGAGCCCTCCAGCTCCACCCACTGAGCCGGCTCCTTCAGCAGCACCGACCAGCCTTGACGGCCCTCCACCACACCCCTACACACAAATACACACACAAAAATACAATAATGCACACAAATATGCTCATATCTACAAATATGATGAAATAGATGATAGATATTTAGCCAAGATACTATTGATCAAAAGCAGAAATGCCAAGACACTGGCGCAAGACTGAACGCCCTACTATAAAACAATGGTTAGAAATTATAGAAGAAATTTACACTATGGAAAAATGACTTACCAGCTAAGAGTGAGAGAAAATGTTTTCTTTCATAACTGGAAGAGTTGGATGATTTATGGCAGTATAAATAGTTACTGACCTAACTAATTCAAGATATTTAATTTCTAAGTACAGTATTTGATGGTGGACACCTGTAGCCATGACTGTTTTGTTATTGTTTCCTTTATTATGACTGTTTCTGCTTCCTTTTATATCTATAACTTCATGAGTCACAACTGAATAAAATATGTTTGGTTATATGCACATACATGACATAACAGTTCCACTATAACATCTCGTTTAGTTTCCTATTTTCAACTTAATCCAATCCATGTGTGAGGTTGTTATGTTTTACACTAAGATAATACCTGTGTTGTAAGATATCTTTGGCCATTTCTTCTCCAGTTGTCCAGGAGTGCAGAGGACACAGGAGCGACACACCTGCAGGAGCAAAAACAACACTTTAGATAGACAAATAGCCTCTTATGTAGAAAAGTATAATTTTGAAATGTTGTGGCTTGTTTTCTTTTTCATCTTATTATGCATTAAGATACATTTCACTCTGTCTATAAAAACAAAGTTGGTAGCACTCTCTCCTGTCTGCCTATGATGATTTACACAGACATCAGCATCCATAAACAGCAACAACAAAGCCAGGGAACTAGAGAGACTATCAGGTGTTGTCTAATCCTCAGTAGACTTGCCAAAAAGCCAGAGGACAGATTAGTTGGATGAGAGGAGGAAATGAGAGACAAATAACTCCTCCGTGCTGGATAGTGCACACACTATCACTATCACAAATTCACAATATACATAACTTTAATATTGCCACATATTGTGGATGTGCGGTTTTAATGTTATCTGCATATACAAGCAGTTGTGCAGTGTTGCCTATAATGATGATTTAGACCATTCATAACACAAATTTATTCAAGGAAAAGGCACTAAAAAGTTTGCAACTTGATCTGAAAATAAAATTGGTTAAATTCCCCTTTTGGCTACATGTGTAGTGTGTGTGTGTTCTTACCATCAAAACAGTGTATGTGCAGAACAGTGTGAGCTCTTTTGCGATTGGCGGTCCACTCTAGTAGACAGGGTGGGTATGTCCGAATATACTCTGTTCCAACATTCAACCGCTGCAGAGCTTGAAGCAGACGGTGCTGACACACACAGTCGTAGCCCTCCGGCCCGTAGTCAGACACAAACCTACAACAATAACAACAATAACAACAATAAGCATAACACGATGCAAACTGAAGTAAAAAAGTACTAAAATCATTACGGGTATGCACAAAAAGCAGGTAATAAATTGACTGTATAATTTTTGCGTAGCCATTTACATGTACTATAAAGTAAACATATTTAACTGTTTGACTGTGTTTCTTACTTCAGCAAGTACTTGGCCAGCCTTTGAGAGGGCAGGAAGGCAGAGAGACAGGAGGACAAGAGGAGCCAACCACGCTCTGAATTCAAAATGTTAGGATTCCTCCAAACCTAATGGAAGAGAGGAGAAAGTAAGGAGATACATATTCTGCCTTATTTGGGCTTGCACTGTAATTTCTATCCCAACGGATAAGAAAACAAACTGGGCCTCACCTGATTGGCTACCTGAACCAGGATCTCATCTCGCAGGCTGGGATTGGCAAGTCCTCTCTGGATAATGTAGTTCCCAAATAGATTCTCCTGAGCCCCATTCAAGTTCGGATCACCCATGAATCTTAGTATCTATCAAAAGCAAAGGCATTTATAACACATTCTGTAACCTTACAAGTCAAATTACACTTGGTTGTAAAACTTTTCGATAAATCATTGGTGTTAGCTTTTCACATTATGCTTAGGCCTGTTTGAAATATATGGATATATCTTACAGTTAGAATAGTCGGAATCCTTGATTTTGTATGTGTTTTGCATGTACAATAAGCACACAAAAACAAGCTTCACGTTGTACATTTCACATTATGGCTTTCCAAAATTATACTTCTAGTTTCTAAGTGGTTTTAACTGACAAAACTAATCAAGGTGGTAAAAGTGAGTTAAAAGCTAAGCTTAAGCTACAGGTAATTTTCCTGGGTTTGATTTAATGACGTAGCACTGATTAGCATCGACTTGAAGGTCCTGCATACTGGAGTCTCCCAGCAGCATGCAAATGCAACATGTACCAGAATGAAAACGTTCAGAGCTCCTTGTCTTAGCTCTTCATCCATTCGAATCAGTGAACTTTCCAGCGGGGCTGTCAGCATCCCAAACAACGGTTCCTATGACACACACACACACACACACACACACACACACACACACACACTGCTTACAATAGATTATACACATTGAATGTTTTTGATGATACACTGCAAATGTCCTGGGTCCAATCAAGTTCACCAAGGTCAATTTATGTTTTATTCATGTATTCACACAGTTTAATGTGTAGAGTTTTTGTCTGTGTCCCCATTTTGTGTGTTTACCCTAAATATGGCCCGGATGTAGTGTGTCATGAGGTAGTTGTTGATATCCAGGGGCAGAGTCAGCTGGGGGTCAATCTGAACCTTTGGAGCCTGGACCACAGCCAAGCAGTCACAGTGCAGCTCTTCACCACCTTCACACACACACACACACACACACACACACACACACACACACACACACACACACACAGCAGGCCATGTGTCTCCATAGAAATACATTAAATATTGTTGTACCCACCTATATGTATATGTGTGTGTGTGTGTGTGTGTGTGTGTGTGTGTGTGCACACCTGAGGCTGCCTGTAGCAGAACTGCCAGGTCAGCAGGGATAGGCAGCGTTGTTACATTTACCACTTCTCTGTTGATGCGATCCTACACACATTTCAAATACACATTTACAAAGACTTTATATTACACGCGGATGCAACATCTTCATCTTTGCTTTCACTGCGTGACACATGGTTTTGCCTGTTTTCACACGCACTCACACCACACATCCAAGACTTGTTTGTTCCTTTTCAAACTCCCCGACGGTAGATAACACAGATAAGCACCACTGAACCCTATGCGCTGCACCCATATACTGTATGCTGCACCCCAAAGTTAGCGCCAGAAGAAGAGATACCGAGAAAGACAAAGGGAGAAACTACCTTGAGAAGTGAGAATCTGAGCGGAGAGTAATATGTAACAATGAAATGTCGTCTAATTGAGTACTCACTCTCATAAACCTAGAATCTTGAAAGATTTAGTTTTTCTGTATTTGTTCTTATTTGTTTGTGTTTGTATGTGTGAACATGATTTAGTGTGGTGAATGTAAACTCAGCTGTCATAACAAGCATCACCTTGTTAGCCTCATAGTATACTGCATGCTCAAAACATTGTTTATTTACTCCCATAGACCATGTGGTGGGAGGCTTTCAAAGAAGAATAATGTCCCTAATCTTGTGTTGTTTTTGGCTGAACATACATGTAAATCATTAAGTGCTCTTAAGAATAACATTATTCACAACATAGGTTAGGTTTCATTTAAGAATTAGTTTAGTACAATTCTAATCAAAATATCAATCAACCTACCTAGGTCAAATCTTAAATAATGGTCTATGAATAAGGGCTTTATTATGGTGCATAGGCATGCACAACAATAGTATTCTGGTTGAATGTTCAGCTCAAATCTAGAAGGCCATCATGAATCAGAATAAGTTCAGGTATTGCACATCTTTAGCAGACTACCCAAAAATCCACTAGAATGCAGGAAATCACATCTACTTAATCCACAATTTCCTGGGGGTGGACTTTCAGCTATGTCTGCTTCACAGAATGTAACCAATATTGTCCATCTCCAGTAGGCTGCCCCTATCAACGGCTCTGGGCCTCCCCAAAAAAACAACCAGAATGCAGAGTACAACATGGGTACAACATCAAATTAATTCCAATTATCTGAACCATCAACTTGTGTGGCCATGCGCGCGGCATAATTTTGGTCACCCCCAACAAAATCTCACTCTAAGGTTTTTTGAAAAGTTGGCAGGTACTGTATGTTTTTGTGACTCTCCTCCCTCTGACGCTTTCACTTTTTTAACACGCTCACTCACCTCCTCTGCCTTCCTTGCAGGCTGCACCACTGTCTGACAAAAAAGACAACAGTACCACAGTTCATACACTTGTTCATTTTTTAAATTCATTTTTCAAACACAAATACTGCAAATGACACAGTGAGCATACCCTCATGTAACGCTGGCAGTTGGCGATGAGAAGCACAGCAGAGCGGAGCCTGATGAGGTACTTCCTCCTCAGAGCAAACCTTTTTCTGTTCAGGAAAAGCATTGACAATGGAAGATGGATTATTCATACAGATAGAAAGTAAAGAAAAATAAATAAATAAATAAAAGACATTCAAGGACTTAGCCCAACATTTTATTGTAACGTCTATCACTGCAATTAGAGCAGACTGAACAATTGGTGTGACAAGATGTGTGTTAATCACACTTATAGTTAGTTATAGTGTCAGTGCATGATTCTAAATTCATCAAAGTGTGACCAGCAATCTCTGAAGCATCATTACAGATTCAAAAGGTTTGACCTTGAGTTTATTGCCATTTCATCGTCCTCATTAAACAAGTAATTTTTATACATTCCAATAAAATCATTTGCATCATGTCTCCAGGTTTTGGCAGATTAACAGTGAGTGAGAAATGTATCACCTTTGATGGATGAGCATGTCCTGATTCTACTGACCCTGTCTCCTCACATGTAGGACAAAAGAAGCAGGTTGTCTGTGATAAGCTTTTACCTGTTAGGCTCTCTGAAAACAAATACTAAACCCTAAATTGCCAAGGTCAAGACTGAAACTCTAGACTCAAGCAGGACAGTGTGTTACTATTAAAAAAACCCTGCTCCACCACCATCTGGTACGCTGCTGCCACTGCTAAGGACAAGGGCAGAGTACAGCGTATCATCCGCTCTGCTGAGAAGGTGATTAGCTGCAATCTACCGACTCTCCAGGACTTGCATGCCTTCAGGAAGGTGAGGCAGGCAGGAAAGTTTGTAGCCATTCCCTCTTACCCCGGGCACAAACTGTTTAAACCTCTCCCTTCACCAACTGAAAATGACTCTTACCCCCCCTGTGTTTTCACAGTTTGAGCTGTTGAAGGAAAGAGGTACAGGGTTCCTCTGTGCAAATATAACCGGTATAAGCACTCATTTGTTCCTCTCGCAGTTAAGCTCATTAATGAACAGCGATGAACATATGACTATGAATTTTGTTTATACAAAATGTATGCATAGATATGAATGGAGGAATGAATGAATTAATTAATGAATGCATATAGAAGTAGGATAGAGTGGTTGTAAGGCATGTATGCGTGAACAGAAAAATGTAGGAAGGATGGCTTTTGTCTTATTTTAGTACAGAAAATGGTCATTTGTAATCTGAGTAGCCCATACGTTTACTGTAAATTTGTCTTTTAATTGTTTTAACCATGTGCTTGTTGTTATGTGTCTGTTGTAACTGTTGCAGCAATGTTACTCAGTGTCCAAAACAAATTTCTCCTTTGGGAGATTAATAAAGATATTTTTGACTTTGACTTCTAAAACCTTTTCTGATTTTAAAGCTCCGAAGAGTCAACTCCCGGGAATAAGGTCCAAGATCCAATTGGTTTTCACCCTGAGCTCTTGGTTCCAGGAAGATTCTTTTTCTAATTTTACATCTACGTATGTAAAAACAGAATAATTCCCAGCTTGTGAGTGTGCAATTCTAATCAAATAAATCAACATGGCTACCCAAATCCTTCTCTAGCTAAGATGTTTGCCACTTTAGTTAAAGCTGACCTCAGGTGAACATTACCTGGCCAGGTAGCCTTTGCAGCGAGCTTTCAACAGGGTCGCATTCTGTCTTAACTTGGCAAAGTTCTTTCGGACAAGACATGCGCGGGTATATCTCTGCAGTGTCTCGGCAGCGATGTTCAGCACACGGTCACGTTTCCCCTCCAACAGCTGATACAGCTCCTCTTTCAGGAAAATCTAACACACACATACACACACACACACACACACACACACACACACACACACACACACAAACACAAACACACAAACACAAACACACATATCAGTATCACAGTATTTATTTCTTTAGTTTGAGTCATTCAACCTTATTTTGTACATGTGTATGTTACTTAGAGAGCTCACCTTACTGACTCCCAGCTGATACGAGCCGCTCTTGACCAGAGCGAGCTTGTGGAGCATGTTGACACAGTTTTCTCCGTCTGCAGGTGGAGGATCCTTCAGGCAGAGCAGAGCTTTATACCTGTACATGCCCACACACACACATCTAAAATGACACTCCAATATAAATTCTGGAGTAAATGTGAACAAGGATTGGCGAAATCCACAGCTGCATCATGTGTCTAAACTCTGTGTGAATGTCAAACTTATTGGCTGTGAATCTGAGAGACCTAGTGTGAGGCTAATTGGGAATCTGGGTATTATGAGTTTTAGTAATTAGCTATTTGTTTGTATTTAGTAGTTTTAGTGTGAAACTAATTGACTGTGAATGGAACAGTTTTTCCTGTAATACTGTAAGTCAGAGTACTTTGGCAGCCTGTGGTCAGAGGTGCTGTGACATGAATTGGTTTTGGTTGCTTTAGTCTGCATGTCAGACTGGCCCCCCAGCCTTCACATTTTTAAATCACGCTTAAAACTCATTTTTATTCATTGGCCTTTAAACCTGTTTGAGAGTGTTTTTTTGTTACTCGTGTGTTTATAATCCGTCCTAAATCATGTCAATGTTCAGCACTTTGGTCAACCTGATTGTTTTAAATGTGCTTAATAAATAAAGTTGGATTGGATTGGATTGGATTTCCTATTGCGGGAGCTAGCAAGTGCCAGATGGTTATTTCAGTATGAAGAAATTGGTGTCTGAATTGTACTCTTGCTAGAAAAATTATTATTGACAAGCTGAAGGTTTGTGAGTTGTAGGAAGAGAATAAACTATTATTTACAGAAAAGAAATGTGAACAGGAGGCTGAGATAGTTTGTATTATATTTGAGCTTACATGATTCAACTAGAGCTTAAATTTCTCCTCAAATACACTTAAGGTGAATATTGGTAAGTAACCAACCTTTTTAGGAAGCTGTGAAAGTGCAGTCTGATTGGATAACCCTCCTTCCTGATATGGATGGTCTCCATAATGCCAGAGTAATGTAGTTGAGTGTTAACCAGCTCCATGTCAAACACTCCTGGCTCCTACAAATACATAAATATACACATAAGCTGTATGTTACGGCTCAATCAAAATGCAAAACAAACCCACTGCAAACCTGTACACATTATCCAACTTGCAAATATACCTTATGATGGTTTGGCTTGATGCATCGCACAAAATAAGGGTTACACCTGTCACAAATAGATGAGAACGAACGGATGGATAAATGAATGATTGATTTGATAAACTTCGTACATTAGTCCAGCGCAAGGAAGTCAACTTTCCAAATAAGACAAAACCAACTAAGTAAGAAATAGAGCATGGCATGGCTTTTGTTTTTTTTTACAGTTCAGACTGAAAGAAGCCTCTATTTTTTTTATCTAAAAGAACCATGACTCAGCTCAAATTAAGCAAATAAAATGTATCTTTCCGAGATAAATGGCTCCTACAAACTCTGACATTGGAGGCTTATGAGATTGCCAGATGTGATCTCTAATCATTTTAGTCTATTGGTGCATGAAGGCACAACACATTGTTACAGTAAGTACTCGTTGTCTATTTAGGCATAAGGCCATAATCCTAATAACACTCCCTCTTTCCCTCATTCCTTAGTCCCCGAATTATACACACTCTTTAGATCTTACAGAACCTCGCAGTACATTTTTAACACTTACATGTCTATCTTATCAGGAGCAAAACATACATTAACTAATATTAATGTGAGAATGTATAAGGGCACAACAGAGTGCAGACATTTTACACTAACAGTTTGGACCAAATGGATCAAATTAGCTGGAGGAAGGCAATTATAACACCACTCAGTGACAAATAGGCAGCAGTATGGAACACAAATTCACCATTTTCCACTGATGTTATAAAAATGTGTGAGAGGTTTCCACATCGTCCTAAAGGTAAAATGTTTTACTCAAACCTTTCCATCTTCTCCAGCAGCTCCTGCAGGCTGCTCTGAAACTTTGCGCTGACCGTGTTGGCCTGATAACGACGAGCCGCGCTGCTGCGCCGCTGCTGAGACCCAGACTCTGAGTGCTTTAAGAAGAAGCTGGATACCATCTGTACACACACACACACACACACACACACACACACACACACACACACACACACACACACACACAGACAGACAGACAGACAGACAGACAAATGTAAGCATGAACAGTTAATCCTGAATATCCTGTTATGTAATATGTGGTACATGATGAGTTTCAAACAGGTGAAAAAATAAAATATTTAGTTTAACTTAATGTCAACGAAAATGTATTCCTAACTCAAAACAATAATTACTAAATAGGTTGTTAGGTATTGCTTAACAGAAAAGTAAAAAGCACAAGTCAAAACACGCAATTGTATTGTGCCACACCATCACAATACAAGATGATGAGTAATAATCATGATATTTTAAATGTAATTGAAGATCTTGTGGAATAAAAAAGTGAATTTAAAGATCTCACCCTGTTCTTGCTCTGGATGAAAAGGTCTAAAACATCCTGGCGCACTGTGTCGAAGTTCTTATCCAAGAATTTGTGCACCTGCCCCACAAATCATTCGAAAAGTGTTAGAAGAAACCAGGAATTTAACAGTGGACAAACAAACGTGTAACAGCCCTGAGCTCATTAATCCAAGGAAGAAAATTTAAAGTAATAATCTCAAATTAGTTAACTCTTTTGTGGATTCGCCTGCCTGGGGCCTGCTGATGATATTAAGCTATTGAGCTATTCAGCTAATGAGCTAGTTCTGGGACTCAATAAGTGAGTCAATGATTGTCCATTGTCTCTGTTAAATAATCACCAAATAATTAAATAATGATGAAAGCCCTTGCATTTGCAGTATTACCAAAGAGTATGAACTTTGTGTCTGTGTCGACATTCCCGGGAAAAATCACAAGTTAGCGCACAGTTAGTGACCGTTTTCCATCACCCAGCAGTGGTTGGCCTGCCAGAGAGGGTAGGCGTTTGTAACTTACACAATTCACTGTGTGAAGTGGCATTCTGTTTTTTTCCAGTTTCTGCTAGAGTTGTGAGTAAACGGCTACTATGTCCGATTGAGGGCCTGCAATGGAAAGACTCTTTAACAAGGTCTATCCAATGAGAATCAATTAAACAAATGTAGAACTATCAGAGTTAGATTGGCTTTGGGGGATTGGAATCTATGTGCGCAACACGTTTACAAGAAAGTCGAAGCAATTTAGTGGACATTAGGACAGGAGAAATGTATAGCCTACTTTAGTTATCATGCTGTGTTGATGTTTGCTTTTCCTTTTCTTTTGTGAAACGTCTTAAATAGTTACAAATAAAAACTTGTACCTGGTACGTGACTTTCCCAGCATAGTGTTTCAGGGTGAACTCTGGCAGTGGCATCTTTGGCCTGGCATATAGCGGGTTGTTTCCATGGTGATAGTGGCACTTCTGTAGGAAGGTGTGGTCTGTTGCCTAGTGATGAATTGAGACTGTTAATGGTTGGTGAGCCATGAAAACTAAATCTCTACAGCACAAACACATGTTGCCTGTGTGTGTTCAGCAGATTGCCTCAGTCCATTTCTCCTGTAACATTGTGTTAATGTTCCACTCTCTGTATGGATCAGAACTGGATTGCAATGCACCTTAGTCTGCTATTCAATAAGTGAGATGTTTGACTCAATTTCTTTTCAAAACAAAGGTATGAATATTTGAAACATGAGTTATTGTTAGCTGTTGTCTTTTTTCAAAATACATCTAAATAATGATTTCAAAAGTTTCTTGCAATCTAACTTAACTTCATTTTAAGTAGCCATGCTCACCACAGGAGTTTTAATTGAGCACTGTTTGTAGTAATCAATCATATTTCCAATTCACTTCCAATATCAGCTGTGTTTATTATAACGTTTTGTTGGTTGAGGAGATGAAGAGTTTAGTTCAACAAGTGTGGATGTACCTGAGGGAAGCCACACTGGTCGTCCAGTATGCGCAGTATCCCATGAGGCCTTGCAGCAATAAGGTCCAGGCAGGCCTGGTTGTGGCTGAAGGGCTGTTGCTGCCACATAATCTGTTCCCGCATGTACTCCTCCTACTCACATAGCACAAGAGGTCATTAGGTTGGTGTATGTAAACCCTTCTAACTCCCCTGTTGGTTGTTTCCAGGTTTGACTTCAGCTAAACTATTGCTGTGTCCACTATAGTGTGTGAAATTGAATGAGCTTGTGAGTGTATGACAGCTTTTCTGAAAGCTTTTCTTTACATCTTAAATGTGTCTAGTTTTCACTGATAGTCCTCTTGTAGAGGCAAATATTAGTCAGTTTCAGTTTTAGTCAGACTTTGAAAAAAACATTGTTTTGAATGTGAGGATGCATCGCTACGTGTGACGATCATTCCTTTCATCCCATTTCAAAAATTATTATTAAGCATATATGTGGCCAAGAAACCGGCTTCCCACAGGATGAATCTATCTGGGGAAATAAGGTTTCTCTAATCCCCTACCTCTTACATTCTTGTATACATAGAGAAACAGAGAAATCACAGAGAAAACAGGAAACTGTAGAAAGCTGACTGTAACCCAATTATTTAACTGAATGACTAAATTGCAATGTGCAGCCTGGACCTGTCCCATGATTATACCTTGTTGTCCTATATTCTTTTCTTTCATATTTTGACTTTTCAACCATACTTAGACTGGTTTCAACCTAGATGTCTTTTTACACGCAAATCACTGGCAATTATGTGAATAAAAATGTTAACTTGTAGTTTCCCTGACCTGCTCCTCCTGGAAGATGACCCTGTTAAAGAAGAACTGCAACGTTTCATTGGCGTAGTTGATGCACAGCTGCTCAAAACTGTTCACCTGTAGCTCCTGGTGGGTAAAGAGAGGAGACATTGGGAAGTGGGGGAATTATGTTAACACAGGTCAGATCAGACGCGTCAGTGCTGTAACATTATTGTGCGAGATCATTCTTTAGATTGACCTCAAATCCATATATGTCCAATATGGAGATGGAGAGGGCTTCGCTGCGAGGGTAGACCCGTCCGTTGATGCGCTCTGTCAGCCAACTAAACAGCAGCGAGTACAGGATCTTGGCAACGGCATCTCTATGAAACACACATACAATAAGGTTTCTATGGAAACAGAAAACCCGGTTCCTATGGAAACAGAGGACATCTGAAAAATCTCTCCCCCAGCCCTGACGTCCTTTGTCCTCACATGCCTCTACCAAGAATGGGAACCGAATATCAAAGACTCTTCACTCCTTCTCAGTAGTCTCCTGCTATGATTTTTCTTTTTTAAACGAGGACATTAAAAATCCTCAAACACTCCTGTCAGATTCGCTTTAATTTCAGGTTATTCCATGCACAAGTAGGGGCATAGTATTTAATTGATCAGATTCTATATTCAGACTCACTCACCTGGCATCCACAGCACTCTCTACTGTGAGTGGAGTAAAGATCTTCTCCCTTACTGTATCCTGGGGGGATCAAACACATCTGTTATCTACCAACATCTCTTTACTTGTTATAATATATTTAACCCTATCTATGTGTGTGCTTGTTTATGCAAAGTGTGTTTCACTTACTGTCTGTTTGAAGGTGACAGACTTCTGCAGGCCGTCAGGTGAGACCTGCAGCAGCTCAGCTACAACCCTGATCTCCTGCGCGCTCACCACCGAGGCAACCTCCTGACCCTCAGCCTGCAGGGACCCAAGCCCACACAGAGCCAAACGTTAATTATTACTGTCATCTATCAACATCAAAAATATCATTCAACCGTGAAACTGAAAATGCATTTACTGTAGATTACCTATTTGTGTGTGTGTGTGTGTGTGTGTGTGTGTGTGTGTGTGTGTGTGTGTGTGTGTTGTGTGTGTGTGTGTGTGTGACAGAGAGACCTGGTGTGGCTGGAAGTAGACGTTCCCCAGATGAAGGATGGAGGACAGCAGTCTGTAGATGCAGTTTAGCTCCTCTGGGGTGAAACACAGAATGTCCATGGCACTCAGCAGACGTCTGAAGTCCTCCCCGTCATCTTTTCCCTCTATGGTACAATCCCCTCCCTGCACTCATGTACACACACACACATCACACACACACACACACACACACACACACACACACACACACACATACATACATACATACATACATACACCGTTACCTTGAGCCCATTTAATCACAGCTCTAATTAAGGAGCAACTTATCAGCAGCTGAAAGTCTTGTTTTTGCAGACCTCCGGGGGTTCAACTTCTCACCTCAATACAGTAATGTAGAAGTCAGGGTGTGTCAGTGTCTGTGACATCACCGCTGGGTGTGGTTACTGGTGCTATAAAGCAAGCTCCTGACCAAACTATCAACCACAGTGGACAGTGAAACATTACTTTTCAGCCTGGTGTTACATTACTATTTAATCAATCTCCTGGTGGCATGAGAGGAACAATCAGTAGATAAAAATTAGTACAATTCGTCCGCAAGCATTAAAAAACTTCATGGTAAACTCTTTACTGTAATAGTTGTTATTTCGTAGTTGTATTTCAGTCTGGACCAACCAACTGACCAACAAACATTACCATTCTTAGAGCTATGCACACATATAACTATATCTATTTTTCCCTTAAATCTTAGAATTACTCAAATGGTTACTCACAACTCATACATATGCAACATATGACAAGCAATACAAAAATCATAAAATCATAAAGCCTTACTACCCGATACACACAGTGCAAATAAATCAATACTGTTTATCTCTGATACAAAGAATCCAAACTGCAAATATTCCTTAGTCCATATTTCGGTACTGCAGTGTTATGTTAATCACTTTGTAGAATAAATGTGACATTTTCAGAAATTTGACATCTCATTTGCTTTCATGTGACTATGAAAATGATTACAGTGACCACTCCTTAGCTGTGCTGTGCTGTGGTGAGTGTGTGTGTGTAGACAGGGTGTATTTCATATTTCTCTGAGCACCTGATTGAGATAGTAGTAAGTCTCAGCTTCCTGCAGATACAGTGAGCGCTTCTCATGAGGAGGAAGACCTGCCAACATCTCATAGAAGATGTGATAGTTCCTCTCAGATTTGGCCTGTGAATGAACACGCACACACGCACACACATGCACACACATGAAACACATAAATTAATCATGTTGACACGTATTTGCATAAATATCAAGAAATGCTCCACAATTTAGATTTGTGTCAGATTTACTGAAATGCAAATAATGCTGAAGGAAAAGACAAATGGTTCGTTGGATAGATGAATGACAAAGTGGGCTGTGTAATAGATAGAGTGTAACATGTTCAACACCTCATGCTGTCTTCCTGAACAATCTCCTCTTTCTCACAATGACCTACTGGTAAGAAGACTCCACCTGACCTAATGTGTTCGTGTGTGGGTATGTATGTGTGTGTTTGTGTGTGTGTTTCACCTGAAAGACAATGCGGGACTTCTCCAGCAGGTACTGAGACGTTATGGCACCGCTGATTACACCCCTTTAAATGACACAGGCCGGGAAACGCACGCACACGCACACGCACACAGTAAGTCACAAGTCATGCATGTGTAATGTGCACAGATCTTCTTTGTCACAGCCCTAGCAGAAGGTCAACTACTTATCTGACTGTGTTTCTGAGACATAGCATATTCTCCACTAAGCCCACTGTGTGCGTGTGTGAGTGTGAAGTCTATTCAAAGTTAGGCTAACATACAGGCTGCTTGTCTGGAATTAGAAGCCCTGAAAACTCAAACTTGTTGCTGATGTTTATTAAAGTAAGTTGAGTTTGGTAATTGGTAGAAGTTGTTACTACTCACTCCTCCATGAAGATTTGCGTGTATTTGCCAAACCGTGAAGAGTTGTCATTCCGCACTGTTTTGGCATTCCCAAAAGACTCCAACAGGGGCGTGGCCTCCAGGATCTGACCAATCACCACAAACTAAAATGTTACCAAGGCTACATTTAACAGGGATGGTGGTTGTCATATGAGTAAAAAGCGAGGGCACGAATACTTTACCTCTATCTGAATGGGGGTGGTAGAGGAAAAGAGAGAAGATTAGAAAGGAAAGCAGCATTAGCTGAAATTACCACAAAATGGCCTGTGTTTTTTAGCATGCATCTACCAATAGCTACATAATATATTGTGTATATTTATATCCTGTAGTGTATATATATATATATATATATATATATACATATATATATATACACACCTGTTGTGTGACGTTGCACTTGTGATGTATGGCTGTCAGGTAACGCAGGATCAGTTTAGTAGCTTCAGTCTTCCCTGACCCGCTTTCTCCGCTGTAATAACAAAAGAGAGGTTCATTAAGAGGATGTAACACATTGTAGACACAGTAATACAAAAAATCAAATAGAATATTCACAAAACCATTTTAGTTTTTTTTAAAGTGCTGCTAGTTAAAATGAAGAGCGAGTTCAAAATGTCTGTAACAGTAACAGCTTCATACCTGATCACAATGCATTGGTCCTTTTTGGCATCCATCATGGTGGTATATGAGCGATTAGCAATGGCAAAAAGATGACTGCAACAAAACATATTGTAATGAAAAATTGGTTGTGTGTGTGTGTGTGTGTGTGTGTGTGTGTGTGTGTAATGTGAAGTGGTAGTGAAATCTATAACCAAACTCTCCATTGGCAACCAACCAACAGCTGTGTAATAGGAGGCTCTTACTAACTAACACCTGAGAATGCTGGCATTTACACCTCTATTGCCCATCATATTGTATCTCGGAACACAGCTTAAGACACATGTAGACAGATGTAGTACAACAGTGCAGGAACACATAGACTCAAAAGTCACAGGTAAAGGTTAAAGAGTTTTGTTGGTAATTGTTGGTACATTGTGGGATTTTACTGAGAGAACATTTGCAGAAAATGTTGATCTGCATTTGGACTTAGATTTGTCTTAAATTACACTAGTACTTACTAGTGAAATACAAGTAGGCAATCATTGATAGATGTGCCATATTTTCATTTAACTGAAAAAATAGTGAAAATATTCATAAAAGTACAAATCACTTGTTTTTTTCAGATTTTTTAGAGATGGGGTGCATGTTGAGAATTCCTGCTTACCAACACATAATCAGACAAACCAGACTAACATCCTTGCTTGAGTTCAAGTTCAAAGGCTATATGCCCAGGTCCAACACACACACACACACACACACACACACACACCCCAGGTCTTACGGAGGGTTGTCACTCAGGCCGCGGCCCCCATACTGAAGCACCATGTCTGTGCCATAAATGTTGAGCAACTTGTAGGGATTCACAGACACAAGGATGCTGCCTATGTAGGTCTGTGTGGAAGAAATAGAGAGTGGAAAAGGACAAGAATGAGAGCGGATAAGTAGATGTCCATGATATTTGATGATACTAGTTGTCTAATTTGCATATTAGAAATTAAGCTTACATAAACAAGTTCCTGGTCATATCGCTTCTTCAGGTTCATCAGAACTGTGGTCTCATTCAGTTCACTGAAATTAAACACAGAGGAAATGAAACACACACGTAGAGCACATATTTTCACACTGCAGCAGGATCCCCACACTCACTTCAACATCCAATATTGATTACTTTTCAATGACATTCAAGATGTCAGACATCAGAGAGAATTTTAACATTGCAGGAAATGATTATGTAATAATATCTTTAAACTGCTTTTGGAAAGACACAACAATCTAATGCAGAGGATTCCTCACAATGTGAAGAGATCTATTTGGGTGTTGCATTTTAATAAAAATACTTAATGCTAGGGATTTCTTTCCATAAATGTTTTGAAAGATTTTTAAAACCTACAGGCAAATAATATATAGTTGATTAAATAGAGTTGAATAAATAGTTGATTCAAGAAACTGAAAAAATATGCATTGAAATTAATTGTGCTGCTCTACGTTGAAGCGTGTAACATGAATGACTGTGAGGCTGTTTGTTAATACTAGATTCTGCTTACGGCAGCTGTGTCATGTCCTCCATTCCTTCCGCCCAGCGTTTAACCCTGTGGCATGTTGTGGGCATGCTTAGGATAGAGTAGATCTGGACACACACACACACACACACACACACACACACACACAGACACACACACACAAAATGGTTTGTAATGCAACATTGTCAAAGCTTGATAGATATCGTTAGTCTTTTTTGTGCTGATTTTGTGGGCCGTCCAGTTTCTGCCTTACGCTTCACAGTCCATCAACTGTTGTTAAAAACTTATTTTAAAAAATTTGCAAATGCTGCCTTTACGGACACATAATACATAAATTTGTAAATTTAGCTACCTTGTCATACCAGCTTTGACCAGGTACTCTATCTCTGTCAGGAGTCCAGTTTGTGTCCTGAGGCTGTTCGTCCACAAGTCGAACTGTGGGTGAATATCCTTCTAACACCCCATCTTCTCTGTACATGGCCCATTTTGACAGATTCTGGACTGTCCCATGTGGTAAAACCCTCTCAGCTGCCCAAACGTCTTCCCCTCCTTCCCCTCCTCCTCGGGCATTCCTGGCCCAGTGTCCTGAGCGTGGTCCATAGGGAGGAATCACAGCATAGCGATTATCCTCCCCCTGTAGGCCTGTTGGCAACGTGTATGAGGCATAGCGAAGCTGCTGGTTTTGGACGGCTTCAGACAGCCTTGGGTTGTGGAACTGACGTGTGAGGACTGAGCCATCCGGCAGCCTGTAGAACAAGGAATGGTTCTCGTCAATTAAGAATAGACAAAAATATGACCTTGAAGTAGCTTTTGTTGAATTATGTCAGTGTGATATAAATGGCAATTCACGTGTCTTTTTTTACATATAGGGTTTCTACCACAGGAACTTTCTCCGGGGAATAAGAAACCTTTGAGGATATCTACGTTTCAACCGGAGAAATCAAGGACTAAATTTTGTTCTTGTACAATGGTTCAATGTGTAAAAGAACTCCCTGCTCTGGACTAAGTACTTTATGATGATTGAGAAACTTTCTGGGTGGTGTTTGCAACGTTGAATGTTGCTCAAAAAGAAACTCCATGGAACCTTGTGTATCACTTGCATACTGCGTCATTCATAAAACAAGGACTGTTAAAACTCTAGCATTGATATTAGGATGAAGGGTGCACATTTATAGATGTTAACTAATGTTAAAAGCATTAGACTTTGTTGTTCCAACTAGTTAAAAAAGAGAAAAGTAATTTAACAAATAAAGATTCTTAGTTGTACTGGCCTAATCTTCACAGTTCTTCAGATGCCAACAGCAGCATTCTTTGACTTTAGTAGTAGTTTAGTTTGTGGGTTAAGATCCTCTTGTTCCTGGACATTTTTGATTGAAAAGGGCTAGCATTTCATTCTCCACTGATAAAAAGTGAATGCCTAGTTTGAAGTTTTTTTGGGCAAGCATGTCAGGTCATTCTCTGTTCTAGTTTCCATTTATAGTGTAGTTCCCTACCTGAAATTGACACCACGGAGTTCCTCATTCCGCAGTGCAGAGGCAAGGTTGGGAGGGGTGGGTCTGGGTGCACCTGATAGAACTGAGTTTTCTCCTAGAGTATAGAGATCTGAAGACCGAAGGGCCTGGTTTTGCCTCAGAGCAGCTGAGGTTGGGCTTCTGGCCAGGAATAACCAGGGTACCATCAGGGAGCCGATATGATGCACTACGAAGGTTCTCATTCATTAGAGCCTAAAGAGCAAAACACCAGGTAGTTATTCAAGGTTAAAATCACAATTCACTACATTGTGCAAATTATTGTCATCAAATTGTAGAATTCAAAGGTCGGTGATGTCTAAAATAATATATTGGATTTTCAAACCAACAGAGGGACAAGGTTAGTGAATAAAAAGCCAATAAAACAAGCAGATGCTAAAGCAAGTTTATATAAATGTTTAACAGGTACATACTTTAGACAGGTCAGGGGTAGCTGGTTTCCGTGGGTCAATGATGATGGTTCCATCAGGCAGGGTGTAGGACACGCCCTTTAAATAGGGATTCTGCAGAGCGGCTGTCAGGTTGGGGCTCTTTGGTTTCCTGGGGTCAACTATAATTGTTCCATCTGGGAGGGTGTATGTAGCTCCTTTCAAGGCTGGGTTACTGAGGGCCTAAGTATTACAATGGCTGGTTTCAGTTAAGGTTAGCCTGAGAGGTTAAACAAATGCAATTCAGTCAGTAAATGTCAGTAGAATTAGAGCTTAGTATATTTAATTACCAATTATTATTTAATTTGTGGAAACTATTTCAATTCTCCATCCCAAGTCCTACTATTTAGATGAGAAGGGAGGAACAACCAATAGATCCACAGACAAAAAGTAATAGGTAGGGTGAAAGAAGGGGAAACATACAAAACCATACAGTCTAAACCCATAGCTAACCTTAGCCAAGTTTGGTGACATGGGTGTATTTGGGTCCTGAACCCCTTTTGGAAGTGTGAAGGAGGCGTCCCGCAGAGCAGAGTTTTGAAGTGCGCTGGAGAGGTTTGGAGAGACAGGTTTCCGTGGATCAATGATGATAGTACCATCGGGCAGGGTGTAAGCTGCACTTTTCAGGTAAGGGTTCTGAAGTGCTGCTGTAAGGTTTGGGGACTTCGGTTTCTTAGGGTCAATCACAATGGTACCATCTGGGAGGGAATAGGAGGCTGCACGCAGAGCTGGGTTGCTTAGGGCCTTAGCCAGGTTTGGGGAAATGGCTTGCTGAATGAGCAGAGACATCAAAGCGAGAAAAATATCTTTAGCTTTAACTAATTCATGGTCAGCAATATTAGGGAGAGAGAAGAAAGGAATACAACAGGCATGGGTTACCTGCTGCCTCGGGTCTATAATGGTGCCATCAGGAAGAGTATATGAAGCAGTCTTGACGTTCTGGTTTTGAAGAGCTCTGGAAAGGTTAGGAGACATGGGCTTCTGGGGGATACGTGGGTCCTGTGGGGTAACACAGGAGATTACAACTGTAATAAAACAATTGTTGTTCCATGAGTAGACAAAAATACACATCAGGTTGTATAGTTATTGTAACCTTTTACCTACCATGATAACTGATCCATCAGGCAAAGTGTAAGAGGCGCCACGAACTTGTTGGTTTTGCAAGGCATGGCCGAGCAATGGAGAAGACGGTGTATGTGCATATGGTGACACTAAGGTTCCATCTGGCAGCCGGTAGGATGCCTGCGCCAACTGTGAGATTGGCAGAGCACTTCCTAACATTGGTGAAGAGGGTGGTGGGGGTCCATATGGGGACCGTCTGAGTTGCATAGGTGTCTGATAAGATGCTTGTCGAAGATTTGGGTTCTGTTGAAGAGCATTATGGAGCTGAGGCCCAGCTGGTGAATAAGGGTTATGACGTTGCATCATAGGGGATCTTAAAGATGACACATACTGCAAATTAGACCTGTTCTGTAGGGCATCATGAAGCAGTGGTGATGGACCAGGCTCAGAGATATAATCATATGGAGTAACGATAGTTGGTCCATATGGTGAAAGGAGTTGTGGAGTCTGATAAGAAGCCACACCTCTTAGTGCTTGACTATGTCTCATGGCTCCAGATAGCATTGGAGATGAAGGTACAGATTGGTCATATGGGGACTGAGGCCTTTGAAGAGGAGATGCATAGGAAGCGTCTCTCACTGCCTGGTTTTGAAGAGCTCCGGATAGCATTGGGGAAGAAGGGTGCATCGGCTGTTCATAAGGGGACATTGGCCTTTGTAAAGGAGAAGCGTAAGATGCATCTTGTATAGCCTGATTTTGCAGAGCCCGAGACAACATGGGAGATGAAGGGGCCATAGGCTGTTCATAAGGGGACATTGGCCTTTGTAAAGGAGAAGCGTAAGATGCATCTTGTATAGCCTGATTCTGCAGAGCTCGAGACAACATGGGAGATGAAGGGGCCATAGGCTGTTCATAAGGGGACATTGGCCTTTGTAAAGGAGAAGCGTAAGATGCATCTTGTATAGCCTGATTCTGCAGAGCTCGAGACAACATGGGAGATGAAGGGGCCATAGGCTGTTCATAAGGGGACATTGGCCTTTGTAAAGGAGAAGCGTAAGATGCATCTTGTATAGCCTGATTCTGCAGAGCTCGAGACAACATGGGAGATGAAGGGGCCATAGGCTGTTCATAAGAGGACATTGGCCTCTGTAAAGGAGAAGCATAAGATGCATCCTGTATAGCCTGATTCTGCAGAGCACGAGACAACATGGGAGATGAAGGGGCCATAGGCTGCTCATAAGGTGACATTGGTCTTTGCAGTGAGGGAACATAGGACGCATCCCGAATTACCTGGTTTCGCATTGCACCAGAAAACACAGGGGATGAAGGAGCATAAGGTTCATATTCTACATCTACTACTTGGGCTGGCTCTTGGCCAAAGCGTGGGGATGCAGGATATGACATGTGTTTAAGGGAGGGCTGTGGAGAGGTGGAAGGCATCCTTCTTATAGACTGGTGAGCTATAGGACGTCCTCGAGCCACAGGGCGAGGACGAAATCGACCAGATTCTCTCCTCCCCAGAGGAGCACGGTGGACCATGTGAGGGGAGTGAAAAGGGGAGGAGAGGAGGGAGGAGTCCACTGTGAGAACAGAAGACCTATTACTTTGTATGGAGGAGGGACGGAATGGACGCACATTCTGGGTGGGTGGGGGCACAGGGGCGCCCTCTGAGACCCATAGGTGAGGGCCTGACAGTACCTAAGGGAACATTTCCCCTCATCCTAGGCCGGGCCAGTGGTGTGGGGTCCCTGAGCAGCCGAGTTGAGCGACGAGAGAGGGTAGGAGATGATTGGGACTGCCGAGGTCCTGCAGGAGACAAACTGCGACGAGATGGGGAGGGAGAGGGAGATGGTCTTCTACTGATCTGTGGAGAATGAGGGGGAGATGCATTGACGAGGGGATGTTGGACCATGCATCGTCCTCCCTCCAAACGGGCTGGGGGCTGGAGCAGGTGAGGCTGGGGGACTTCGCCTCCTCATAGAAGCCCGGGGTGAGGAAGGTGGAGAACGTTGTCTCACTGATGCTCTTGGTGAGGGTGGAGGACCTTGCAGAATCATGGAGGCACGGGGAGAGTGAGGGGGTGAGGGTCCTCGAGCCACGGGAGAAGGTGATCTCTGAGGTTGCATTCTACGACGGGCGATGGGGGAGACCATGGGGGAGGAAGGCGGTGGGAGTTGTCTTGACATTACAGAGGGGGGTCTCTGGGAATTGATGAACCCACTCCTCATGGATGGTTGTGGGGAGGGGCTGAATCTCTGTGGAAGCATAGGAGAAGGTGCTGGAGAAGCCATGGTAGAGGTATGGCGCTGCATCTGTGGGGAGGGCATGATGACAGAGCGGCGGGATGGAGTTGGAGAGGGTTGCAGGCGCCGCCCAGGAAGGGGGGACAGATTTGCTTGCTTAATAATCATTGCCGTTGGAGTAGGGATCACTGGGCCATAACCCTGTGATTGTGACATCATCATTGGGTCTGCTATCATCTGCTACAAGAAAAACAAAGCAACAAATATATAATTAAAAAAAAAAAAAAAACAAAGGGACTAATACATTTGGTGAAAATGAATGGTATTCCAATAAGAATACAACCATCCACCTTGTGGAAAATTTGTTCTGAAAACTGGCCCATCTGCTCTACAAATAAATTACTTCTTGCACTAGATATTAAGAATGCATCTCACTGTAATTGTAAAGTGAGGAAGAAGCACCTAATGTTAGCAGATAAATGGCATTGTCAGTTACGGCAAAACCAGTATTATGGAAAAAACGCTGTGTTATCACACTCCCAAACCCCCCTACTTCATCCAAAACATTGATTAACAATGTAAAAACAGCACAGAAAAACATATTTTGTAGTTGACTACCATAGTTAAGCATTGGTTGTTTCAAGCAACCAACTAAACGTTTCAACAAAACAAAATCACTTTAAAATTTGGCAAAGTTGCCTTTCTGTACCCTCTGGCATTTAAGGGTATGGTTGTACAACATCAATAACATAACAGAGCTCAAATCACCTGCGGGGAAATCATTTGTGGAGACATCATTCGTTGCTGCGGCAACATCATCTGCTCTTGTGGTGAAATCATTTGCTTGGGCATCATATGTTGCTGCGGTGACATCTGCTCTTGTGGTGACATCATTTGTTGTGACATCATCTGCTGCTGTGGTGACATCATTTGTTGGGGCATCATCTGTTGCTGTGGCAACATCATTTGTTGCTGTGGTGATATCATCTGTGATGGCATCATTTGGGCAGACATATACTGTTCTTGTTGTAATGTCATCTGCTGCTGTGGTGACATCATTTGTTGCTGTGGTGACATCATTTGTTGCTGTGGTGACATCATCTCTTGCTGTGGTGACATTATCTGTGGGGTCATAATCATTTGTTCTTGAGGGGACAACATAGTTTGTTGTTGAGAAAACATCATTTGTTCTTGAGGAGACATCATCATTTGTTGTTGTGGTGACATTTGCATTTGCTGCTGTATTGACATCATGTCACCAAGATGACCTGGTGCAAGTGGATACTGGTCTTCATACTGGATTTCTGACATGTCTTCAAATTCTGGATCAGGTGGCAAAGTAGGTGGAGGGGGCAGAGGCACATCTAGACGCTCTTTCCCAAATAGGCGCACTTGAGGTCTCGGAACTCTAAATGTCATCTCCTCTCCCTGAATTCCACCGGTATCATCCCCATATTGATCATATTGGTCTGGATTCTGGACCCCATACAGGCCCTGTAGCTGATCCATCCCTTGACCTCCAAAGCCAAAGACCTGCTGGTCTCCTGGTAGAAATCCGATGGCTTGCTGGGAGCTGTAGTCTTGATTGGGCATGCCAGTATCACTATAACTAAGTTGATTGTATGGTGGAAATCCCCCTTGTATACCCAGAGTTGCTGCATAAGGGTCCTCATAATAACTTGCCTGTCCGTTGTCATAGAAACCCCCTTGTCCATTATCGTAGTAAACTCCTTGACTATTTACATCAAAATAACCCTGAGCTTGAGGGTCAAGGAATCCATCCTCACCCATTTGTGCATAGTAGCCCTGACCCTCGTCACCATACATTGCCATTATCTGTTGTTGTTGGTCATCATAGTAAACAGCTTCCTGGTTGTTATAGTAGCCTTGGGCAGAATAAGGGTTATAGTAGTCCCCCATGCCATCATCATGAGGACCTACTTCATAATATTCTGCATTTGGATAATAGAGTCCTTCTTCCTCATAGTAGCCCAAGTCTTGATAGTCTGCAACCCCTGCTTCATTGCCATAGTAACCATACTGATCGTGGCTTTCATATACTGCAGTTGCCACATCTCCATAACCACCATAGCCATCGTCATAGCCTCCATAAGCTTTCTGGATGCCTGAATGTCGCTGGTCGTATCCATAAGCTTCCTCCCCATTCTCATAACCATTGTTATAGTAACCATTTAGGCGACCTCTGGAGCTGGCTTGTCGGTTATGTCTATGTCCGCCCCAGCCATGGTGTCCTACATTTTCTCTCATTTTAGTGGACAGGAAGCGCTTGGTCAACCAGTTAGTTGCCGCTGCAACCTTACCCAGCAGCACACTTGTGTTCTTGAAGTCGTCAGGAGGCCCGTCACCGTTCTTTTTTCCAAACAAGTTTTTGAAGAATCCCCCTTTCTTTTTATTTGATTTGTTTTCTCCTCCCAAACGAAGCAGCATGTAGGTTGGCTTCTTTCCACCATTTTTCTCCATCTTTTCTTTGGCCTCCTTCTCTTTTTTATTATTTTTGCTGCGCTTGAACCTCATCATGAATCGAGAGGTGTTCTTCAGCATGGACTTGCGGCGTTTCTTCTTAGCAATGCGTGTTTTTCTCCTCCCCAATCCCAAGAACAAACGTGATGTACTTTTCAGCTTCTTCCTGCTGTTCCTACGCCTCTTGAAGCCAGAAAACTTCATGAACATCCTAGACATGTTCTTCAGACCTTTCTTTGGGATTTCCTTTATCGGAAGCTGTGGAGCTTCCTCTCGTTTTTTACCTTTTTTCTTTGCATCCGCATCAGATTTCCCTCCTTTATGGTGGTGGCCATCTTTAGATTTCTTTTTGGATTTGCCACCATCCTCTTCGTAGTCTTCATCCTCCTCATCCTCATCCTCCTCATCCTCATCATCTGAGTCCCCATGTCTAGACTTCCCCCCTTTCTTTCCCTTAGTCGCCTTGCCTCCTCGCCCCTTCCCTCTCCTGTCATCCTCTGAGTCTTCCTCCTCTGACTCTTCTTCACTAAATTCTTCGTCCTCTTCCTCATCACTCAGGAGCTCGTCCTCATCCTCCTCGGGCTCCACTTTCTTACCCTTCCCTTTGTCTTTTCCTTTCTTTCCATCATCCTTTCCCTTCTTTCCCCCTTTCTTATCATCTTTCCCTCCTTTCTTATCATCCTTTCCACCTTTCTTATCATCCTTGCTGGGTTTCTTTTCCTCTTTTCCTCCTTTTTTGTCATCCTTCCCTTTCTTTTCCTCCTCTTTCTTTTTTCTCTGGTTCAGGTTTTCCGCCCTTCTTTGCGTCCTTCTTGGCGTCTTTCTTAGGCATTTTCAAAAGTGGCTAAGAAAACATCATGCCCTCTCTTCAGGATGCAATGCGGTAAACCTTTAAACACACAAACACAAATATTACATGCACACTGCATGGAATGTAATACTGTATTTCATGTTTAAAAAGAAAAAATGTAATATGGTAAGAAAATATGATCAGTATTCTGACCTTTAAAAAAAAATCTTGGTTTAGATATACCTAGTTGACTTTGCACCGGCACTATGGGCAGGTTCTGTTTGAGGACAGGTCCACCTGGCCAAAGCCGTTCTACAATGTGCAAATCTGGTCCCCATGAAGGCTCCTGTACAAACATAAATAGCTAAATGTCAGCAATCTTTACCCCACACATACATAGACACAATATATACACAAATACTTGCATACACACAATAAAAACAAGTAGCTATGTAAACTTTGATCTTCATATCACCACCACATTCAGGAACGGTGTGTTTTTTTAGTTCAACAGGGATTAGAACTCCAAACAACTTCTATAAATCTAATTCTGCTTATATACAAAGCATTACTGTAACTGTATTGCGGCACTCAACCTCACTACGAACTCTTACAAAAACAATGTTATTCTGTGTTGGTTTTACTAATTTCCAAACAGTATGATCCCTGCAGCATATGCTTTCTGCCAACATGAATACAAACATCAAAAACACACAAACAAAACATGCAGCTGTTACTCCGGCTCAAGCGCTATTCTGTCTATGGTTAAGTCTTTCTCTTGTAGAGTTGTAGTAAAACTCTTGTGGCAGTGTCACCAAACTCATTCAACAAGACAGCTTTCCATAATAGTCACCTCTGCATTTAATCGCAAACACTGCAGAAGAGCAAGTGTGGTGGTCGCTACAATCTCTGCAGTCTTACAAATTTGTTGTATCCTTGCAATAGATCTCTTCTTCAGCAGTTAAAAAAATAGAAGAAAAAAAACCTCCAGGACAAAGTCTTTAGGGTACACTGAGCTTCTTTCTTTGACCTAGTCTGTCCTCTGTTGCTCACTACAACACATTCCCTCACTCAACACAGCACTCTGTTCACGCATGCCCTCCTCAGAGTGTGTGACAACTAGTGTGTCTGTGCTGTGTATGTCCTGTGTGTGTGTGTGTGTGTGTGTGTGTGTAAGAAACAGAGAAGGGCAGATGGGTTGCCTGTTTGTGTGTACTTGTGTTCTTTTGCATATGTGTATGTGTCGGAGTGCAATTGAGGAGTTTCTTGTGGCGGGTTGTAGAAGGAGTCTTAATTTGTCATCTGGCTCTACAGGTGAAACTTGAGAGCTCTGGGCAACTGAGGGGGCGGGGCATAAATAATACAAAAGGTAGAGAGCAAGAGAAAGAGAGAGAGAGAGAGAGAAAGAGTGACAAACATAGGATAAGACTGAATGACAGTAAGATGTCATCAACTCCACAAAAATCTAATAATTAACAACCTCTAATTTCTGTAGTTATTGTGTTGCATGTACACACGAATACTCACTTTACGCTATCTGACATTAAATCTTCTTCTATTTTTTTCAGAGTAACATACTGTCTGTCAGGTGTGTGTATGAGCAAGGGTAAGAGATGCAACATTCTTGTCAATATTATATTTAAACAGCATCAATATGACAAATGCAGGCAGTCACCAACTGACAGTATCTCCCATACATAACAGCAGGCGAAGGAACAGAGGCAGGAGAAACACCCACTTGTATTGTAGATGTGACGTCTTCGCTCTGGGTATCAATAACAGAGAAATGACTCTCTTGAACACGCACATACACAGCCAGTGAAGGATCAGTAACAGGGCTTTGATTATTAGTGCCATCAAACAAATGATTCCTCTTCTAGAAGGAAGGGGTTGGATTGCCAGATCTGTCCTGTCACAGGGTATAGGTGTTGGGTTGCCAGATCCTGATCCTTTGGTCTTGGTGTGCAAGTCAATCTGTTCAATACCAACCAGCAAAGAGCAAATGTAGTGTATGTGCGTGCATGTGTTTATGCAGTTATGCCTTTGAGTGGGTGCATGTGCATTAAATAAACGCAGAGCATGATAAAAGAGCATTTTTTTCCTGGTTTTCCCACGGTTTGTCTCTAACCGTACATCTGCCTTTGAAGCAGAATGAAAAGACTCTATCAAACATGAAAAGCTCTGAGTAGCAGCCAGCCTCCATCTTCCCAAAGCAATCCCTGCTGTCAGGCGGTCCTCCATCTTTTGATAGCATTTGTAGAGCAGACACAACACAGAGGAACTGAGATACATGCCCGAGAGAGAAAATCTGACTTATAACAGAAGTGGACTTGATGAGGCTCATCAAAAGCATTCAGATCCTGAGGGGAGCAATAGACCATCTTTGCCACTTTACAGAGAGAGAGAGAGAGAGAGAGAGAGAGAGAGAGAGAGAGAGAGAGAGAGAGAGAGAGAGAGAGAGAGCAATCTGCTGCTATCTAGTGGACCAGCAGCATTAACAGCTTGAAGTTGGTTGGATCAGGTACTTTACAGACCTGCAGCAAGTGTGCACACAACACAAAGCAATTACCTAAGCATTTTTCCAATAATGTTCATGGTTTTGTAGGCAGTCTTGTGAATGGAAAGGAGAACATTAGGTAGTCTCACTCCAAGATAATATGCATCTGGCAGGAGTGAAGTGCAAGCAAACGGTTTGTGTGTGGACCAAAGGGGGAAGTAGCAGAGTGTGAGAGTGCACCCAAAGACCTACCTTTCCTCCGGCACACCCACACTGGAGCTTCGTAATCACGTTTCCCCATCCCGTATAGGTCAAAAAGGGAAAAATAACAAAAACACCAAAAACTACAACAAATCCCGTTTACATCATAGGCCTACATCTTAACACAGTTTCTCACCTCTGTTGCTGCTCTGGCGGGGGTGAGAGCAGCAGGGGTTGGTCAGTAGAAAGGAAACGTGTGTGCCACCGGGAACGGGGGATGAATATTTAACGACCGCTATTCTTCAGTGACCGGCCGGGGGCTTGAGTTCCACGCACTCCGGGGAGAACTGATGAACACCGCGGGTGGGCATTTTCGTACACACTGAAGTAACGCTACGTAGTGGTAAATATACGGTGTTAAGTTAATACAAATGAAATTAATTATCATGTCTGT
This sequence comes from Etheostoma perlongum, assembly GCA_026937815.1. Lineage (NCBI taxonomy): Eukaryota > Metazoa > Chordata > Actinopteri > Perciformes > Percidae > Etheostoma > Etheostoma perlongum. Next base: position 26,708,034 of record CM049372.1, on the reverse strand, counting down.
ATTTAGGCCTATGCTATTATATAAATAAATATTGGCTATACGTTTTAACCTTATAACTGCCCCCTCTGACCACTATCGTAGGCTATTGGCAGCCAACGTTTACGTTAAGTGAAAAAAAAGTTTTCCCTCCACTACCTGATCGGAAGCCTAGGTAGGCTATAAAGTTTGAGCTTTGGATATTTAATGTTTCCTCTCATCCGGACTGACGATGGTGAGAAAGTATGTCATGAGACGGCTCGAGGGATTCATGGAATAACGGATGAAAGTGAGAGCTACAACAAGAAAATGTACAGTTATACCGTCTCTCCACATGAGCAATCCTTCTGTTGCCCGCCAGATGGACCCGCCTGACAACAAAAAACCAACAGCAGAGAGCCCCAAACTGCTGCATCTCCACACAGGATTCGCTCCACAACCCAGACGACCTTGCCGTCTCCCCCCAAACGACCGGCTGCCAGCCGGTATTACAACAGGTCCAGGCTTTGATGTTGAACCCACTGTGGAGAGCCACGATGCAAGACCGTGCTGTTTTTGTTGGTCTTGTTTTTAGAAAAACAAGCCATTGGCTACGTTTGAGCTATATTTAGCGCTGTTCATGAAATACTGATTTACATAGACTTCAGCCAACATGCACATTTGCTGTTTTTTAGGGTTAACACTACATATAGCCTACTGTTGCCATTTTACAGCTGGCAGCCACAGTCTTGGTCAGTGCAGGCAGCTCTCGATCCTGCCAACTTGTTTTATAACCCAAACCAGGTCACTGCTTTTATTTTTTTACCCACATAATCAATTACTACGCTACTTAAACAGTTGCTTGAAATATACAACTACTGATGTGCAATTAAATAATCCATAACTTTAAGCCCCTCTCTCTTTTAGTCATACCAGTTACAATTAATCATTGTTTCTCAATCTGGGGGACAATACTCCCTTAAGGCGTTGTGAGAAGATTAACAAGATATAAGCAGAAGAAACATGTTTTGGTTCACAAACTTTTTTTCTGACTTTTCTCTAGACTTTTCTTGCCCCCCCCCCACACACACACACACAGGTAAATTACTGAATCATTCTACTTATTGATTCTTTAATAATCTTTTAAATATTTTTATTATAATATTTATGTTCTTTGGAAGCAAGCCTAACCTGAATTATTTCGATTTTTTGACAGCAGTGTGGCAACAAAGAGTTGCTGCTAGAAATTGTGTCCCCCTGACAACAGCTTGCTTAGGGCACCGAAACAGTAAATATCTATAATGCTTGACATGTTACAGCGACGCTGTCCAGCTCTTGGCTCTGTGAATCATTTGAGGAAAGTAATGCCTTTATCCTGCAGGCACAAGCTACTTCTGTTTTGAATAGCATTTTTAGGAAGATGGTGATGTTTCTGCAAGAAAAATATTGGAACAGGTGTCAAGCTAGACCAGCATTATTATTTGAGAAATAAATATCAGAGAAGGGAAATGTGAAAGATAAAACAAAGAGTAAAAATGTAAGTAGCCCAAACTGGCATATTGCCCATACTGTTGGTGACAACAACAAAAAAGTAACCCTGGCTTGCTGCTTCTGAGTTTTACATGGGTGAAGTTGTGAGCTTTACCACTACCAGGCTCTGTGGGTCAGACAGCTGGCAACAGATCGGTGAGCAGTTCACCAACATAAGTTGTTCTCCTAATGGAATCAGCTAAGTCTGGAGGTGAAACAGCTGCTGCAAGACACCCAGTCTCTGCAGCAGGTCAGAGGGTGACTGTCCCACTGGGGGTCCAGTGGGACAGAGAGACCTGTGTGTTTAGCAAAGCAAGAGAAAGAAAATACGAATAGATAGATAGATAGATAGATAGAGTGTTGGAAAGAGCAGGTTACCTACATCCACATCCACTAAACAGAGGCTTCACCTGGACATAGGCTGGATAGTGGAGGGATGGTGTGGCTGCTGTGCTAGCGACAGCCCCGCTGTGTGTCTTATCAGTTTCAAATAATCCCTGCTGCTGTTGAAGTGTCCTTGAGTCACATTTCCTACCCCTTCGTGTTCAGACAGACATATGACTGCTGTTGCAGTCAAACTAAAGTGAATTATTTCCTGTGCACTGACTGAAATACTTGTGCATCTCTCTTTTATTCATAGTCCAACAATGATTAATTGTAATCATAGTCATGCCACCTCAGCAATGGACCTAACCTGCAGAATTCACAGACCCAACATTCACTCTCACACCCACTACAAGATGTGTGTGTGTGAGAGAGTATGGGCTAGTTGACAATGACAAATAGCCTTAAAGAGGATGAGAAGCATTCGTGGAATATTAGAGCGTTGGAGGAATGTATTACAGCAGGCTTTATGGACTTGTATAATGAATTATAGGAGCCTTACAGGACATACATTTAAAATATTTGTACCAGGGAAAGTCACACAAAGCTTTAAAGTGCTGTAAAGAGAAATAAACAGGACATAATAATCTAGAATAAACAAGAGACAGCGAAACCTACTTTTATCATATGCATGACTAAATAAAGAAAGAATAAATGTGTGGACCCATGGAAAAATAACTTCAGTGCTAGCCTATCCATACATCTGTACTATAAATTTAATTTAATAAATATCATGCATTTATTTTCATTTCCATTCCATTTTATCATACCTTCCATGGTCACCTTACAATGTATATAAATGTTGACCATCGTCCCTTGTTATTATTGATCACACAAAAAGATAAATTAAACATAAGTAGAAATTGTTTAAAACAACAAGATACAATGTACAACCATGACTAGCATCAGCTGATATACAATATATTTAAACAAAAATCTATGCAAACTTTATAGGGCTTTTATTTCACACCAGTAGCTTATTAAAGTGCTGCAGGCTCTGGGGGATAAATGAAATTATGAGTCATTTTCTGTTGACATTGAGCATCAGCAACCTACAGTATATCAGGTGGGGATGAGAGTTAAATAAATATACACAGTGGGGCTCGAAAGTTTGGGCACCCCAGGTAAAAATTTGTATTAATGTGCATAAAGAAGCCCAAAAAAGATGGAAAACATCTCCAAAAGGCATCAAGTGACAGATTAGACATTTGTATAACATTAAGTTAAATTTTATTTCCATCATTTACACTTTCAAACTAACAGAAAACAAAGAAATGGCATCTGCAAAGGTTTGGGCACCCTGCAGAGTTAATACCTTGTACTGCCCCCTTTGGCAAGTATCACAGCTTGGAAACGCTTCTTGTAGCCAGCCAAGAGTCTTTCCATTCTTGTTTGAGGTATCTTCTCCCATTCTTCCTTCCAAAAGTTTTCCAGTTCTTTGAGATTTCTGGGCTGTCTGTCACGCACTGCTCTTCTAAGGTCTATCCATAGATTTTTAATTATATTGAGGTCAGGAGATTGTGAAGGTCATTGCGAAAACCTTCAGGTTACGCCTCTTGATGTAATCCAATGTAAATTTTGAGGTGTGTTTAGGATCATCCTCTCTTTAACTTCAGCTTTTTCACAGATGGCATCAAGTTAGCGTCCACAATTGGCAAAAATGTTATTGAATCCATTTTTCCTTGTACTTGTGAAATGTTTCCTGTGCCACTGGCTGCAATACAACCCCAAAGCATGATTGATCCCCCCGATGCTTAACAGTTAGGCAGAGGTTCTTTTCATTAAATTCTGTGCCCTTTCTTATCCAAACGTACCTTTGCTCATTCCGGCCAAAAAGTTCTATTTTAACCTCATTGGTCCACAGAACTTGTTCCCACAATGCATCAGGCTTGTCTATATGTTCGTTTGAAAACTTCAAACACTGATTTTTGTGGTAAGGACGTAGAAGAGGTTTTCTTCTGATGATTCTTCCATGAAGACCATATTTGTACAAGTATCTCTTTATAGTGGAATGGTGTACCACTACTCCAGTGTCTGCCAGGTCTTTCTGGATGGATCGTGCAGTCAAACGTAGGTTTTGACTTGCTTTTCTCACACTCCTGCGAGCTGTTCTGTCTGATATTTTTCTTGGTCTTCCAGATCTTGCTTTAACTTCCACTGTTCCTGATGACTGACATTTCTTAATTACATTCTGAACAGAGGATATTGGCATCTGAAAACGCTTTGCTATCTTCTTATAGCCTTCTCCTGCTTTGTGAGCGTCAACTATTTTCAGTTTCAGTTTTCTAGACAACTGCTTAGAAGAAGCCATGGTGCTGATTGTTGGGGCAAGGTCAGATGAGTCAGGGCATTTCAAACCTTAAGACTGACATCACCTGGTCTTTCCAGATGATGATTGAGAACCATCCATGACACTGTCAGGTCTCAACTTTCCAAAGGGGGCGGTGCATGCTATAAACTCTGCAGGGTGCCCAAACTTTTGCAGACGCCATTTTTTTGTTTTCTGTTATTTTGAAAGTGTAAATGATGGAAATCAAATCTAACTTTTTGTGACATATTATACGAATGTCTAATCTGTCATTTGATGCCTTATGGAGATTTTTACATCTTTTCTTGGCTTCTTTATGCACATTAATGCAAATGTTTACCTGGGGTGCCCAAACTTTCAAGCCCCACTGTATATATACAGTACATATGGTATTTGATTGATTGATTGATTGATTATAATTGTGGCAATATTTGTAGTCTCTCCAGCTTTCAGAAATGGGCTTTAATTTATAAAATAGCTGTTGTATTTCTCCACATTCAAAACATTCATTAGATCAAAACTACCAGGATGTGAGAATATTTCTTTAAATGGCTGTTAAGCATAATGATACAGCTTAAAGAATTTAACACTTCTGTTCCTCCTGGGTATTTTGATAACACAGCAGTCTGAGGATTTCATTTAGTGCTGCTTTAGATCTAATCCACTCTCGAGTATATGAGAGCAAAGGGGCAACAGAGATGAAATTATCATGTTGTTTTCCACACAGCAGGTGAGTATTTGATCATCAGGAACCACCTAGTTCTGAGATCATGCTTTCTTGTTGGGATGGTGCTGTGGAACAGAGATAACACCTGCCTTGGCACTCAAAAACACAGAAATGGAATTTATATACAAGCTGATGCATCTTAAAACCCTATTAGTTGAAGCCAAATTACAATTTAAGATTTTTTTTTAAATAGACGAAAGTGGGCAGTCCATTCATAATTTTTGTGATTAATAATTTTTATTTTTTAAGCAACATACAAAATATACAATTTGCAACATAAACATACCCCCCCACCATCACCACCCACCCAGATAAAGAAGAAACGATGATACAGTAACTACAATATTCAAGACCATACAACAAGATAGACAATAAACTGTAAACCAAATAAACATATGTATGAATGACATCACCATAAACCATTAATACACGTCTCTCCCTAGCACAAATATTACTAGGAGTCCTCCAGAAAGCTCAGGTACTTTCTCCATTTTCTAGTGTAGACATCCTATCTGGCAAACCTTTTATGTGATATTTTTTCAAACGCCACCACCCTAGCCATCTCACAAGCCCACTCCTGGATTGACAACACCCCTTCCTTCCTCCATCCTTTTAAAATAATCTGTCTGCTATCATTAAAGTAGTCTGGACCCAGCTTCTTATGTGTTTATCCATCCCGCCTAGGATTGACCAAACTCCCAGAACAAATAATCTTGGGTTGAATGAAACCTGTGTCCCTGCAATCCAACATAGGTTTTCATGTATCCTGGTCCAAAATTCCTGGACCTTATCACAGGACTATAGGATTGGCCATCTTTCCATGTAATGTCTTACATTTCCAACATTTTGGTGTATCTTTCAGACCAATTACCAACCGATGCATAAAGTTGAACTGATCCCGTGACATAGTTTTAATATTCCTACAGATTCTGTCGCACTCCTCATCATCCAGTGTAATACTCAGATTCTTTTACCTATTTTTTTAGGGCTGTCCAGGCTCCATCCCCCAGAAGTCTCATGACCTTTTCCATCTTTCAACAACACCTAATCTAAACATTCTGGTGCCTTAGGCTGAAGAACTGGATCAAAATCTCCACTAACAGATGGCAGAGTGCACATATAAAAAAAAAGAAGACCTATTGATTCAAAATTGCTGTACCACATCTTCAAAGGACTTCAATATGTCATCAAGATACAGATCCCCCAGATTGACAATTCCCTTTTCCAGCCAATCGCTCAGAAAAAGGAGAGATCTACCAATACATAACTTTGGATTTCGCAAAAACACTTGATAAAGTATTTAGATATGGATCCAGTTCAAACAGCCGACCCACTTTGGTCCAAACAACACTTAAGTGAGAGATTATTGGCTTTGTAAGGACAACAGTGGGGCAAGAACAGATTGCTCAATACAATACCATGGTGGGGCTCTCTCAGGAGGATAGTCCACCCATAATTGATATTTTCCTATTTAGACACAAAGCCAAAACAAGCAGCATGGGGTACACCTGTGGCCTCAGACTTGCCAGACTTGCTTTTTTGACTAAATGTGCTGCGATATGAGACATTCATTCACATTATACATGACGTGGAAGATGTACAGCTTTGCTCTCTGAATACTGATGCTTTGTGAACAGGCAAGCTCTACAAATTTGTATTCAGAAGGGTTGATTTCAACAGACCTGCAGTAACCCCCACACTCTGCCACTCACACGGTAGAAACATTGAATTTGAATGTGAAATTTAACATTTGGGTGAGTTTGGCTTTTTTTGTATTTAACCTTAACAGCCTGCAGTAAAACAAGAAGGATATAATACTTTCCTCCAGTGCTCTTTATGAGCTCTTTATGAGCTGCAAATCACACGTAGCCAAACCAATTGTGTTGGAAAAATACCTCAAACAAAAGTGAACCCTTCGCCCAAATTGGTTTTATAGTATCATGCTTGTTTGCTTAGCCTGCTGTCACAGTATTTGTAGACTCAACTGGACTACATTACTCTTGCTGTTGTTGGCATGGTTTCTATGCTCTCTGCCCTTACATTTTGCAGCCTCACAATTTAGGCTATCATTGTAAGAGCTCTGGATTGACTAATACAGAGTCACTAATACAGGCAGGTACAGAAAAAAGGATGCAATCTGGAAAAAGAACTAGAATCACTTGGCAGGTATATAAAGTGTAGACTGATGGGGTAACGAGGTTCAGGTTGAGTTCAAGGGACTGGAAACGGTGGGCAGTGTCTGAAATCACAGCAGTAAATTATAATACTAAACTACATTACTCTTGTTGGCATGACTTCCATGCTGTGCCCCCTAAACATCTTCATTTTGTAGCCATGACATTTAGATTATCACTGTAACAGATCTGGATTGAGATCTAGAGGCAATAGCAGTTAAGATTAGTAGTAGTACAAAAACAGGCTTTGGTAGTCAAAATGCTAAATATATAGGCCAACAACAGGTAGGCAGTTTAGCGGAGGTATACAAGACCAGAAGGCAACAGGCAGACAGCCAATAGTCCAAAAACTAGCTGAGTTCAAAAACAGGCAGGTAGATACAATTCCGCTATAGACAATCAGGAAAATGACTAGAATTATTGGGCAGGTAAAGTTTATGCTGATGGGGTAATGAGGTACAAATATGCAGGTAGAGGATCAGGTGACTGGAAAAAGCTGGAACACATTGAGGGTAATTGGTGGACAGGGTGAAGGAGGACTGTCAGTGTCTAAAATCACATGGATGAATGGATGAAAAGCAATACACTTTGAATTCTTAGACTAAACCACATTACTCTCACTACTTTGGGCAAATTCTGCAGCCTTAAAATGAATCAGGTATCAGTGTGTAAAAATTCTGGAGTGAGACCCAGAAGCTGAGTCAGTAGGTAGGAGTAGTAAAAGAAAAGAATATTTCAGTAGTCAAAAGGCAGCATACAGGTCGTAAAACAGGCAGTCAGCAGAGGCAGAATAACAGAATAAGAGACCAGGCAAGCTGCCAAAATTCCAAAATCTAGTTTGGGTCAAAGTCTCTAAAGTCTGAAGGTCAACACAAACTTGGGTTGCGTTTAATAGAAACTGAAGACATCTGGATTTGTGAATGTAAAAATCGTCCAAAAGATAGTTTATTGAAATAAGAATTTGATGACAGCAGTAATTTGTTAATTTTTTTCATAGAAGATATTTTGATAGGTCACAGCAAGAAAAGCATGTGTAAATAACAAAATGATTGATGGCTGAATTCCATTCAGCTGCTTCAGTTTCAGGGTTCTGACTTATTGGGACATTTGAATAGAATTGACCCATTGTAAATGTTATCAGTAACACTTGCACTACTTTCCTACGTTTAAATGTCTGTTGTAAAAAAAAGGCGTATTGATAAACTGAATTATTAATCAGATTAAGATAATTACCTGTTGCACCGCGACTACTGTAAACCCATTGGTTAGTTTCAGTTGTGTTCTGTTTCATATGGCCTTTATCCTCTGATTTTTACCGAACAAATTTGATTTCTCAGTTGACTATTGTATCATATTCATTAGTCATACATACTTTTTCTATTTACAGCATCTAAACAATAAATTGAAGGGGAGAACCACGGACCAGCGATGAACTCTACACCCCTCACTTCCCACTCTCTCTCTCTCTCTCTCTTCTTTTCTCTATGGGGAAAGGCATAGGTCTCTCACGGCTCACTGCTGGCCTTCAGGTCCCAGTTGGCCCACTCATGATGGTCAGTCCACCTACGTCTTTGAGTGTTGTTGCCAGAGGCAGAAATGTACAGGCAACAACAATCAGGATGCAGAGAAGAGGGAGCAACCACATGTTTTTCTTTAGCCCATTTCACATACACCGCACTTGCACTGAATGCGAAACATAATTGATAAACATTAACATTTTGGGAAAGCTGTTTATACTTTCACTACTTTCTCTGTCATTCTCGCATGCTCCCCTTCCCTCCTCTGTGTGAAGAGTAAATGATTAGGTGTGGTGAGGAGCAGCTGGAGAACGTCAGAGATAAAGTCAAGACACAGCTGGAGTGAGTTCACCTCATTTAGGCAAGATACAGTGGGTTCGGAAAGTATTCAGACCCCTTTAAATTTTTCACTCTTTGTTTCATTGCAGCCTTTTTTCCAAAATCAAAATTCATTTTATTTCTCAGTAATGTACACTCAGCAACCCATCTTGACAGAAAAAAACAGAAATTTAGAAATTTTTGCATATTTATTAAAAAACAAAAACTGAAATATCACATGGTCATATTATTCAGACCCTTTGTTCAGTATTTAGAGAAGCACCCTTTTGATCTAATACAGCCATGGTCGTTTTGGGAAAGATGCAACAAGTTTCTCACATCTGCCTTTGGGTATCCTCTGCCATTCCTCCTTGCAGATCCTCTCCAGTTCTGTCAGGTTGGATGGTAAACGTTGGTGGACAGTCATTTTCAGGTCTCTCAGAGATGCTCAATTGGGTTTTAAGTCAGGGCTCTGGCTGGGCCATTCAAGAACAGCCACAGAGTTGTTGTGAAGCCACTCCTTCGTTATTTTAGCGGTGTGCTTAGGGTCATTGTCTTGTTGGAAGGTAAACCTTCGGCCCAGTCTGAGGTCCAGAGCACTCTGGAAAGGTTTTCCCAGGATATCCCTGTACTTGGCCGCATTCATCTTTCCCTCGATTGCAACCAGTCGTCCTGTCCCTGCAGCTGAAAAACACCCCCACAGCATGATGCTGCCACCACCATGCTTCACTGTTGAGACTGTATTGGACATGAGCAGTGCCTGGTTTTCAGTCCACACATACCGCTTAGAATTAAGGCCAAAAGTTCTATCTTGGTCTCATCAGACCAGAGGATTTTATTTATCACCATCTTGGAGTCCTTCAGGTGTTTTTAGCAAACTCCATGCAGGCTTTCATGTGTCTTGCACTGAGGAGAAACTTCCTTCGGGCCACTCTGCCATAAAGCCCCGACTGGTGGATTGCTGCAGTGATGGTTGACTTACTACAACTTTCTCCCATCTCCCGACTGCATCTCTGGAGCTTAGCCACAGTGACCATTGGGTTCTTCTTTGCCTCTCTCACCAAGGCTCTTCTCCCCGATAGCTCAGTTTGGCCGGACGGCCAGCTCTAGGAAAACTGGTATCCCAAACGTCTTCCATTTGAGGATTATGGAGGCCACTGTGCTCTTAGGAACCTTAAGTGCAGCAGAAATTTTTTTGTAACCTTGACCAGATCTGTGCCTTGCCACAATTCTGTCTCTGAGCTCTTCAGGCAGTTCCTTTGACCTCATGATTGTCATTTGCTCTGACATGCACTGTGAGCTGTAAGGTCTTATATAGACAGGTGTGTGGCTTTCCTAATCAAGTCCAATCAGTATAATCAAACACAGCTGGACTCCAATGAAGGTGTAGAACCATCTCAAGGATGATCAGAAGAAATAGACAGCACCTGAGTTACATATGAGGGTCCACGGCAAAGGGTCTGAATACATATGACCATGTGATATTTCAGTTTTTTGTTTTTTAATAAATATGCAAAAATTTCTAAATTTCTGTTTTTTTCTGTCAAGATGGGTTGCTGAGTGTACATTACTGAGAAATAAAATGAACTTTTTTGATTTTTGGAAAAAGGCTGCAATGAAACAAAGAGTGAAAAATTTAAAGGGGTCTGAATACTTTCCGTACCCACTGTACATTCACTTGTTCACACACATTTCTACCTATGTTGCTCTTTCGCATGGGAATTCAACCAGACCAATGACTTAACTTCTGTGTATATTCTGTGTGTGTGTATATCAGCATTTTTAAAGGAGAGTTTTCCAGCAGTGAGAGCAGAGGATTCCAATGTGGCTTTTAAGAGATTAACATCTACTCTGCCTTTAAATATGTACACTCCAAACAACTTGTCAGATTGGGGTTCAGGTTTGGTTGGTTTGGCTAAGTGCAAAAGGTCTTAGGAATTCTCTCCAGTTTGGGGCAATGCTCATTTCAAACCTGGCACTTTCAAGTCTGTGCTGTAAGGGCGCTTACCTATTGATCTGTACAACAATGACAGGCTCTGTTAATTATAAAATTTCCCATATCATACTTTTAAATATCTACAAATATAGCACTGTCAGAGATTTCCCAAGGACCAGTGTCAGGCAAAAATTGTCCCCCAGCTTTCGCTCTCTGCGTGTTGCTGTTCTCAGAAATCCCTCAAACTTTCAGCAGTGGAACTAAAAAAAGTAGTGTACATTGTATGGACACAACTTTTTTTAGTTCCATTTTCTTTCTGGTACCAAAATAACAGTTGTGACTGAGACTATATTTGTCAGTGATGACACAAAACGAGTAAAGTAAATGTCTAAAGCGTCAATAAATGCTCACTGTTGACTAAACTATTGAGTGTCCACTAAATAGGGAGTAGTGAATGAGTGAACAAAGGAGGATTAAAAAAAAAAACAGCCCTAGTTTACTGCTCCACACAAACAATTCCACACATATTTTCTCATATAAACAGTCTATCCACTGTTATCAATCATAACTTGTAAAATCACCACACTTTTTTGTATTATTGTCTAAAATATAGGAGCCTTAATGACACTAACAATGTGACAGCCTGTAACAACCTGTTTGTGCCGTTCTCACGGGTCAGGCATAATGACGATAATATCAACCAATGGCCATCGTAATACACATTGTTTCACAGAAGATTAAACAGCAGGTGGCAAACTTGCTGCTGTCCATAAGAGACAAATAGTCCCACTGCAACCATGTGTATGTGGCCTTCACTGATCACATTGACCTTTCCATATGTGCCTAGAAGATGTGTGTGTGCAGGTTTCTGTCCATGTGTAAGACTGCATGATGGTCCTTTAGGAGATGCAGCAGATGTGTATATATTTATTTATAAAGTAATTATTTTATATTACACTAAACTAAAAAAAACAATTATAACATTACTAATCATTCGTAAACACAATAAATCATAATTTGATTGTTTAACAGTGAGATAACTTAGTGTAATTAACTATTAATTGACCAGTTATTAATGATGGTTACTATAAAGTGTTTACTGTCCCGCCCTAAAGGAAACCCTTCCATTCAGTATTTTATCATTTATTTTTGTTGAAATTCAACAGTTTATTTTTAATTGATAAATCATTGATTCATTATTAGCCTATTTATTAACTGATTAATGGATGGAACTATAGTCACCAGTTGTGACTCGAAAAGGTAAAGAACCATTGCTCTGAAGAAATTAACAAAATCTCTAAACTAGAAATCCCACAGGCAGCATATGGTCCTTCTTCTTCTTCTTCTTCTTCTTCTTCATTTTTCTTCTTTTTCTTTTGGGTTTTACGGCAGTTGGCATCCTATGCATTACATTACTGCTTCCTACTGGTAATTATTCATTATCTAATTATTTAATTTCATTATAATTTTCTAAGTAGTCCAGTTCTTTTCAAAAATGTAAATGTGTGTTTCACTCATTCAATAATTGCACCCTCTAAGACTTTCAAAATGCAATAGGCTTGTTTCACTTACCGACAGAGGAGCCAAAAATGGATCTTTGTGGTCTTTATTAACCTTAATGTGCTGATGCCAACATCCATCCACAGCATTCCCCACCACCAGGATAAAGACTCAATCAGCAGCTGGTTGATGGCCAAGCTGGGAGTTTATGCTATTGTCTGATTATTGGATTCATTCCCAATATCAGACATTATCCCCAGATAAAGGCTATCCCAATGTAATCTATCAACACTAAACATTTAAGCAAATCTGCTGATTGAAATCATTAAACCATGGATTTTTTTTTTCAGTTTTTGAGTTAATGGAAAACAAGTGTGCTTGTGGCTTTTAGGAGCTCAAGGGGGACCTAAAAATACATCACTGGAGTGGCACAGCTCAGTTGTAAATATTTGCAGGTTTACATGTTCAATCACACTTTCATTGAGCATCACACAAAGCAAAGCCAAGTTTCCAGTTTTTCCACCTGAACAGCTACCTGTAATATGTTTTGACAAACCTTTAAACATTTCAGGAAATCTTGTATTTAGAGGTCATACTTTGAGATCCCATCTGAAAATGAACAATGCTTCAATCTGAGGTTTGTTATTGCCAGCAAAATATTTAATGCACCCTCTGGCTATGTTGATAATAAGTCATAAAAAGTAACAGCCTCGAGATGAGCTATTTTTAATTATTCTGTGGACTGGGTCAATTAGTTTGATTTGGCTTTGTCCTCTAACATTGCCCAATGCCCACTGTACACTCTGAGCACCCTAAAAATGTATCGCCCTGGATATACAAATGGGATTTCTTGTAGACTTCTGAGCTGTCAAATTGGGTACCAGATTATGCCCTGGTGCTTAAAGTGTCAATGAACCAACAGTTTACATGTGTGCTTTCCCAGATGAACTGGATGACATTATTTCTGCATGTTTGTGTGTTGCAGGTTGTTACTCGAGGTTGGTCATGTTAAGGAGTTGGTGTAGGCTACTCTTTGTGCATCTCAATGCAATGCTGCAGCAGCAGTTTAAAATCTGACCTCCATATGACCATATGTTGTGAATGTCAACTTGTTGGCACTGTTAGATGCCCAAATTAGAGTAAATACTTACATGAAATCTGCAGGTTAGTTCTTAAATGCCAATGGAAAGGTTTGACCATTTAGAAACTATGCTTATTTGCTTTTGTCCTGAGTGTTAACTTCCATGTCTGTAGGGTAATTTGAAGCTACAGCCAGCAGCCAGCATATCTTAGTTTATTAGGCTATGTAGACTGGAAACGGCTGATCTGGCTCTGTATATACTGTATGTATCAAAACCAGCCTAGCAGCTCACTTATGTTATATCTTGTTTGTGTAATCCGTGCAAAAATTGTGTAAAAACCTCAATTTGTGGTTTTTATTGCAGGTAATGTGCTATCTCTTTCACCTTTTCTTCCTTTCTTTCACCTTTCTGGACAAGTGTGTTAACATTCTTTTGAGTCGCCACTGGTTGATTGCCTGGCAACATCATGGAAACACCAAGACAGGAAGAAATAGTCCGGCATGTAATTCCCTGCTTTTTTTTTCAATTTTACATTTTGATTTTTGTATGGCTTTAGAAGTGCCAGCAGATGGCTTTTATGGCTATATCTTCAAAAAGCAGGACAAATAAGCATATTTCCCATGAGTGTTGCCTTTTTTGACTTTTCATGCAAGTTCTTTTTCCTTTATTTCAAAACCACCCCAAGATTAATGGATTCATACATTTGGAAAGTCAACTCAAGTCAACTAAGTCCAATTCTTATAATATACTGTATATTATTCAGTTTGGCCCTAAAGTTATTCAAAAATATAAATTATTCAAATCCCTAAACTTCCCTGTGCTGATTCACTTAAAGTACACTCACTTTTGTTAAAATGTTACTTATAATGAAGATATTTTCATATGTATGCACATTTAGTTAACCTATTTTGGCCAAACATTTTTCTAGTTTTTGTTGTTAAAAATAGGACCAACTATTTTCATGAACAGAAGTCTCACTAAAGCTTCAAAACTCTTTAGATCCTTTCTTTAAATTAATTATTAAATTATTGATTGACCTTTGTAAGCTAAGGATAATTGCTGGTGTGGCCAAGTGAAAAAGACACAGCAGTGCATCACTCCCAACTTATTGATTTGGTGGCTACAGTGGATCAGCACTGTGACAGGAAGTAATCACCTATAATTTTTTGAGATGAGTGGTTTTCAAAGGTGCATATACATTTAAATGGGGTGATGATATTGATAAGGTAGACCCTTTAGAGCCTAAAGGTGGCCTGAGATCCAAGCACTACATACTGCCCCTGTCTGGCTGTAGGAAGCACTGCTGTCTGTAGGAGTGCTCATTCCAGGTCACCCACTCCGTGGGCACAAGAGGCTGCAGAGTACAAGAGAGGAAGGGAGACAAAGTAAGACAGACAAGAGAGAGAGTATCTATAGCTTGGTAAATGCTAGCTATCACACCGTTCTGTACCACATAGAGAGCCTTGAATACATTTCTGTTTATTTTGTTGCCATTTATTGACAGAGTGATTCATTTCCTGAGTCTATTTAAAGCCATGTAGCTACAATGCAGTGCCTCGTTCGGAAGAAAAGAAGTCAAGATCATTGTATAAAAGACAGAAATGTATCTTGTAGGCTCATCATACAGTCGTCAGAACGAACGCAGCCCACCTAGTTTCTTTAACAACCAGCTTACTTCCAGTTGCATACAATTAATCATATTTTTGTGGATTTCTATTGTTTGCCTGTGAGGTCAAATTCCTGATGATCAGACAAGCCATAGAGTGTGCTGGTATAAAGATGCTAATCCATTAAAAACATCTGAGTTTCTACTGGAACTACTGTAAAGTAGTTATTTATAAAAAAACATACAAATTGATAATAAAAATCCAATCCAATGTATGCCATCAGGTCTTGTTGTCATGGAAACAATGTGCTTCTTACTAAAGATCTGTAAGCAAAGTTGACAGCTATAAGCTGTAATGGACTGGACTTCAGTTAGCGATGCAGCTAATTAGCAGTGTGTGCTAAGATTTCCACAGTTGCATCAGCAGCAAGCTGGCTGCAGCAGGGCTGCGGGTGCTGGGTAGGTGTGATCAGCCAGTCTGAATGAGTGGCTGGCGTCCTGTAGCACTTAGTGTGGCCAGTTGTTTATGAATGGGGGACTTGTGTAGTCCAGCACAATTTGCAAAACATAATCCATATATCTCAGGAATGCGCGGCTTGCACTTCTACCAAAACAAAAGTGGTGACACTCTGAAAAAGCCAGTTACCATGGATACAAAAATTGCCCACATCATTTTTGTCAGAGGCCTTGTGTAATCGTTTTCTCTTCCCTGTAATTTATTTATTTATTTATTCATGTATATATTTATTTATCAGTTTGTTTGTGAGCCTGCCTGTTGGTTTCAGAGTTGGAGCTGCTTTAATTGGACTCTTTCCTTTCCTCTGATTCATTCCAGTACTGGGCTTTGACTATTAGCCAAACAACATTAGTGGAATGAGCTTTTGTCTTCAATAATTATACAGAGTAATAACAAAATAGTTAGCACATTGTTGACGCACTTCAGTGATAATGGGTCTCCCTTGTTTTTCAAATATGTTATAATCACACACTGGTATGAGCTATTAGCAACAGCCTTGTGAAATTTAATCGGACAGCAGGAATGAAGAGGTAGAGGCAGCTGGCTCAATGGGGTGTTTGGATACTGGGAGCCAGATTTGAACCTGAGCTGGGTGTCTGCATGTGAGAGAGTGTCTGGCATTGTCTCTGCGCCACGACATACCTGGTTAACTTATGTTCAATGTGCTGTTGGCCCATGAAAGATGGATAACGACTGAGCCCATCGGTTATAAATGAGTTATAATAACAGGGACACATTTTAAGAGAATTCCAACACTTTGGACCAACAACTCTCTACAAACAGGGCAGAGCTGACTCACTATACTGTCCAAGTGTTGTGCTAGTGTGCACCGGATGAATGCATACTAAATGAGAGAGAGCGAGAGAGAGATCCTCAAGACTGTGCTCCACCAGAGTCTTGAAAAAGGTCATGTACCAGAGATTACTATCTGCAGGCATGCTTACCCTTGAATGAGTTTATATTTAAAGAAAAGGAACATTTTTATAAGCTTTTTATTGTGTCACGGAAGATCTAGTAGATTTTATTTCCTTGGAAACAGCTTTAATGTTTAAATATGGAATTAGACAAGCTTAGCCATACTCAATTGGGAATAATTGTTGGTTAGACTAAAAAAAAAAAGACACTCTTTTAATGGTATTGCACAACATTCTCTGCAGTTCCCAAACGGGTGTCCTGGGTCTGGCTTGTCCCAGTAGGACGCCTCTAATGGGTAAATAGCAGGAGGAGATGGTGGTGGGTATAATGGTTTGAAAGAGAGGCAGAGCTATTATATTTGGACCTCCAGGATTCTTTTCCTTAAAAAAAAAAAGTAGACCAACATCCAGTCCTCATGTTTTCTGTCTCCCTTTTTGTTATATCCACGTTATGCAATTGTCTGTTTCTTTAAGTCTAAGCCTGGGAGGCTCGGGCTCTGACGGAGGAGGATAGAGGACCTCAACAGGTTGAGATTTTTTATTCTAGGGATAGAGGAGGAGGTGGAGGAGGAAGAGGAGGATGAGGATGGAAGTAAAGTCTTCCTTTATAATAAGCCCTCTGGTCTGCTTATGCTGCACTGTTTTTTTTTTTTTTGTCTTCAAAGTGTAACTCAGTTCATGACAGCCAGTCCTAGTAGGTCCCCGGCCTGCTAACATGGCCCCATGCACCATCTGTCTGCGATGGGACTCCAAGGGAACACTTAGAGGGAGATGCGGATAGAGGCATGGAGCAAGAGGGGAGAGTTTTGTCAGCGCTCCCGGAGGACCCCTGTGATGCAGTTTTGATCTGCTAATTATGTTTAATTGAAGCTGTGTAATTCACTAGTGTTGCCTCTATTCTCCCTTATCTTACCCGCAGCTTTTAACAAACCCTGGCACTGATGAGGGAACATGAACTTCATCAGCAATAAACGTTTCGGTGCGGTAATTTTGAAGCAATCGGAATTTTAATTATGGGGTAGGGGTGCAACATGATTGTTACAACAGTTCAGCGGATATTGAAATGTTTTATCTGTGCGCAGTGGATACTCTGAGGAAGCGGAGGCGCAACGAACGCGGTGACTTGTTTGACGTCGACACAGAGAGAGAGAGAGAGAGAGAGAGAGAGAGAGAGAGAGAGAGAGAGAGAGAGAGGCCTACTTGCACACACGCGCGCACGATGTGTCTTTTGGCGAAGTGGCACCAGGTGATGCCATAAACGACAAATGATAGTGTGCGCCATACCTCTCTTGCGTCTTCATTTTCTGAAGAAGACACGCCAGAAAAAGCGACACGCGGAGAGACAGAAAATCCGGAGAGAGGCAGAGGAGAAGAAGAGACATATCAGTTTTAACGAACTGGGAAGTTGAAGTTGCTTTTTGGCCAAATGTCCCTAGCGCGCGCCCTCTTAACTCGTCACATATGCTTTTGATATTTTATAATGGGAAGATGAAGTCACCCAATTCATCCCCCCACTACTACCCCCCTCTCCCCTCCACCATCATTCTCTCATTCAGGCCCGTTGCCCTTATGTTTAATTAACCAGGCTGATGTGTAAGTACCTTCAGCCAGCGAAGCGTGGGCGGCGGGCTGCGGGGTAAAGAGACTGCCGGAGAATATTTCCTTATTTCTGTCCGCCCGGGCGCTCGGTCGGCTGCCGGAGCGTCACCTCTGTCGCTCGGCGTAGAAAGCTAGAAAAATAACTCGAGCCTTTTAAACTTGTTCCGATTTGTTTAGGTTGTTTTTGGAGTGCAGTGGTTTTTCGAAGAGCGCGTGAGAGAGAAGACGAGGGTGAGTGAGAAAAGAGAGAGGGAGAAAGTGTGCGCGCGTGTGTACGTGCGCGTTTTGATGTTATTTGTGACGGAATCCCCCCTTCAGTCTTCAAGAATCCGCGAGCGGCGCGAGGAGGAGAGGAGGAGGCGCGCGGACCTGTCCACGAGCCACTGCGGAACGCGCGGGGCTGCCGCTGGAAATCCCGAACCAACGGTTATTTTGGATTGTAGAGTCTAACTGATCCCCGCACTTCAACGGCTTTTTTATTCCCCCTTTTCCCAGTCCATCTCCACCGTTGAATGAACGGTGTTTGACATCTTAACCGAGAGGAATACTACCTATCTACCGGGGGTGAGGTGCTGGTGGAGGTCTTCAGAGGCAGACAGGTGGATTTATCCGTGCGGTGGTGTGTTTTTTTGGGGGACTGGATGGAGGAGAAATTGATGGATTAATTTGACGGAGAAGAGTCGTATGTGATTCACACTCCTGCCGAGGGCACCCGAATGGAGTAACAGGCTGCAATGTCATCTCCACCTGGCCGCCTGGAGAGATGTGTCACGGGAATGGGGTGAGTTCGCCTAATTAGTATGTTTTTAGGCTTAGGGAACTAACTCTCTCCTCTCATAGGTGACGTGGATATTGAGCAGAAATCGTCAGGGTTCAGTGGTTTAATATCTGCCGCACACTCACTCTCTCCTCTCAAAGTGGAGCAGAGGCGGGGTGGTGGGGTGGCTGGTTTGTGTTCCTCTCTCCGCTCCTTCGTTCGTCCGAGTCCCCGACACACCTGCTGCATGCCCTACATAGACGAGCCCGGCACCGGAGAGAGACGAGAGGGGATAATTCGCTACGGAGCCACAGGCTGTTTAAGGCTACCCCCCCTCTCTCTCTCCCCCCCTCCCTCTGAGACACACACACACACACATACACACACAGTCGCCTATTTTGTTTTTTTTCCTACCTTTGAATTGAACTTGTGTTTTCGTCACAAGCTTTCTATAATCCATCCATTAAACCCGCGTCTAAGCATCCCCACACACAAGACACACAAAAGACACACACAAGCACGTAATTGCGCGCGCGCACACACACGCACACGCACACACACACACACACACACACACACACACACACACACACACACACACACAAGATGGTATTATTTGAACTAATTCAAACTAGCTGCTGAGTGTTTATGAATATAATGCCATTGGGATTGGGTAATAATGTTTATAGTTCAGCACCAGCCTGTAGGCGCGCGTCCTTAAAGATAAGATCAAATTTAACAAGTAGCCTATGCGCAGGGGTGCAATGCAATGTAACATTTTCAATTTTTGTTTTTTTTCTTCTTTCAGATCAAGTTTGAACACTTTTGCTCTGGTTTCACTGACGCTGTGAGAAGGAACCACAATGCCAGTAAACGGACAGGTCATGGTGGCTGCCTGCACGGGCCCTCAGACCACGGCAGTAAAACTCAGCATTCATCGCACGGACTCCGAAGAAGAAGGCGCAAATCCTCCGCGACCGCAAACCTGCAGCAGCCACGCTTTGTGACGACGAAGGTAAGGACCGCGGCCAGTAACGGTGATCACGGGAGAAACACAACCGTCAGAGACAGGGCGCTGCGCGACGCTAAGCGGCGCTGTTGCATCACATTAACTCCGGCAACTGATGAGAGGCCGTGTAATGAATTCATATCTCAAATTACAGTTTTCAGGCTTTGAATACAGTCACGTTGTAGAAACACATTTTCTTCCGTTTTCCTCCTGCTTCCCGTGCCAAGTCTGACACAGAAGTGTCTTTGCCTCTTCTAAAGGACATGAAAACCAACACACACACACACACACACACACACACACACACACACACACACATACACACACACACACACACACACACACACACACACGTTACATGGGGGTTAACTGTAAGAGTTTGACATATCTGAGTGATCTGACATGACAGAATATAAGGCCCTTATTCCTATAATTACCATAACACTAATCATTGCCTGTGGCATAAAACCACCCTTATTTTTTAAAGCTCAATATTGGGTGTCTAAATGTATTATGATCATTTAGGGGAAATTATCATTCATGCCATACCAGACTCATTGTGCTTTTGTAGAGAACTGGCGATAGAGACTGTGGATGTGCTCAGCAGTAGGCCTAGCCTATTTTCTTGAATAGTGGAATGACACAAAAGGAGATCAACTCTGTAGGGCATAAACGCAGTAGAGTGGGAGCAGTGAATGTCGAGAGCTGTTGCTCTCTTCATTAATATAAATGTGTTGTGCAAAGCTGCAATGAATTCTGTGTATGATGTCATAACACCTTAAAAACTTTAGAGTATTTTATAGTAGACCTTTTCTATTCACTTTTCTTTTTTTGTCATCACTCCAGAGAGTGTTTCCTGCTCAGTTGGGCATTGCATTTTCATCTCTCACGGCCTGCTATTAACTAACTACTGAAACAAAGCCAAACAGGAAAAAAAGCATAGAAATGAAAAATTCTCAGTGATCAGATGCATACCATATTCTGAGTTCCATCTTGGCTCCGGCACGACATAGTGATAAAATTATGTCGAGATGCATCTCACTGAGCTGTTCACTGAACCATTCCTATTGTTGGCAAAGCAGGTACTGTAGTTCAGAATTCATTGTCTCAACGCATCTTCTCAGTGTAGTCAGAAGTGAGACTGTGTTGTTCTGTTTCCCTGCAGTTAAATCTATTTAATCCCTCACATTAAATGTGCTGTTCTCAACATGTTACTGTGCTGCCTTTAACACAAGGACCCTCTTGGGATTATATTGATAGCACCTAAGTGGAACTGGTGATACTCACACAGACGTTGAGTTCTTATATGGTGGTGACAAAGATTGAGTTGTAAAAAAAAATGTTTTTTTTAAAAGACCATATTCAGAGAGGATTCTTGCAGATTAAAGGCTGCAAAAGGGGAGCAATCAGACTGCACTGTGTCATCCTTGGTTTTTTAATTGTGTGCAAGACATTTATAGAGCTAGAGCCCAAAATTAGCCCAAAATCTACAAATGCCTGCAAGTGGGGAACGGTTCAGAGAGCATTTCTGCACAGATCTTTTTATTTTCATTAAAAATACATAGTTTTGACCTTGCTGGTCCAAAATTATTGCATTATTATTGTGATTATTGTGATTACTGACATATAGTCAAAGAATAGCTTATCAACTAATTAATTTACTTTAAGAATGGCTGTTTGATGATAACACATCATTACTGAGAATTTTTCAGGTTATTTTAAATGCATTTGAGTCACAAATACTAGAATAAAACCTACAAATCCTCATATCCTCTCCTTTTTTTCTCCTCCTTTTTCCATGAACATAGAGAGGATTTTAGGTAGGAGTAAACACACAAGATTGCAACCTAGAGCGTATGAAGAATAATTAGAAAAACGCTTAAAAAAGAGAAAAGCCATAGAACCTGTGGGTGGAATATGCACCCTTCTGCCCTGTGTTGTAGCTGTATTTGTCCTGAAGGAGGTATTGACATATCCTGAGATAAGAGCCACAGCAAATAAACCCATTTTCTGCACAGTATTTTTTGTTGGAGCACACTATCCACTGAAGTTGACAAACTGCATGTTAGAAAATATCTGCCTAGAATATTAACAGCCAAATCGTGTGCAGCCACCAAGCCACTGGCGTGGCCTTGAGCTTCAGCTGTCATCCGCTGAGCAAGCACTTTCTTTAAAGTCAATTAAACCTGCAACTGTGCCTGTACTGTGTTGCGCCAGATAATCTTGTACTGACCATATCCACCAAATTGAACTTTTAGTGGCAAACAAATTGAACACATTTTTTATGCCCTGCCTTCACAGTTGCTGTCTTATACAATCACAGGTCAAATGGCGCTCACATGAGGCTTGAGAGGATGAAAATGAGTGTTTTCATTTTTCCGTTCCTAGCAATTACCAGTGAAAAGGGCTGAGTGACATATGATAAGGAGTCGTTTGACCCCCGCTGGTCTTCTGTATATTGATGTGTAATAGTGCCGTCTCAGACACAAGTTAATAACCCAAACGCCTCTTAAGAACGTGCCATGTTTAATCATTTAATCAAAACACAATTGGTGGTCTCATTTAATGAGCTAGTGAGCCATAGCGATATTAAGTATGGTTTGACTAATACAGGTTTTTGAACTGATATTTTTAGATTGAAGTAGGGCAGTCGTTTTGTGATGATGCTCTACTTCTGTATATTTGATCATTTCATAACTTAAAACAAGTATTGAAAATTCATCTGTTTCTCTGTTACAGTTAATAAATAGTTGTTCTTTAATCACCAGTGAACCACTCACCTGTTTAATATTTAAAATAAAAACAGAAGATTTAAAATCCATACCTTAGATTTAAGAAAAAAGAAAAACAAAGAACTGGAAATGCACCACATTTACCGTTACATTGGTTGTAGCCATCAAGTCCTGTAGCTTACACAGTAACATTCAAGGGACCTATGACTAAATCTTTATAGCTAGTACACACCTGCATCAGTGTATCTTTAATGGTTTTATGAGTGTTTCCTTCAGCTCAAGATTCCAGATAAGTCTTATCCAGTTCCAACCCAACTTTTTGATAAGATTTAATTAATCGGATTGAACTAGATCTGAAAATTGCGGAGGTTTCAAACCTGAAAAATAATAATAATTTCTCATGCTAGGATTTTAGAAATCAAATCTTAGTTTTAATCAATCATAAAACTCATATCTGTTTTTTCACGACTCAAAGGCAGATAGTTTTGATGCTGAAAATCAGGATAATCTTTATCCTACTTAAGAGGTGGTTTCAGGGTGGATTTAACAGAATGACACGCATAATAGGAACCAACCAAGAAATTGCCACCTTTAGAAGCAGCCTTCCATGTTTCTATTTTAATCAGCAAATCTGTCAAAATAGTCACATATCCCAAATGCTTCTGTTGCAGACGGATGGACCAGCTGGATGATTAATGAAAATGGCTTTTTAAACTTTTATTCTTTATAAGGGTGTTTGAATTAATATTATCTTACATAATGTTAGTTTTTTCACTTGCAGAATAGCAGTTTTGTTTCTTATTATGTTAGCCTTTCACTGACACTTTGAAGGTTGCCTTTCAGATCGTATTCAGTGTGCAGTATACTAAAAGAGAAACGTCTTTTATACCATTTACATTTTGACTAAGCAGAATTCTATTGTTGATGGCAGATGGGGGGAGATAAAGGTTAAAGGGATGTTAAGTCATTTATGGCTTTTTATTGAGCTGTCTTGGCAGTTAGTCACACCTCCGACACTTTATTTCTCTCCCCTTGATGAATGTAACATATTTTTTCATATTTTGTCATGAAAGCTAATCGATTTCCATGTGTGAAGATGTAAAATAATGTTCTTATGTTCCTGCTTAGTCATTTCAATTGGCTCGATAACCAAATAGTTTTTTTATGCGTATGTGTTGGTAATACACAGGCCTACTGTAAAACACCTGATGTTCTCTTCACTGATAACAACTAAAATTGATTGTGTAACAATCAAGTATTCTTATGGCTGCATTCACTGAATTTGTTAGCCTCTTGATGACAGCATAACAAGCTGAATAAGTCCTTTTAGCTGTCTGCTAGCTGGTCAACTCCTGAGGAAAACGACTGTGTTTATTAGCTAGTCTCCAACAAGCACAAATCACCCGTGCTGAAAATAATTAAATAAAAATTACCAATTTTAAAGCAGGAATAAACATGTTTACAGCATGGTATAATCGCTATAGTTAAGTTTCCTCTTCATAACAACAGTGTGGTGACGTTTTATATAACTCACCAGTTTAAATGATATTAAGGCTTAAAGTTTTGCATAATTTAGGGCAGAAATATTCAACAGGAAGTCTGTGACCCCTAGGGGGTCCTCAGAGTTGGTGCAATGGGGGCCGCAAAGTTATGTGTACAGGTTCTTTTTTTTTAAAGTTTTTTTTTCTCAAAAATGTAAATGTCTGAACATTTTAATAGCAAATATAAATTAACCTATTTGTGAAAAGTAAACCCATTTAATTTACACATTGAAGATAAGCTTACTATAAGGTAGCCACTATGGCAGCCATCCAGTTGAACTTAAAGGGTAACTACCGTTCCCATCAGTCACTTCAACACAAAAACATTGGAAAGGTTGAAAAAAAAGCCCCAAAGTTATCCTTGAAGCATTGTGGCTGTGAATCCACTGCCATTCATTTTCATACAATGGGTAGCTGTTTTAAGTGAGAAACCCAGTGTGTGATACCTGATCAAAAATACACCGGAGTTGGGAGACCATAGACAGTAAAAAAACATGGGTGTAATCTTCGTGACGTCATCGAAAGGTTTGCCATTGTGCGTGCGGCTCCGGCCTATTGTCTATGCTCGCCCCTTGTGACTGCAGCCACCTGTCACTCAAAATGGCTGTGATGAAATCAGGAGTCTTTAATGTTTTTAGCTATGACCGTTGAGCTGAAAGAGAGACAAAGTAGGTACTCCCTACTACATATACTATATAAAATGAAGGGGCATTAAACTGGGTTGGATCTGGAAACGAGGTTGATGAAAGTGGTGAGACTGAACCTAAACACTACATTTGTGTGCAAGAAAACCAAAACAATGACTAACAATACTTTTTAAAAGTAAATACCATCATTATTAATAATCAGTGGTCATTGTTAAAAAACAAAATGCACACAGATGGTGCTCTCCTTTGATGCCAGTATTCTTACAATTGAAAGCTTAATGCTTTTCATTTTGGATTGTAACCCCCCACTGTATCTATTTAAATGGTGTGCTTTTGAATTAGCTTGATTAGTATTAAACACAACATGTGGCTTTAAAGTGAAAAAATGTCCAGCTTCCTAGGAGGCTTAACTGTTACCTTAAATAATGGCTTTTACACTTTGTCTGTCTAAGGGTTTTTCCAAGCTCAAAAAGAGACTTAAGAGGGGCCTAAGTGCGGCCAGTCTGGCTCTGTCATTTTGGCCAACTTAACACCCAAAACCCATATTCCAATTTTATGCTTTTACAGACACCAGATTTTGGCTCAGACTGATATAACACTGTCCTAGTTACAGTTAGACATTATTCAGCTGTTTAAATCCAATTTGATTCAGTTTTTCACGGCCATGAGAAACAGATCAGTCACATAAATGTATCAGTAATATTTGGCCACTTTATTGATCTGTCTCCAACAGGGATCATTGTGAGTGGTCTCAATGATTACAGGAAAGATGGTTGATGCTCCATTTAATGTTTTACATATAGTATTAGGGCACAATGAACTCAGTGTGTGTCTCAGTGTTTTACAATGAATACAATTATTATACCAGAGGAGATAACATGTGCAGGGTAGGGCGTTCTTTTAACAATGGTACTATGGAGCCACACAGTAATATACTACTGTGGCACCATCATTCTGTTTCCAAAAGAGGGTGTAAAATGAATAGTTATTGTAATTCTCTGATAAGCCAGCAGCCACATTACGATAAGGAAAGGCTGGCAATGTGTGCTCTGCACCAACTGTGCCAGTGATGTTAAATCCATAAGGAATTTCATCATTCAGCTTCAGAACAATTAAAATGGCTCTATTATCTAACTCATATTGTGTTTCTAGTGAAAATAGAAGTTTCTCAATTACACATTGAATTGAAATGAATTCATAAAATCATCTTTTTTGTTAGAGTATTGATATAAACAGTGACTAAAACAACTGACAATTTTCTTTTGTGTGTAATGGGAAAACGCTTGTAAACGGAATCTAGAGTTTCACGCCAAAAACACTTGTTTTATCAGTGAGCAGATGTTCAACGTTGGCTAGCAGTGATTTCAGTGAAGTAACTTTAGTTGAAATGAAACCCCTACTCTGTTTTCACTTTGTTTGTTTTAAGCATTGAGCTTAATTTGACACCATACAACTTTCTGTTTGCTGCAGTCAAACAAAAGTGATAAAATGTGCCTTTATTCTTCAAGCCTCAGAAGGGCTAATATTTGCTGCAAAGCAAGCACACTCCACAAGCCTACTCAGTATAAATACTCAGTATTACTGGTGCTCGTTTCCTAATGGTTGTAATAATTGGAAAGCCAGTGTGCATCATTTTAAGTGTCTTTAAGTGTCATGTTGTCTCAATTCTCTGATTATGCAAATTTGAAAAGTATGCAAATTATAGGTGGAGCAGGCAGACCTGTCAACAAACATGCTTCCAGATGTGCTCTGGCCAATCTAACAGCACTCCAACTGTGATCTATGTGCATTTATACTTTGCAAGGTATCCAGATACAGATGTCCATACCAGGTGCATGGGGCCCTGCTGATCCCGTTTGTAAACTGTTGCATCTGCATGGCTAATTAGCTAGCTACCTAATGTGTACCATTTCTTTGCTGGCCCGTTCAGAAAGCCAAGGTGTTAAGACAATACATGTGTTCATGCTTGTAGACACAGTGGGCAAGGTTTGCCATACAGCTGTGGCTCCGTTGTATCAGTGAAATAGCCTGTCACGCCATTGATAGGAGACTGATGTTACTGGGTAATGTCGATGTGGTTTAAAATAAAATGTTTTGATGGGGCAAATATGTTCCCCACCTACATAGGAGCATACCTACAGAGATGTACAAACATGGGCATGTTCATATAAATTCCTCATTTTGGGAAGAGTTGTTTGAGATTGTTTTCAAAATGAAACTGTGATATCCATTATTGATTTGGTAAAAGTCATCCATGCTTTTATCTCTGCTGTAACTCAGTGGGTTTGCCTCATTCAAAGTCCTCTCTCCCGTCTCCAATTTGTACAAACACAGCACCTAGGAGACCTCCTGGAGCACTGACTCTGCTTTTATTGATTATCTGCTGTTGATCCTGTTTGTATGTGTTATTTATCTGTTTTTGAAATACAGGGTACCATGTGGGATTTTCAATTATATAATTCTAGATCAAGGTAGATAGTAATTGCATTTTTTTCTTTTTTATAAAGTACAGATTAATTTAAGTGGTTCACAGTGGTGTTAAGTACTAGATATTATACTCACACTCTAGTGCACCAATTTTTCAACAATATGCTGCTTACCTTGGAGAAACACACTGATTTCTTAAATAAATATGTAAACAAAAAGCAAAAGGTTTAGTTTGTTTACTAATTTAAAATACATTTGCATGCCCTTAAATGCCAAGTAGAAAATAATAATCAATTATTGACATGTGAGTTGCACCCTGCAAAAGATTATGTGCTTTTGATTACTTGGTACATTAAAAACAAATTAACACAAAGCAACTGAGGTGTATCTTGCAATAAAGTGAAGTGGCATCTTCAATGGCTGTCTACCGGGAAACCTTCAACATGTAATTTTTAACAGTTCACTCTATGATTTACTGTGTCAGTGTCTAGTCAGTTTAAGTTCTTTTTTTTCTACCAGTTGTTATGAACTCTGCATGGCAGCAAGATTCAGAGGCCAAAAAATAGCCCCAAAGCATCCACTAATCATTAAAAATATATTACTCCAGGCATAATGCTCCATGCAACGCTGGCGACAGGTGCCGTCTCAGCCAGACGGGGCATCTGGTGATGTGGGAACATTTGAAGCCTCAGTCTCCTCCTGCCAAGTGCAATTTTTAACAGCAATAAGCAACACATCAAAAAACATATGTTGACTGCGGTGCCCAGAGCTGTATACTCAAAGATAGATCACAGGGTAGAGGCTTTTGGAAATCCATCAAATGTATGCCTTGACCACGAACATAAATTCATTTATAGTATAATATATTTCAGGCATGGAATCTGTAAAATTGCTTGCTTCAAATGTTTTTTAAAGTAATGGCTTTTATGGCATTCAAACACACTGTAGGTCTCCTTTACCCTCTATTGTCACTCAACAGGACCGCAAATTCAAAATATACAGTAAATCACTGTAAATGAAATGTTAATACCCATAATGCAATGTTTATTACAGTAATTAACCGGAAAAGAAAATGATGGTATTTTACTGGGCATTTTGTGGTAAGTAACTGTAGAAATTACAGCTAAGTCTAACAGTGCAGTATGGAAAGAGCCACAGTGTGTCACGGCTAAAGAACAGTAATGAGATGGAAATACTGATTGATTGTTCTCAAGTCTCTCACAGGCTTCATCAGCGATGGATTTTAAAACCTATTTTGCTGTTAGTCTTAATTAATGACCATTGTGAGCATGAGGGACGCTCGCCCCCACTTCTCAGTTGTAAATCCCGTAATACGTTTTCACATAATTTTCACAATTTATTAGATACAGAGTTCTGCTACGAGGGAGACAGGTCTGATGTTTATTTTGATTGTAGGATTTTTTTCCCCTCTTTTACCCTTCAGTGTGAAGGAGGAGTGGATATACTGTATATTCATCAAGATAATATTAATTTGTCTACTGTCTACTGAGATGTTGCCATAATGTTTACCCTGGCATTCATCCCTTTTATATCTTTAGTTGTATCAGGCTATTGTGGGCAGTAATGACAATCAATGAGCAGCATTGGTTAACCCTAACCCTATACTATCATAAGAACAACTTAAGACTCATTTTCAATATTCAGTAGTTTATTAAATTGATTTATTTTCTTTGTGCATAAGAGAGGATAATTAAGTGGGATAAACTAAGAACCAGATCTGTATTTAACCTTCTCCTGCTGTAGTCTTTGTTACAAGGTCCAACTTAGTAAGATCACTGTCGTGACTTTTACAGAAGAAATTCTGGCGCATTTTCAAACATGAAACCAAACATGTGCATGTCTGAAAGGGGCTTGAGTAGAAAAACAGGAAAGGGAAAATAAAATGCTACATGGACATTGTTTTGTCATGGAAAATGAAAAATGTCAATGTTTTGTCAAGGAAAGTTAAAAAATGTAATTTCAATACTTTTATTTCCTTAACCTTTTACAGCAATATGTAGTCTATAGAAGACATTTGGTGGATTAATAAATGTCTTCACTTTCATCAATAATAGATTGTTCAAGAGAGTGGTGCACTTGTCATGCATTAAAATCAGTACAAATTCAGTTTTTGGTTAAAAATTAAAAGGAGAATTTATTCCATTACATGAGATTGTCTAACAAGGCTTACCACTGATTGTCTACAACCGTCTTGTGTCATTTTAATGTTTCAGGTCCTTTTAATAATAGAAAGATAGACAAATCACATTGTAGATTTATATAGTCTTACCTCATAATACTGTGCTGTGTTAATGGTGTTCTCTGGTGTTCATGCAGTTTGTGGTCAGCCACACTTTTAACGCACAGTTTTTAAATAATACAAGTTTACTGCAAAAGTGTGTCATCAGATCAGATCCCCCAAATTTGTGGAGTCTCTAATTTGCTATCTGGTTATTTATATCTGTATGAACCTTGTTGCTGCACCCAAGGTTGCAAGCTCTTTGACTAAAACAGTAACAGTTTGGTTAAATTATTTTTAACATGCAAACATTCACCCCCTATGCTTATGCTAGTGCAATTCTAATATAAAATGTAATGTAACTCCTCCAAAGTGTGCTGGAGGAGGGTCTGACTAGTATTTGGGGATTGGAGGAAAACGTGCACTGGCTTATTGACATTTATTTAAACCAATCACAATCGTCTTGGGCGGTGCACCGGAGATAAGTTGCGGTATCGCTGCAAAATAAACAACTATAGTCATAAAAGAAAGTGCACAGACAACCAGGTTAAATTGCAAAATGAAACCTTTAGTAGCTTAAATTTGCAGGTAATCACTTAAACTTTTAAATTTTGAATTGTGTCCACCAAACACATGTGCGCACAATTTTGATGTAAAAAAAAGGCTGTTGGGTTGTTAAAAGACTGTCTTACAGTAAGGTGGTTTTATTGAGGACAAACAGGAAGACACTTTACAGACCTTACATTAATGTTAAACAAATAAAAATGATATTTCAAACAAGACATTGCCACCATATCCCGCTTGCGAATAAAGACAACAATTATATTTTGCAATTCACTGTCTGGGTGGGTGGATAATGATGCACACTGTGCATTAGTAAATGCTGAGCAATCTCTGAAAAATATAAACCCTAATGCTACCAGGTCAGAAAAAGAATATTTGAGTTTATGATGTGAAAGTGCACCTTTAATAAAATTATTTTGAGAGAATACACTGACATTTCATTGAATTAAAACCAGCTTCTTATTTTATTTCGTAGTTGTAATAGAGGTTAAAGGGCAGTAGTGTTATGTTTGTGAATAATTGTGAAATATGGTGTTTGTTTCTCACTTGCTAAAATTTCCATATCTAAGTGTACTGTTGTGCCTTCAAAATAAACATAAAAATGTACCTTGTTGTTTGATATTGCAAACTATCTTTGCTAAAGTGCAGGTAGTCAATTGATTCAATATCCAATATTTTGGTATTCGTTTTGACTTATTTTACATTCACAAAATATGAAACCAGAAAGTTGTAGACTTATTTCTATCATTGTTCCTGTACTGGTACTTACATAGTTCAACAACCTTTAATAAGATTATAACAAGCATTTAATGTCTGACATCAAGATAAGGGAATAAACAATTGAAAATTGTATCATATGGAAAATAAATATTATATATCTATATATACTTTCTGTTTAGGCCAATTGGAGGCACACTTTGGGTGTCAATAGAACTTTTCATCATGTCTGCTTTTTGAAACAATATATTATACATACATACATATATACACACACACATATATATATATATATATATATATATATATATATATATATATGTATGTGTGCCTCCAATTGGTCTAAACAGAAAGTAGGGGGCCCAGGACACTGCCTTGTGGCACTCTGCATGTTATAGGCACAGGGTCAGGGTGTTACAGCTGATCTTTCCCTGACAGTTGTATCATCATGTCCTGTGCCTTTAGTTTATAAAGAATGTATGAATGAATATGTAAAAAAAATATATTATTAAACAACTGTTACAATAGAATAAAAATTTTTAATACATAACTAAAGCTGTAGTCTTACCCCTAATTTCCACCGAATGCGTAACTGCGGATTAGCTCCGCTGCGTGTTGGCTCCATGCGTCGCCGTTCGTCCATACCCCCCCGGTCCGAGTTTGTTGCGGAACGGCTGCGGCCACGACTGACAGTTGAAGTCTCGAGGACCCACAAGATCTCGCAAATTCATGTAGAATAGAACCAAAAAAACAACAACAACAGTTTGTTTCCATCCAGAGGAATAGAGAGGAAACAACTCTGTGCTGTGGGTGTAGTGCAGGGAAATATGATCCACCGTGAGCACGGCCTATTTTATTTTGAAAATTAACCGGATGTTTTAGCTCTGCATATCTGCTCCGGAGGGCTGCGGATTGCTGGAGCTGATTTGCAGCCGTTACGTTGGGGGTTTAGGTTTATGTTTGTTTCAAAAACCCTAGCATATTTAGTGCAAAACTCATGTTCTGGACAGCAATACAGTATATTCAATTATCAAGATTTTCAGAAACTTTCTCGTAGGAGTCCATTGCAAATCCTAAACATGTACATATGGTTAACAAAATTTCATAATTCTATTTTTTGTGAAGAAAAGTTGCCTTTTTGCTTGCCTTGATGAAGGGATGTTATGATTTACCTGCTTACTATCTTACCCCACCTGACATGCTTAACACAGGCAGCGGCCACTGTTGCATTCCCAACACATTGAGGACTCTGTGTAGCTCTGCTACTATCAGTGACACCTATGACACTTTGTTTCGAGGTGTTAGTAAACTTTAATGAAATAATTTAAGATATCTGCCGCCAATCAAACTGACTAAGTAAAACTTCTGCCATTAAAAAAACTAATAAAAATACACAAAGCAAACAAATGTTTTTTTTTTCAGTATTTCAGTATTCCACACCTTTTAAAACATTTTTCCAATATGTGCTTGAAGACGTCATACCACCATCTGCAATGTGTTTTAATTTTTTTACCCAACTGAGACACAATTTAGCACAGACTGCCTGTTAATGTGACAAGCTTGGCTAGCTTGTTACAGTACTATTGCAGCCAAATAAAACTAAGAAACGGTGGGTGGCATGCTTTTCTTTTACCTTCTGCAAACTATGTATCTTTCCCAACAAATATAACAGAGAGAGAGAGAGAGAGAGAGAGAGAGAGAGAAAGAGAGAGAGAGAGAGAGAGAGACACGCCTTATCCGTTTATTTTTAAGATGCAGTAAGTAAGATTTAGAAAACTAACTTTCTGAAACTACTGAAACTGACCCCATATTTGAGTAGTAGCCTACTACATAAAGCAGGTCATTTAAAAGTAATTCAGCTCCTCTAGCACCACCTACAGCCTGTAATGTGATTTTCAAAAATGCACCGCCCCTGTTTAGATCCTCCAATCAGTGCCGAGGGGGGGGTCTACCTGTGTTTTAATCACTGCTCAGGCACACACATTCATTCTCCCTCGCACAGGTGTGCCTGACCCCCAAATTCCACAGACTGCGGAACGGTTGCGGATCCGCTCCGGAACGGCGCCGGAGTAATTTCGTTTCCATTAAAGTCAATGTGTCTACTTCCACAGACTGCAGAATGGCTGCGTGCCAGCTGCGTCCCAGCTATTCTAAAGGTCTTAGATCTTTGAGTTCAGCTAATGAAAAATGGGGGCAAAACAGTGTTGCATTTACAATTTTTTCCCGTGTATTTCATACATACAGAAAATCCCTTGCAGATCATGCATTTGTATGAGCATCAAACACTTTGCTGTTAGCTACAGTACTTCGGACAACACTAACTGTGCCGATGTTGTCAAATTACATTGTTTAGCAAATCCAAAACCGACAGCATTAGACAACATAAAATTCACTTGATGAGCATGTTATTTATCAAACAGGTGCAGCGGCCTGGAAGCGCAGTTTGCCTTTCATCTGAGACATAGCTTGCGTGCGGTCAGTGAAGTGTGCCTCTCTTCTTCATGCAAATGCATTTAGCATTTAAAGAAGGATTGCACACATAACACAGGGAGATTTCTTAAAAGTGGTTGACTGCACATTCTGGTAAATATTTGTTAAAGCTCACCCAATATTCAAGGGTCAGAATTACAATAAAAAATGTTTTTTCTCTACAACGTAGGTGCAGATTTTAAATGGTATAATAAGGGAAGGTTGTGTTGGGGGATTTGAAAATTAATATTCCTGCATTCTGTGGAAATCACCATGACAGCAGAAACATGTGTAGGAGAGCTTCAGTGAATTATTTAGAAATGAGAGTGACAGCTTCTTGGAAAGAAAAGTAGTGCAGTATAAAGAAGATAAAGAGGGTGGAGAGTTGTGGCTTTGTGATCATTTAATATGAGCTAATGCACTTTGGTGATTGCACACTTGACATCTAGTTGCAGTGGCATGTATTTTTTTAAAGGCAATTTATTTGTTTAATGACTCCTATTTCATTGGTTTTACAAACTGTAAGCTCATTTTAAAGCATACATAACAACAATTTTATTTAATTTTTCTGGGCTTGATTTCTTTCAAGATTTATTACCCTATTGTATCACCATTTTACCATTGAACTGCATCTTTGTAGATCTCGTTTATATGCAGAATGCACCTAAACGACAATCCCAGTTACTGAAAATAAGTACTGCTTTAGTGACTCATACATTTAATGTAGATTGCGTGCCCAAATATGTACATAGATCTAGCCCTGACACTTAGTTTGGAAGTCAGTATTATGGGGGATTAACAAACTAAGTTGTAACATTTGATTTGATGTTGAAAAAAATGCTTTGTACCACTACTGTGGTGAAGAAATGAGGTGGCAGGACATTATTTTACAGTGGCAGCTGCTATCTTATTCTATCTTAGTGTCTGTGCAACAGCACCCAAAATAAATCATACAATGTATTATATTATTCAACCTTGACTGTAGAGAGATCACAGCCAACTTATCTCATACCATGCAATAGGCAAGTGTTTGTAGGTTATATGTTAAGGTGACGTTGAACTTTTTCTTTTGAAAGTTGCAGATAAAGGTAATTATAAAATAACTAGATTTAGAAATGACGATTTCTATGTGCTTTCTAAACTAATCGTTTTCAAGTTCAACAACACCCTTCTCTGATAGAAACATGATTAATGAAACACAATTGTTGAAGCAAGGACAAAGCAACGCCACCAAAGGATGATAAAATGGAAAGCATTCAAAGATGTTGTCACTATCCGATGTGAGTCGAGTGCTGATGTGAGTTGCGTATGCTACAAGTAGCCTACAAGATGCTAACGAGAGACTTCTGTTATGTCAATACAATAAAAATGGACCTATAGTTTGTTCACTGCTGGCTACAAGTTAGCAATCTAACACTAACTAATTAACAGTTGAATGGCGTTTGAGCTAATGTTAGCAAGCAAACAATCATAGATAGCTAAATTGTTTTTCAAAGGATTTCTGTTATTGTTTGTGATGAGAAGTTAATAAAGCATAAACTTCAAATCCTAAATTTCCATATGACACGTTATGTTACTGTAACTGTTTTTTGTTTTGTTGTTTTTATAATGACTTCAACAGCATCCAAAGATCTAATTGTATGTTCAGCGCTCACATTGCACCAAACACTTGTCAATTTTACCTTGTCAATTTAAAAAAAAAGAAGAAGAAAATAGAAGATAATTAGTTGGAAAAATGAAATAAAATAGGAAAACAAATAAGTTAAGATATTTATGAAACAACAGTAGACACAGCAGCAGTATCTGATTGGTCACACGTGGTTGTAAACAAAAATATTTTTGGGAAAATTGCATAAATGAGAGGCTTCATATGATGCATGGGACAGTTGTAGCCTTGAAGCAATGCTCCATGCAAATAGATCTTGGCAAAGAAATTTATTGAGAGGAACGTGTTTAACTAGGGTTGCCACCTGTCCCAGTTTTACCAGGATTGTCCTTCTTTTTAATAACCTGTCCCGGAAAATGTATCCACTCTCCTGGGACACTGAATGTCCCGGTTTTCATAAGGCTACGTGAATATGTATGTTCAATTTACTATTTTCTCTCCAACCAATGCGTTGTGCACAGAGCGGTCAGTGTCTCGTGCGTATAATGCATATAATCATTGGCTCTGTAGGGGACGTGACGTAGCAAGCACAAGTATCTAAGCAATCAGGTAAGCTAAGATAAATTAAGTAAGATAAGTACTCTTACGGGAATACTTAAGATGTTTAAAATATTTAGTACTATGCACAATATTACTGCAGAAAAGGTGGCAACCCTATGTTTAACATATAAATGGACAGTGGAAATGTAGGTTGTGCTGCAGAAGTTTCAGAGCGTTTCAGAGTTTCTGTAGATGTTTTGATACTTTTGTGTCCACAGTGAAAACTGGTTAGCATTCAAATCCATTGAAACAGACGGAATGTTCTTGTTCATAAGGAAACTACAAACTTCCACAGCCTCATTTCAAGCCTACAAAGGTTGAGTGGTTGCTATTCAAAAGACAGATTTTGGGTGGAATATCACTTTAAGATATTTTGGGGAAACATGGCCCACATACTGCGAGCCTAATTTGTGTTGTCATCTAGCGATACTATATTGAGCTGCTTCATTGGCGATGAATGAAAAAAATGAAATTGTGGGCCGATAGATTTAAGCAATTACACCCACACGAGTTTTATTTAATAGGAGTTAGGGCTAACATTGTTGAACCAAAAAATGTGCTTATATCCGAGGAAAATCCCTCTGGGTTGTGTTACAATGTGCACAAACACGTCCTCTGATTCATTGTCACTGAGGCAGCTTGAGGGCTTCTTAATGCCAGCTACCATTTGAGCACAGGGTGTGCTGTTTCAAGCTTTGACAGAGGCATCATTTTTGCAAATTTAACTTTAGCATCAGGAAATAAAACTATTTCTAGACAAGACTAATTTGCTGCTTAGAGGCAAATTTGCACAATTTAGGAAACATGTTTAGATGAGCACAAACAAAAGCTCCCTACGTTTTATTGCTGTGAATCAGCTTTTGAATACTAAAAGACATTTTAAGAGAGACCCTTGGCAGGATACTAGAGAATTATGCCTCTGAATATTATTAAATTATTAACATCTTGATTTGTTTTTGAGTTTTGTGAAAATATTGGTATAAATGCTAACACAGAGGGAAACAGTTACCACAGGAGTCAGCGGATATGATTTGAAGCACACATGCATATCCTGCAAGACAGCGGGAACACTCGGTGACCCAAAGTTTTCCAGCTATGTTGACCATTTTGGAAGTTGTGACACAGTACACTTCGACTTCTTATAATGTTAGCCCTGATGCTAACTCCAGGGAAAGTTAGTGTAATCTGGTCCCATTGGTTGAAGCTGACACTAATTTCCTGGGACAGGAGTGTAGCGGTGTGTGATTTAACGGCGTATGCTAAGTGCTGTTGGAGCTGCAGGCTAGTCTGTGGGCACCAGGGCAGAGAGAGCAAGCTGGGAAAGTACTGACTTTACTAACTGGCCTGATTAGACCGGGTGTGAGATGACATGGATCAGATACAAACACTAACCCACCCAGAAAGACAGATTGGCGGAATAAGAGGAAAAGAGTTTATAAAAAAGAAATACATTAAGAGAAAATAAATAGATGAAGATGATTAGCATACATGAATGCAAAGTAAGACAAACAAAAAGAGGGCAGGATGAAGAGATACAGAGACAGTGGGTTAATTTTGTGGACGTGATGTTTCCTCCTGGGGTGTTTTTCAGCTCTGCTGGACTGTGGTGGTGTAAGAAATTGGCTGAGATGCAACGTAGCATTCGCATCATGGTTTCATTAGCTCTCATTCAGCCCTAGGCATTTCACACTGCATTTCCTCTACTCATCTGCTTCTCTTAGATCTGCACACATTACAGGAAAAGGTAACACAGAGTAAGCTGAAGTGGGAACAAGAGCTTAAACTCTGTATTAGACTGGAATCCGGTTAGGATATAGAGTTGAAAGAAATGTTATTTTTCATCTTGGTGAATGTTATTGATTGATGCAGACACTTGTGTGCCTTTAGCGATTTGGAATGTTTCCCCCTATAGCCTCATGACTTGGGTAAATCAGATTACATTTATTCCTGGGTTATTTTATTCATTAATAGCTGGCACTTAACTTTGAACATCGCCTACAGGCATAGATTATATTCAACTAAAGGCAAACAGGGGAAAAGAAATTTAGGGTGTCTCATGAAGACTGATTAGCACTTTAGCAAAAATATAGTTAGGTTTAACCCTGCTCTCCTAGTGGTTGCCCAGTTTTTATTTGTTTGAATGTTTTTTGAAGTGAAGGACAGAAAGAGGAGAACTCCCAGTTTATGCCTATCATGCAGTCCCTGCAGGATTTTGCTGAGATTGTCGTGGCCCAAAATGCTTGATGTTGCGATAAAAGTTGCAATGTTTTTTGTATGCTTGTTGTAATGAAGTTGCGGAGACAGAGTAAGTGGCAAAAATTACTCTAGGCTGAGTTTTCCTAGTAACCTTACCAATAAGGCTGAGGATGCTGCAAATGAAAATGGCTGGTGGATTTGAGACAAAAAATAACAATTTATTGAATGAATCAAAATTGAGCACATCTGTCAGTGGCTTGTTGATCTTTACATTGTTAGTTCATT
Source organism: Etheostoma perlongum (assembly GCA_026937815.1). NCBI lineage: Eukaryota > Metazoa > Chordata > Actinopteri > Perciformes > Percidae > Etheostoma > Etheostoma perlongum. The sequence continues at coordinate 26,670,178 of CM049372.1, read as the reverse complement.
TCCTATCTTGGCCTGGGACACATTCATACGGTTTGATAAAGTAGCCTACTTATTAAACTTTAACTTATCATTGCACTTACAATAACAAGCGTGTGTGTGTGTGTGTGTGTGTGTGTGTGTGTGTGTGTGTGTGTGTGTGTGTGCGCGTGCGCATGCATTAGTCACGGGGGAAACTGAGCAGCCCCGCCCGCTGCAGAGAGCCAACGGGATTGAAACACCAGCCGTTTTTAGTCTTTCGCTGTACATTTTGTTGGTGAAAGTGAGATGTTTGAGTCACACACGTCTAATCTTCAAATCAGAGACAAGGAAATTAATTTGACGACGTGCGTGTGATGTCAACCTTGGTGCTATCGACATCGCAAAATCCTTTATGGATTGATCAGGTGATTTTTGGTTTTGCACTAATAATTGAATTCAGGTCACATATCTGAGTCACACATGTTTTTTTGTTTTTTTTAATCAAAGATAAATACAAGCCACAATCCAAAATATATTTTGTCCGCAACACGGTAAAGTCAATTTTTAATTTGTTTTACAAGTTGTGACTCAACTTCTGTCAAGTAAACAAACATAGCAAGAAGTGTGAGTTCTTGCTTATTCTCATAGGACACAAGGAAAATATGAACGTGTTATACACAAAATGATGTAATATTAGAAAATAAAATAAATAAAATCATCTGATTTTAGATGTTTTTTTCAGATAAAAATGATTAGGAGTTTTAGTTTTCAACAAATTAAGTTTCATCTTGTTACTTTTCTTTCTCTTGCTATCATTATGCATGTACTGGTAGGCGATATGTTATCAATCCCTCTCTGTAAACACACCTTGTGGGATTAGAAATTCTGAGAAAAGACAGTTACGTATAAACACCTTGAAGGCTGGTTATCTAGGATTACGATTTTTTGATAACATTTAAGCAGCTCATGAAATAATCAGTATTTTCTACCTTGTCAGTTTGCAAATAAACACCTGACAACACAGTATTCAACCACTGACACACACTGATGGCAGCGAGTTGGGGTTCAGTGTCTTGCTCAAGGACACTTTGGCATGTGGACAGGATGAACCTGGGGGGTTTAGGCGTCATCCCTCAAGAAAATTGTGTTTTCCATTAAAAATAAATCAATTTCCCTATATATTTTGTTCTCCTTGTGGGTTTTTGCATCTCTTTGAAGTTATCTCTTTTTGGTCACTTTTCTTTGGGGTGGGGGTTGTTTTGGGTCTTGGTTTGTGGTCATTTGGTGTCTCTTTGCGGTAGTTTTGCATTTCTTTCACATTAATTTGAGTCATCATTATCACCATATCTGTGTCTAAAACGTTGGAAAAGCTCAAGCAGATAATAATTAAATAACACTCAAAAAGCTTAAAAACATAACTTGCTAAAGAAGTCCAACTACAATCATTAGATCTGAGAAAAGTCTTTTTTAGTTACATTCATGGCAAGGAAACTGATACAGAATGTCTTACCTGCAGCTGTGACAGGCTGCTGATAGCAGGCAGAAAACTTTCAAGGTAAAGAAATATTGTAACAGCTTTAGTATATGAGCTTTATAACATAAATTCAGGATTGACAAAGTGTCACAGTTTCTTCACAAGATGGTTCTTTGCGTTCATGTTTGGTGCTTGTATGTGTGTTTTCAGGGTATGATGGGTGGAGTAGGCTGGCTGTTACTCCTACTCTCCCAGATGATGGTGCCTGTGGCGTCCCAGAAGCCTCCAGGTCTCAGTGTGGGTGTGATCATGGGCCAGACGCGTTTCATTTCTGATCAGGATCTCCGCCCATCTCGGCGCCCTGATGATGCCCTTGACGTCTCCGTGGTAATACTGAGGATAAACCAGACAGACCCAAAGTCTGTGATTACACAGGTGAGAAATGCTGTGTAGGATCACCAATATTAAACACATACACACACACAGAGTCTTGTTTGACACCTGAGTTTGTTTCACTGTGTCCCAAGGTGTGTGAGCTTCTGTCACGCACTCGTCTCCATGGTATTGTGTTTGCCGATGGCACCGATCAGGAAGCCATTGCCCAGATCCTTGACTTCCTCTCCGTTCAGACGCAACTTCCAGTCCTGGGAGTCCATGGAGGCTCCTCTATGATTATGGCTGACAAGGTGAGTGGCCATGACATACAAAACACACTCCTGCTTTCTTTGGATACACAGTGTATGTGTTTTTGGAGATTAGGGATTTGTAATCCCTCCTCCCAGACATTTTTCAACCTACAGTTTTTTCAGGTGTCCTGGCACATTGGCAATTAGATCAGTCATTTATTTCCATTTACAGACTTGGTCTTTACAAAGGTATTCCACCTGAAATGCCTCTCACAATTCATAATCCGTTAAGCAACACTATGAAAAATGACATATATAAATTGTAAAAAAAATGTATAAAAGGACATGCTGGGAGGTTTTGGAAGCTTGGTTGTGCTATCACTGCTGATTTGATTATTTTATGTTTAAGTATAGAATAGAAACACTGCCAACGCACTACATTGATGGCTTTTATCACCCTCAGCATCTTTATGTTAATTGGCCTTTTTTAAGGTTACATAGTTCACATTTAAAAGTACAGTATTCGTAGTGTCAGTAGAAGTTTTTGCATAAAACATGCAGCATTTCCTGGAACATCATTTATATTTCAAGAGATAATCAAACATTGTTTAAAATATGTAGCAATATAACATGCATTTTCTGCTTGGTCTAAAAGTGGGCAAGCAGAGCATCACGTCAGCTGCTTAGATTCACAGTTTTAAAAAAGCCAAAGAGAATATATATATATATATATATATATATATATTTTTTGTATTTTGGTGTGATGCTTTGTGAAAAGTTAGGGATGAACATCTCTTTCTTAGTTGAATTCTCTCTCTGGTACTGACTCTGTAGACCTCGCTAACTGACAAACAGACTGAAAAAGCTTTGATAAAAACACAACTGGTTCTTTAGCTTTTAAATCTCTCAGGGCACAGCAGCCAAAACACAGGAACCAATAAATGCAGCACTATGGTAGCTTTTTGAAGTAGTTGTTGACGGGGGATGCAGAGGTTGTGCGTGCGTGCGTGCATGCGTGTGTGTGTGCGTGCGTGCGTGCGTGCGTGCATGCATGTGTGAGATAAGACAAGAAAAGAGACAAGGGAAGGTAAGAGAGTTGATAATTAAGATATCAATTTTATAATACACCAATATTTACGTAAGGTGAACAAGAAGAAATGAAAATCAGCAGTTTGCTTGAATATAGTGTTTTGTCTCTAGTGATTTATGGAATTATTTGAAAAAAAAACTAAAGGAGCATAACAGTAACAAAAAATAGTGTGACTAATCCTGCTTCTCTCCAGCATCATGCGGCAAGTTTTCTTTATCACACTGGATGTCTGCATCATCTCTAAATACTAATGAATGTGGAGTTTCCATTGCTTTCACCTCCATTACTTTCTGAAAAACAGTAAGAATACTATCGTATAGATCTGACCTGGACATACTGGTATCTTTGCACTTTTACCTGTTTCTCGCAAATGGTACAGTGTATAATAGTTCCATTCTTATTTAATGTTTGTCTCCAAAAAGAAAAGGCTTTCTGAACTTTCTTTATATAAATACCGGATATGTTCACTAACTAATCTAAAACAAGACACCTGCTTAGGAAATTACAATCAGCAGTGTTTGATAGGCATCAACCTACCCAGGCAACAAACTGCACATTTGATGTGCTAGTTAGTTAGTTTTGCACATGTTACTCCTGTTGTGCCCACTGTCGTTTAGCAATTAAAACAAACTGTAATACATGACTTGTTAAGTCTATAAATTGCTACAAAATTAAAAATTGCTCATGGAAGATGATACTGTATATGGGAATCAACTGCAGGAAACACATTTACATTTCATAAAAAATGCTACACAGGCTGCATTATACGCCTTTATTGACAGACTAGGTCGGATTAAATTCTCCTTAATCTATTAAATCATAATCGGAATAAAGCAATTGGTACATGTCTACACAATTATTACATTTTTTTTGTCTGACCAACACTCCAAAACCCAAAGATATTAAATTCCTAATGATATAAAACAGATGAAACTGGCAAAGTGTTACATGTGGGAATCTGCAACCAGGAGATGTCTGGCATTTATTTCTTTATAAATAACTTAAAGGACTGATTATCAAAATAGTGGCAATTATTTTTTATTTGATTGACTAATTGATGGATGAATGATTCGTTTCAGCACCAGCCATGATGCTGTGCTGTAGCATGTTTCCATCTCGCCTGGTGACAGCGCGAAACAGGGCCATTATGGAGGTGATGAGGGCTCTCAGTGAGGTTGACACATACGCTTGACACTCACACTGTGAGGGTGATCTCATCACACTGACCCTCTAGCACTGCTGTCAGCTATATTTGGTCTCAATGATTTTAGAATACGATACACATGTAATCTGCAATGGTGAGAATAGTTGGGGAAGAAAACAACACATTTTGCTATGAAACATAATCTGACTTCATGTAATACTTATTGGCTATTACCCTCATACCTGAGGTCAGTGGTGTGGTGGTAATCTGGAGGATTGAATAAAATCCCAGTGGGCTGGTAACAATTTAGCCTGATTACTGTAGACTAACAAACAATATTGTGCTTTTTGCAGCCTGAGCAGGCAGAGCCTGATGCTCTCAGTCTTCACATACACACATGCATTAATGTCGCAATCATGTCTATAGTAGAAGTGAAAAATGAGTGACTTATCTCCTGTTACCTTGGTTATCCTGGCTTGGTGCAGGAGAAGTCTACACATGATGTTTTAGATGGAGAACAAAAAAACAGAAAGAAAAAGATTGTGCCAAGAAAATACAGAAAAAGCACTTGAGCAGGCAAGCAAGTGCTCCAAATAAATGACTATACGTGGAGGTGGGCAGTGCGAGTGTGAGATTTAAGTGTTAAGATTTTGAGATTTCTGATTTTTCAAATGTGTTTATCCCAGAAACAAGAATAATTCAAACAGCTTTTCAGTTAAGGATAGATGTCTTTATTTCAAGTCAGGTCAAACACAGGTTATATTTGTAAGAATATACACTGTGTTAGAAGAATCTTAAGGCCTAGGGTATACTTTGGCAGTTGCCTTCCAATACAGACTGTCACCATCCCCACCTTGCATGGTTTGTCCACACCATCATTTATCTCCTGGACTGAAATCTAGTCCCACTCATCCGCTGCCTGCTGTAGACCCAACTGCAATTCCCATGAAGTAGACCCCAGACCCCCATATAAACAGCATTCACAGATGTTTAGCATGATGTTTAGCATCTGTGTGCAAATGTCCTCAGATTACTTACTTGCGCACATGCACATGCACATGCACATGCACATCCACATCCACATCCACATATAGTTATTGCGTTAGGAATATTTGAATTAACCAATGAATGAATTAAAGAAAGAAAGAATAAGCGTATTAATAACAACCTACAGGCATGGGCTTTGTTTATTGTGTGATTTAAAATGAAACCTTGATCTAAGTACTAGCCAGGGATGAACCTTGCTGACACTAACATTGTTTTTGCATTCAAATGGTTTTTTTGCATACACTGTACTTCCCCTTGTATCTCTGCCAGAAGCGGCAATGTCCAAAATAATATCCACCCCAATTGGACTAGCCTGAACAGTCAAATAGTCATCCATTTGTGTTGTGCCAAACCCATTTTTCTTCCTAAATGAAAACATGAAAACTCTTTCAATCTTCTTTGGTCTCTACCTCCTCATCATCCCCTATAATGCATGTCAGTGTGGCGCAGTCAGGAATAATCTACGGAAAGTTGGATGGTGTGCTGTGAGATGGGAGACACATTTAGGGTACACAGAACTGATGTGATAGAGAGAGCATGTGTAAGCCTAGGAGAGGATTAGTTTAGAATGTTGTACTTCCATCTCAGAGGGACTGCTTTGGGAAATAAGAAATGTTGTTTCCCCCCCTTATGCGCTCACTCATTCCCCGCCAACCTTGTTCATCTTGTCTTTTGACTTCCTACTTCTTGGTGTGTGGGGGTTGGGGGTCATAGTGTGTAGCGTATGAACATGCTGAAATGGAAGGTTTTGAATTAAACATGCATGTTCGTTCTGCTTTGCTCTGCCGCTGTTGTGGGATGCAACCCTTGGTGTGTGTGTGTGTCTGTGTGTGTGTGTGTGTGTGTGTGTGTGTGTGTGTGTAATGTGTGTTTGTGCATGTGTGACTGTGTGTGACTGTGTGTCCCAGGCAGGGATGTCCCATATCAGTAGGGGCCATTTGGCCAGGTTCTCTGCTGAGTCGCTTTAATATTTAACACCTGCTCCCCTCACCTGCTGTCATTTGCAGAAGATACAGTACACTGCTGTGTCACTCTCATTCACTAAGTCTTTTCCCACTTTCACCTCCCATTTCCACTGCAACCCCATTCTTCTTTCCTGTCTTTTCATTTTGCCATGTCTCTCACTCTTCTTGTTTTCTCTCCTGTACGCCTGCATTCACTATCATTATTAATGGTTATTGCGCCCCAAAAACGTGTGTGTGGGCAGCTTCTTATACACTGTCCCATACTAGCAGCCTAAAATCAGCTATGGTATTTGCTTTTATATGTTTAACTGTTTTTAACTGCTCTTTAATGTTTAATTTATTGTACTGCTGTAACTTTTACCATTTTAATCTTTTTGTGTAAAGCACTTTGAATTACCCTGTTGCTGAAATGTCCTATACATATAAAGCTGCCTTGCCTTGCCTTTTCTGGTGGCTCAGTTTCTGAGAGGAACAGCAAGCTATGTTAGAAGGCTTTTTGGGAAATCTCGCTAGCCTTGAACTCCTGTGACACAAGATTAGACAATGTGTCTGTGTGAGAAAGAAAGAAAGACAAAGTAGCTGGGTTAATATGGTTACTATGGTGACTAAACCAGACTACAGCATTTAGTACTATTCTTCCTGTTGCTAAGGTTCTCTGGCTGCGTTTACACCACAGGAATTCATGCCCAGTTCCTTCTAGCTTCGCTGGGCACCACACTCAACACAACTGGCGGTTGATGAGAAAGGCAGTGAGAGATCATGTCCTTGTCACTGATCAAGTAATCTCGCTTTGCCAGACCTTCTTCCATGGCGCCGCAAAGGAGGGTCTGGGTAGTCCACACAGCATTTAAGGATGGGAGAAAAACTTGCTCTGGTTTATTGGCATTTCTTTAAACAAATCACACTCATCATGGGCGGCGCTAAGCTCTGCACAAATGAAAAAAAAAAACGCTGCAAAATGGCCTTGTTAAGGAACTTGTTTAGGTGGAACATGTGTACGTTCGAAAGTTGTTTTAGTCATGCGACAGAAAACTCAGCTTGGACAGATAGCCCATGAAGTATGATAGCTGTCTGGATTTACCATGAAGAGATCTACAGGGGCAGTTAACCATAGTCCTCATAAGTCCCTCGGAAATTCCAACACAAAGAAAGCGGAAGGAAATGGACATCGGATGAAATTACATGCATGTGGTGGAATTTTCGTCGGGACCGGAGCAATCCCGGAAGTGGAACGCTGTAGATATAGACTACTCAAGCAACTTCAAGTGCCTCAACACTAAGAAGGCAAATTTTTAAATCCTGCTTATGTGTGAAAGCTACGCAAGTCAGCACTATCATTTTCAGGTTGATTTGTGAAGGTCTTTGTCCACACTAAAATACCTGAACAATAGAAAAATAGTTAAATCTCTTCCTAAACTTTTACACACAACATTTGGTAAGCAGTGTGACTCACAAAGTTGGGTTTTTTTCTTGCCTGGGTACAGTGATTTACTGTGAAGTTGTTAGGCAACCAGCTTTTTGTACAATTGAGATGTAACTTGTTAATTGGTAAGCTTTAGAGATGCCAAGAAATCCAAAAAGTGTATTTTCAAAAACGTTGAACTATTTCTTTAAGGACAACACCTACGTATATTGAGTGATCGGCGATATTGTGTTTATTGATCGAAGTGACCAAGTAGGCAGCAGAAAGTTAACAGAAGCAATAACTTTACCGCCACACATCTCCATGACCATGAACAACATTGTTTTCCAAAAACTTTATTTTCTCTGCACTGAAACACACAGCAGGAGTTTTCAGATTTATACACAAATCTGTTTAGTGAAATAAAAGATGTGCAGAGGGCTACAATGTAATGAAAAGATGTGTTTTTAAATATACAGTAGTCAGCTAAGTGTGTACTCTCCTATGGTTGGTTGAAGCACCTATTGAGGGAGGTAAATAAATACAGAATATACAGTTTAAACTGACCCATATTGTGGGTCATATGGTGGTTACCCTCGAAACAGCCGGCATTATACTGTGTGGATGAATATCACATAGACTTGGTGAACAGACATTGAGTTAACCTAAATGCACAAGGAAATCTCCATCTGTAGTGGAAGCAAACATCTGCCGAGTTAGCTCTCAGATAATTGGTACAGTACATCAAAGAGCATCATTTATGTAATATTATCCATCGTTCCATACAAAAAATGTAATAAAATGTAATAAAAAGAAAAATAAATAAATATGTAGACACTGCCAGTTAATGCCTATACCATTTTACTGCTTCAAACGTCAACATTACAAAATGAATGGATGTTATCAAAGTTTTCAAAGTTTTTTTAAATTAATTTGTAAGTATTTGTATTTATTGTCTGTGGCTAAAAGTAGATAAAGTTGCATGCCAATGCAATTTGGGTGAAAAGATCTTAAGCTGAAAATATGTCATGTGCGCATTAAGATGACACAAATGCAAGTTTTAATTTGTTTTTCCAATCAAACTTGTGAATTGGGAACAACAAAAACCAAAAAGACATAAGCTAATTTTCTATTGATGACTTTTTTTGTCAACCGTTGTCACTAACGTGTCACTAACATGGCCCATTGCAGCCTACGTAGCTGTTTTTTATACACTCTTTGACCTTTCTGATGCTGAATTAGATTTAAAAAATGTAGGGACATTGTCAAGCCGTTTGATAAGCCCTTAACCACCTGATATAGGATTGACAAGACCTAACAGATTTATAAAGTTCAATTATTAGATCTTTGATTCTTAAAATGTTTAAAGGTAGAAGGTAGAACATGTTTGTGTCCCTCATTTGATAATTATTGCTTGAAAAAGGGTTAGGCAAAAATCTTGTATATTTAAAGTATGATTGGCTGATTCAATCATATTTCTCTGGACCAAACCTTCTGTGAGCTACTAAATGCCAAGAAAAATTCAAAATAAAGCAGAAGGCAACCAAGAAACAGCAGTAAGATAACAAAAACTGAAAAATAATACAATTACATTTCTTATCTCTGGGTTTGCATTGTGGCTTTATAGCTCTAAATGCAGAGCCCTGCCAAAGTGCACTTTACTTTTAATTTGCTGCAATCATCTTTGCTGCTGTCTCTGAAGTGGTTTTCATTGTCATAGTGCATCAGCTGTTACTGAAATGTTGATGATAACAAAGGAAAAAATCTTCAGAAAAGACGTAACGACATGTCTGCATAACCTACTCAGGCCTGCAGTGGGAGATCCAGTTTCTCTTTTCTGGGAAAATCGTTGATGTGGACAAAATACAAAACGTCAAATTTCTTTGCATTACTGTATATCATAATGCTGCTGAATGGATCACTGTCTTGGAGGATGAAAAAAACAGCAATGCTTTGACTAAAGAAAAAAATAGCTCTTTTAGGCTCCAGGCTAAATCACACTACTCTGCTCCCACTCTGCACATACCCTAAAATAATTTGATTCTAATATTGTGGAATTACATTCTGAAGATTCAGCACCATCCATTAAAGTGGTTACCACTGTGGTATCTTTTATAGCACCAGAGAAATCAAAGAGCTTGTTTGTCCCTCAGTGCAGTATCTATTGTAATATTATCAAGACCATGCCAACTTGGAGAATGAGTGTATGTACCTGGCTGTCAGTAATCAAGCTGTACCAGTAAGCTGGTAATCAATTCCACCCATAGAGAGCCTGCATCTCTGTCTGCCTCACAAATATACAGACAAAATTTGGTAATGCATGCTTTGCAGCCATACTGAATGCAGCAAACAAACAATAGCCACTATGTGTGCTTTAGGGAAGGATCGATTGACCCAACTAACACCCCCATTGTGTGTTAACTATACATGGCCATATACAACCAAAATCCAAAATGGCAGCAGCTGTTTGAAGCTTATTAGCTGTGTTGCACCATCCACTTTTATTTAACCGTCTCTGTCCGAGTATAAACTGCTCTACTAAAGTGAAATGTTTTGCTAACATCTATGAGACAAGGAGTCAATGGTATAAATACTGTACGTCTTTTAAGTACTTTAAACAACAACTTTGTTGACTTATTGTCATTTTAGCAACCAAGCCAACAAGCTTGCTAAAGCTAGCTAGCTTGGAGATATTTTATTCCATTTCAGTAACTCTTGATTGAGTTAACTATTTTACAACCCTAACCCAAAATTTCAGGGGAGGGTAAATGGCCCAGAACAGAGAAAGTAGAAAGAAGCTCAAAGAGCTATTGTGACTGACAAGCACTTAGCATATTCCTAGCTTTCTGTGTGTTAGCGGTTAGCTCACCAGCTACAGAAGTTAAACAATTAGCCCTGCGAGTGGTCACTACTTTACTAGCCTATATTCACAATGTTCCACTTCTGGGATTTGTTTGTTGCCGCCGGGAATTCTGCCAGATGCACATTTTTCGGCCGGATGTCTGTTACCTTACGCTTTCTTTGTGTTTGAATTTCTCCAGTTGATGTTGAGGACTATGGTCAGAGATGGCAAAAGTACTCACTTCTTGAACTCAAGTAGAAGTACAGATACTTGTGTAAAAAAATTCACTGGTATAAGTAGAAGTACTGATTTAACTTCTTTACTCAAGTAAAAGTAACAAAGTACAGGATTGGAAATTTACTTAAAGTATAAAAGCAAAAGTAGCCTTGCGAATGAGACAATAAACTGACAAATAGCAAATCTTTGAACATGGAGTGCTATAATAAATGTAATATGTCAGGCTCACAATGTTTTCTTCATTTTCAATCATGTCGTTACCGTCATCAAGCCGCAATGATTTGCCGCCGAATCTGTCTTTTAGTGGTGCAACGCATATTCCCATCCAAATAGTTTCAACTGAAATTATTTGAATCTAAAGTAATGAGCCAATTTTGTAAAATTTAAGGAGTAGAAAGTACCGATATTCGTGTTAAAAAGTACTAAAAATAAAAAGTCGGCATAAAAATAAATAGTAAAGTCAAAACATCTGAAAAATATACTCTTCCTCCTCAGATATACTCCTCAGATCTATGCAGGGTAAATCCAGACAGCTACAGTACCTAGACTGTCCAACTGAGTTTTCTGTTACATGACTAAAACAACCTTTGAACTTACACACATTTTGCTGTCGCATTTTCTGGTGTGACCCTGCTGTTATGGTTCTTGCTTGAATTGTTTGTTTTAAGCCACCCATTGTAACACAAAACACTTTCTATGTGCACTGGTGTTGGATTCACAAAAACAAAAAAAACTCAGCATCATCATGAGTTGGTTTTTGTTGACATTGGCCTGGCAACTGGAGCAAAAATTCTGTCACAGTTGATGTCCCACAGCTCATTCTTCATGGTGCTGGCTAGCACACCAGCACAATCACGGCAGCCTAAGCCTCTGCTTTATTCCTTCAGTGGTAATGCTGGCTCACACTAGTTTGCTTTGACAGTGACAACCAGTGGCGTTCATAGGGGCAGGAATGGGCTGCCCTTTTTCCTCTTGGGTGCAAATTGCCCTTTTCAAATGGCAATCAAAGTTTTCCAGGCCCTGTCTGGATCTTTCATAGTTCATGACCTTCTGGCTCATCTGAGTTAGTGCATTTTAGTTTTTTTTTTTTTTTTTTGCTCATCCCCTTGAAAACTGCCTTTGCAAAACACTGCTGACAACATGTTATCAAATGTGAAATAACCCACAGCGTCATCTGTGTGCCTATAGTGGGAAGCTATTTTGGCTGTCCGAAATGCCGATGTCAACTCGAGTGCCCTTAGTTCATCAGAGTTTGAGGGAGGGAAATGAATTTTATCTATAAAAAAACTCACCCCGCAGTCCTTTTACATTCCAATGAAGGCAAAATATGTCACTGGATTTTAACTACTCTGCTGCATCTGGCCACAGTGATAACAGGCAAAAGATGTGTCACCTCTTTAACTTATATTAAGTTTAAAATACAAGTGGAAATCAGCAAAATGTTACAGTGTGAATATAAACTGTTACTGTAATATTTACTGCCACCAAAGCCAAAAACAACTTAATTACAGATATGCTAAGTTTAGTGACCTTTCTATTTCATTTACCTGCGCTGTCAAATTATTCTGATGTTAACATAAATCAGAGATGGATCAAAGTCAAAGAACAGAGCAGAAAGGTTAGGACTGAACACTGCTTTTGGATTATCAATGCAATGACACTAATTGGAGGAACCAGAGGATTATTGATTTTGTTGATATATACCCATCATCACAATTAGAAGCCTTGACAGGGAAGTCAAATTAATCAGATTAATTATGAGATACCCTGATTAACTTACAGATTGATTTTAGTCGCCTTGATGTATCAAACACCACTTTAAATGAAACGTATTTAAAAAGTTAAATTCAGTTCACACATCAAGACAGTTCCTTTCACTGAAAAACATATCAACCAAGTTGATTTTATGACTTGTTCTTTTGAGCGTGTGTTGTCCAGACATTATTTCTAGGTTAAAAAAAACACATTTCTGGTTTAAATTCTTTTGGAAAACATTCTTGACAGTGTAATGGCACTTTGCAACTGTCTTTTTAGGTGTCTCTCCGTTCTATTTATCTGTTTGTGTTGGCAGCGAGTCTCACTTATGGTGCTTGCTTATATTTGCTCGTTGGAAACGGCTGCTGGAGATGCCAATCTCACTCAGCAGAGCTTCTGCAGCTGTTTAGCACACATCAAGGCAGCGTTGATACGTTGTGTTGTCTGTCTGTGCAGTATGACGGAACAGCAGGATGTCGCTATCTGCCAACAGGTTGTGTGTCTCACACGCAATGAGAAAATTGCCTTAGCTGGACATTCTCTCTTTGTGTGTGTGTGTGTGTGTCTGTCTGTCTGTGTTATTATAACTTTCTTGATTTTTCTATCTCTTAACTGTCATCTGTCACACACTCTCCATTACACACAGCTTTTACCCTACATCACTCTCTTATATCCTTTTTATTATATTTTATATGTTCATCCTTGTCCTTTCTTTAGTCATCCTCCATGTCTTTTACTTGCTCCCTTCTTGTCATCTGATGCCAACCTATTCCCTTTCTTTTTCTCTTATCATCCCCCCCTGCTCTCCTCTTTCTCTCACGCCCCAGTTGGGGAGTACAATGGGATGGCAATGGCAGGACTGTGTGTGTGCGTGTGTGTTTTGTCTGTATGATGTCACACTACAGCAGCTCTATAGTAGCTCTCTCTTTTTTAATCCCTGTGCTCACAGACCACACTGCTATTTTAAGATTCTATAAACCTTTTTCAAAGAAGCTTCAAGGGGTAAGCTTCACCATGTACAGTTTACTGTGTGTGTGTGTGTGTGTGTGTGTGTGTGTGTTTAAGAAAGAGATTGGGAAGAAATAGTGAGTGTGTAGGCATGTTTGCATGTGTGTGTCAGACCAGCTGATAACACAACTCTGAGCAGTTATATGGTTCCTGTTTAGAATTATTCCTACTCACAAAGACAGGAATGTAAAGCCTATTTTGATTTAGAAGATTTGTGTAGCTGGTAAACAAAAGTCCCAACTGACTTCACTGGTTTGTATTTAAATCTATTTGGGGATTTACTCTGTATAATATTTTTTTTCAGAGGCTATTCCCAGCTTTCACCTCCACCTTTACCTTTCTGCCAGCTAACATACATCTTAGCATCTCAAAGAAAAGGTCAAATGTATTATTTAGAACCATAGCTGATGTCATGTTAATAAAACAAACTGGATCTCCAGCCAATAAACAGACAATAAACCTGGCAGTCAACCTGGCTCAAAGTATATTGCATGCTCGTTATTGCCATTGCAATATAATATCTTCAGTCCTGAACTGTCTCTTCTATCATCATATGTAAACCTGTTATTGGCACATAGGAGCTATTCTGTCAATGCTGTAGCACTTGGTCTGCCATTACAGACACGATTGGCAGAGAAGCCAGCCCTGGCTCAGCACCTGCACCTGGACTCCTAGGAGGGAAAGGTGTGAAAAAGGAAACATTTTCACTTATTTACTGTAATAGACTGCAAAAAAACATTGTCAGGGTCATATAAGAAATATATGTACAGTGTGTATATATATATATGTATATGTATATACTTTTCTGACCTCACTTGCAAGTTAAAACCCAAGGGCTCCAACAAGTTTTCAAGCTTCAAAATACATTGTTGTTTGATGTCCTAACAACTCCAGAGGGAATGTGGATCTGTAACTTGCTAGATGTTTCACTAGTAGGTGCTTTGTCTCTCTGAGGTTTGGTGTTGGGCAGGTAGTGTACAATGGATTTATCATTACTTTCTCTGTTGCAGTGAGGTAGATGAGAGCAGTGAGAGTGAACCAAAACAGTAACGTTGCAGGCTGCAAAAGCAAAACATTGAGCTAAAAGATGTAAAAACATTCTCTATGAGGGAGACTGCAGAGTCGAGGAATGGTTTTTCTGTGGCTTTATCACTATAAAGTAATTTGCCTCATTGTTATCACAAAGTATTGGTCATGTGTAGCGTTAAGGTATGATTTCAGTAAATCACTTGGTTAAGAAGATTGTCATAATGCTTAAAGGAAATCAATGTTGTTTTTAAATTGTTGGTTCTGCTTTACAGAAGAAGTATTCAGATCCTTGAAGTATTCAGAATGATATTTATATCATCAGCTAAACTACTACTTAAATTATCAAAAATGAAAGCACTCATTATGCAGACTGGCTCCTGTCAATGTAATACAGTATGCATTATAATGTTGGATTATTTTAACTGATGCATTAACATATACGCAGCATTTTACTATTGTAACTGATCTTTTACTTAATCTATAATATTGTCATTTATCTCTTTATATTTTGTAATCATCATACAGGTTTGGTATATAAGGAATCCATGTGGATTTAATGAAGGAATATTCATTTCTTCATTCGTTAAGTACATTTTACATATACAAGGAATGTATTCCCTACATTTAACCCATCCTAACTATTTAGGAGCCGTGGGCAACCATAATCCGGTGCCCAGCGGACTACTTGCTTTGGCATTGTAATGCCAGGATAATGGCTCATCAAGGGCAATGGCAGGAGTTACCTAGCATGCATGTCTTTTACTGTGTGGGGGGGACACTGGAGCACCCAGAGGTAACCCATGCAAACATGAGAACAGTCCACACAGAAACCCTCCCACCAGGGTTCAAACCCAGGCCAGTCTTGCTGTGAGGCTGCGGTGCTTACCACTGTGCCAACATGTATTAGGTTAGATTCATTTACCAGACACCACACGGCAAAAATACACTGGTTGCTGTACCCCCTTAGGTACAGGTTAGTAACTTCTAATTCCAGTCATTAAACATTTGTAATCAGTGAGATATTTGCCTCTGAAGAGGTGTGTTATAGTATTATATTAAGCAGCAGACAATGGTTAAACTTCAGTTAAGTAAAAGTATTTTCAAATTGCGCCACCACTACATGCTTTAGTTCTTAACATAAACTAAAGCTATTTTAAGCTGTTAAAATAAATTACTAGTGATGTTGTTTTCTGGACTGGACCCTAACCTTAACCCTTCTGGGTCCTGTTCCACACTGATAAATGTGTTGTGCCCTCCTTCCTCATACTGACACCAGTGTGTGTCCTACAAATGTCCCGTATATTTTTATACCACTGGAAGATTCTGCTATCCCAAGCTGCTTTGAGCGCTTTCTTTCTTAATAGAGACTGTTTCCTACATCAAATCTACAGCCTGCCTCTTGACATTATCCCCACAGGCCTCCTTAAGGGGTTTCTTGATAGTGTCGGCACAAGTGTTATCGCCACTGTAAATAGCTCTACGGCCACTGGGACTGTTTCACCCTGCTCCATGCATGCAATGGGCCTGTCTCTTGTAAGATTGATACAATTTACAGCAGTTTCAGACCCATTTTCATTCCTTCTGTTTGAAAGTTAACAACGTAGATGGAAATCTGTCTTTCAGGAGTTGGCTCATTTGAATTCCTATCTGCTTGACTATTGGTTCTGGCTGTACTGTGAATTCAAGGCTGTCGTCAAAATGGTAAATAATGCCATTATAAGTGACTGTCTTCAGTACAGGGCTGATGTAAACAACACTGTCCTGACTTAGCTCAAGTCAGAGCTGAGGAAAAGAATGGTTAAGGACATTTTTCATCCGCCTTGTCTAGGATCTCTCATGGGGTCCCTAAGGGTCCAATTCCAAATGAATTTCTCTTCTGCATTAGTTTGCTGCACCACCAAGTCACAGTATTGAGACTTACATTTCCTTCCACTGTTATGTAGTAACACCCGGTGTTATGTCCTGCTAAAGCTCACTGATCTGGACAATTATTAAACTGTATTTATGACAATATGTAAATGTTAACTGACCCAAAACGTTTCCCAGGAGATTCAGAGTGAACATCAAGGTTTTTGAATCACCTATGTCTACCTTAACTCTTAATCTAAAAATAACTTTTCAGACCATGTAGCCAGCTGTGCTAAAACTTAAAAATGTTAATCCAGGCCTTCAAGCTAAAAATCTGTAACCTTCCACATGCTGTTGAAATTTAAATAATTTTTGAACTACAACAAAGACGGTTGAATTTTACGGATGATTCTGTGGAAGGCTTTTGTTTAATCAGCCATTGAGGAACTTGGAAAATACTTCAGCTCTTCATACCCAATTTACCAGCAGAGTTGAGACATAACATTCCACTAAGTTAATTAAAGTCAAACTTGAATAATCCCAATGGGGAGATTTGTCCTCTCCATTTGACCTGACTATTCAGGATGAGACAAAAAAGATCTTCCTGTGAAGAGACTAACAACAGATTCACTATGCTGTCTATGGTCAAAACATACAGACTACGTGTTATAACAATATTTTCATTTAGAAAAATTAAGGATAACATCTTTATGTTTCATAAAGCTGGATTGAGTAATGGAAGCTGTTTAAGATTAGATATGATTCTCTGATCTATACAAACACATTGATATTTTTAAAGCTCCCCTTCAGGCTGGCATTCGAGTCTGATATGGGTTTTTCCCAAAAAGAAAAGTCTTAGTAGATGTCTACTCTTTCTCTGCCTCATTAAAAAAATCCAGAATCTATGAATATGAAAATACATTTTTATTTTCCATTCTCAGTGTACAGTATGTGCACTGAAGAATTCTAGTTTCCACATCACACTTCTGTACGTTGCATAATGGACTATGATTGCCTTCCAAGTTGTGATGTCACAAAAGTCCTGCTCATATGAACACAACTTAAACTCAGATTTACAGAGAAACCTTCAGCAGATGAATCTGAAAACAGCCTTCTAGTGTCAATCTTTGCACATACGTGATTCTGCACAGTGAAGGTCAAATATCCAAATGAAGTAAAAACAAAACACGTTTTTGAGCTGAAGGGGACTTAAATTTACACTTTTATTGAACCTCTTGAGGAAAACTGTCCTCATTTGACCCATTGAACCTTTTTGGAAGGAGTAAGCATCTACAGCACAACATCTGCAGCCCATCTCCAGTTCTTAGGCCAGTGCATTTTAAATATCCCCAGCGGATAACTGTAACTCCTTGCACATATGGAGCGGCCTGTCCTCCGTGTCCTCCATGCTGCTAGAATAATACATTGCTGCCAGGCTTGCAAATGTGTCCAGAAAGGTAGACCACATTTCCATGTTGGCTTTTCTTCATTTCTTCTGCACTACCATAGCACAAATGTGGTGTTTAAGTTCTGGCATTGCAAGGCTATTGTTTTGTTGTTTGTTATTGCATTTCTGAATGTTTTTTTCTCCTCATTTAGACGCTGGCTCCTTTACAGCTAGTCCTTGATTCATATCATATGGAGGCCTTTATTTTCCAAATTTATCATCAGTATTTTTATTGTTGCTTTGCATAGATTATTGAAATATTCTGTTATACCGGGATTGACCCTTTCATCTGCTCTGTTAATTTATGTATGCTTGTGTTTGGGAATTTAGTGAGAACTTCCTCCCCGCAGAAAACCAGCATTGCTGATTACAATCCACTGACACATCAGAACAAAGAACTTAATAGCCTTTTATGTCACAGTAGACTGAGTATTCAACATGGATTATCTCTTATTTCTAAGCCTCAGTTGTTGGTTGTGATAATGATAGTGATGTTAAAGATGATGATAAAAGTAATGACGATAACGATGACAATGATGGTGTATGATGATGAGCAGTGAAGTTCCTGGGAAGACCAGAGAGCCTTTTTATTATAATCATCTATCATCTATCACATCACTGATGTGATAGTCATCACAGCAGCATGGAGGTAATTTTCTGTAATTAGATTTTTTTTATTAAAAATCTTTTTATATGTCTCTATGCAATATTCATATTTTACAAACAAACTAATGAACAGTAAACATAGGTACAGGAAAATATCATCTACGTTAATATTGTAAATATCTGCTGTATAATTAAAGTGTCCCTTCTCTGAAAAACAAGGCTGTTGTTCACGGCAGTGTTTGTCTGCATTGTCTGATTTACATTCAAAATGTTACTAATAATGTAGGATTTCAATTTCAGCGTTATTGTTTGAATATATTCTCTGTGATTAGGTTGAGGAACATTTGTTTTTGTTGTGCAGACATGCGCTCAGTATTGCAGATAAAAATCAGCATTTCCCAAAGCGTCAGTGTGGATATTGCTGTTCATCCCAAGTTGTTAGACAGTGATGTGGGAAGACAAGTCAAGACGAACCATTGCAACCAAATATATAATAAACGGTGATAATTTAATATACCTTTTGCCATTTATTAATTCATTCAGCTTACAGTTAACTTACACACTGACAGTCACATGAAACAGACTGCAATCAACATGCCTTTCGTATCTTTGGCATGTGGGACAAAACAAAAAAAAAAAAATGAAGAAAACGTAGAAACAGACACAAAATGGACCAGGACCGTGAATGGAACAAAGGTTCTAATAACTATAAGGGCTAAAATATACTGAGCCACCATGAAACCCCAACAAGATTCCTTTAACCCGGGAAGATGCAATGATTTTGTTGCAGACTGATGCTTAAGTTAGTTGGTTTTGATTAATTAGGTAATTAATTGCTTGCTGATTTTGTCAGTATGATGGTAGTCTATATCCACAACGTTCCACTTCCACATTTCCTCTGTTGCCGTCGGGAATTCCGCCGGATTTCACGGATTTTCACTTGTGTTTTAAACTCTGTTCGATTTCTGAGGGTAACTGCTCCTCAGATCTCTGTAGGTTAAATCCAGACAGCTAGCTAGACTGTCTAATCTGAGTTTTTTTTGATGGACAACTAAACAACCTTTGAACGTACACATTCCACCAAAACAAGTTCCTTCCCGAGGCTATTTTGCAGAGGCACTGTAGCTCTGTCGGGCGCTTAGCGCTGCCCAAGAAGATTGCCATTGGTTTAAAGTCCCCATATTATGAAAAAATTACTTTTCTGAGATTTGGGGTGTTATTTTGTGTCTCTGGTGCTTCCACACGGATTTGAACTTGGAAAAAAATGCTTTATAGAGTGAGATACGGGCCGAAACATTTGAATATTTGCTCTGTTAGCTGCTAGCGTAATATATGTTACATTGGCATTACCGTATTTGTCCCAGTCGAATCCATGGTGGTCACGCAGCTCATGCCAGTCTTCCTCAATTCATGGCAAGTACTCTGTGCGCAGAGTCCTGTATCTGTGTGCCTGCACACAAAGAATGATTATTGACAACTGTCAGGAAATGGATAAAATCTTATTATTTGATCTGACTACAGTTTAGATAAAAAAACATCTACAAAATCCCAATCTTCCTCAGCATTTTGTACTTGAGAGAGGATTGATGTGAGTCACTGAAGTTGCGATAGCTACTGGTCCTCTGGTCCTCAACTTTGTCAAACCCGTTCCCAACTATGATTGATTGGGTCGTATGCCTGTTGCAGTAATTGGCTTATTAGACAATTGTAAAGTTGGGAGGTAGTAGTGTACCTATGGGGAGTATTTGCTCTGGAGAATGCCTCCCTTTGTTCACATACCAATTACAGTGAGTTAGTGTATCAGCAGTACCTCTGCTGAAGTATCAAGAATTACAGAACTGTTAGCCTGCTACCTATCTTTCAGGTAGTTACAAGATAGTCAGGTAGTCAATACTTAAATCCCCCTGCAGGCAGTGTCTGCTGAAATGAGCGATACAAGCACAGGTTTATTACTTCCTGTGGTTTTTAATCCATTGAGTACAATCCTAATGATTGAATAGTTGCCTGTCATGCTTTTTTACAGAAGAAAGAATAAGCTGCCTATCTGCAAAATCATTCTATTTCATTGGGGTAAATTACTTCA
The DNA here is from genome assembly GCA_026937815.1 of Etheostoma perlongum. Taxonomy (NCBI): domain Eukaryota; kingdom Metazoa; phylum Chordata; class Actinopteri; order Perciformes; family Percidae; genus Etheostoma; species Etheostoma perlongum. Next base: position 26,649,617 of record CM049372.1, on the reverse strand, counting down.
ACACTTAAACAGTGTTAAACAGTTTACAGGCTTGCTGCTATAGTTGTATTGTAAAAGTTATGTTTTCATTTAGTGTTTCTCTCCAAAAACCAAAAACATTTCTGTCCTTGAGACCTAACAAACTTATTGAGTAGATTTCCAACCTCATAAAACATTCATAAAGCCAATTTTAAAGCCAATTTTAAATTGACAAATTATGTTTTCTTGCCAGTAGTCTTTTTCTTCATGGCCTTTAACTGGCACATTGCAATTTTTTCTTTGCACGTTTTTGACACCAACTACTGCTAAGCGGCATAATGTAAAACATTGCCATGTGCACATTACGGCTGTAACGATATGCAAAAAAACTGAAATTGCATCACTCAGCCCCACGAACCTGTGTCGCAGAGTGAGAAGGCAGAATTGCGACACAGCCCTTTCAACTCCTATAGTTATCCTTCCTGTCCAGATCCAATGCTACCACGTCTTTAAATTACTATTAGTATTAGTCCTTTTGGTGCCTTATTCCTGTTTTGTCTGGTAAATTTAGCTAACTGTAAAGATGGCTAAAAGCGAAAAGGGGGGCACGGGCAACGCTAACAGAGGTGTAAAGTTACAAATGGCCGCTGTTCTGACTCGGGTGCCTGGATCTGTTTCCCGACAGTTCAGCAAACTGCCGTTAGCGTCCTTAGCACCGGAGTTAAGTGCTGACTGGGCTGGCCGCTAGCTGTCTGGGGGATGACTATGGATGTGTCCCCGGGGCTGTTGTCAGCTCTCAACCCGACTGAAGCCTTGCAGCGCCGGGAGACTGAGGCAGAAGACAGGGTTGTGCTATCAATCATATATACTGAAAATAACTGAGCATGTTGAACCGTGTCAAAATCTTACCCACCAAGAATTACATTAGCATTACTTACTTGTCAACTAGCACCTTTACAGTAGGTACCAAAGCACTTTTCCTCTTTGTTCCCCCTACAGGTTGGGAGCGGAATTGTCCATTAACTGTTACAAATACCATTATTCTTATGTTTCATTCCAACGAGTTGATGGAGCACTGAAACAATTTTGGAAACATTATTTAAGGTACAAAAGAATCGTTGGTGTTGGATCGATCAATATGTAAACCAATCACTATCAATAAATAAGGTCTCTGTTGTATAACTGTGTTGCAAGGTGGGAATGTAATCAATGACAAAACAATGGCATGTGGAAAAAAAATATATAAAAAAAGAATCAAGGTTTGTATTGAATCGTGGGTCAATTTTTTTTTTAAACTGAATTAGAATTGTATCCTTACAATACATAAAATAAAGTTTTTTCTCAATGAAAATGTTAACTGTGCATGTATGCTCATCTAACCCTGTATAAAAAAACATTTTAACATTTTAACCACATACTGTATTGTACAGAACACCTGAACAAACACATTAGGATGTTACAACCCAGCAAGTTGTTGTGGTTGCAAATGAAGAATCAGTTCACTGTTAAATCAGCTGGATGACATGTGTAGTTACGCAAGTATACATAATATTGACATAAGTAGTTACACAGATAAGCGTTTTGCCCCTCTACATAACAGATAAAATAATTTGTTATACTTGCATACATGCATAGTAGTGTTTCTCACCCCCATCTAAAGAGAGGCAGCCATATGTGCTAACAGCATAGGGACATGCTTCAAGGTTTTTACTATCCATGTGCTTCACGTGTTCTAATGGGAGCGAGGTATGGAGGGGAAGGGAGGGAAAGAAGGTTGAAGAGAGAAATTGACAAAGAAAAGGTGGAGAGTAAGGAGATTTGAGTGGTGCTTGTGTCACAGGCATACCAGGTTGGTGTCAGTTCCACTCCTTTTCCTCCATGTTAAGAAGTTTCTCTCTTCCTCAGAGGGACCAGCTGGTCCAGAGAGAGGGAGAGAGAAAGGACGAGATAAGAGTAATAGAAATAATAGAGAGGCAAGTGCGGGTATACGATGAGATAGAAAAATGGAAGCAGAGTGAGTTAACTTAGCATTTCATGCAGCAGTGATGTCCAATTACATCCCACGGAGAGCTGAGTTCTTTATGTGCAGTGTTTCCACTCAACCAAACAACCGAGCTCTTTCCCAATATCTGGTATTGTGTCCCCTGTGACATTTTATCAAGTCTGCAGCTTACAGTGCAGAGGAAGTTGAAATGGCAAGTCACGGATCGCGCACAATATCAAGCTTAGAGCTCAAAATGCAAGGAAATAACACATTACTACAGTAGACCATTCTATCCAGGATCATTTATAAATATCTCTTCCCATTAAAGTCAATAGTTTGGCATTGTGAGGTTTCATAGTCACCCCACAGCACCTTAGCTGCCTTCGAGGTGTGGTGCAATTAATTAGTGAATACACCTGATATATTCATTAGATCCTCTAAACCCTTTCATAGCAATGAGCAAATTTTTACATTGCAAGTAATTGGACATCACTACACACACGCGCACACACACACACGCTCAGTTCAGCTCAGTTTTAACTTTATACGTTCAGTTAGTCTTTTCCAAATTGTGTTGGTGGAATTTTGTATTCAGTAATTATGACAGTTAGTGCATGTTAAAGTGAATATTAATGGGGAGATGCGCCCACTCTTGGAGCCAGGTTGGGGAGTGGAGCTTGTATCCAAGCTGTACTCCTGCCGCCTGCTGTTCGAATAACCCCCATAGCCTGTCTGAGCACAGCCTGAAGAAGCAACAGGACGTTGCTGTCTTATGGCCTCACCACCTGGGATATTGGACGGAGGCGCAATGGGTAAAGGGGGGTGGGGGTGGTTGAGGTGGGCAGATGGAAGAAAGGTGGGTTGGTTGGGGTGGATTGGTATAATCAATAATAAGTATAAGATTTTTGTTCCCTTGTTATTGTTTCACCATATTTGATGTACTTCCTAGTACCCAATTATGATGACCCACAGAAATAGATAGAAGAAAAAAAATTGAAAAGAAGAATGGGACAGTTAGGTTGAGGAAAAGTGACACGCGTCAACAACAAAGTACTCTGAAAGTACTATGTTGTTTGACCCATCCACCACCCCATTATGATCTGCTCCAAATGCAGTTTATTGCAAAGTTCATTGAAATGAAACATTATCTAATTCAATAATATTACCTGTGGCATCTACTGTAAATTGGCTAGTGTGTGTCAAAGATATGAAAGGAACAAGGAAGATGCAAATGACGGAAAGACCATAAAATATGCAGAGGTCAGCTGGAATGTGACACAAATGAGAGAAATGTTGGTCAAGGTAGGCAGTGGGATTTATTTTTTCTACTTTTATTTAGGTGAAATTGATAATTGTTATTTTTGTTTAGATTTTCCCAGCCAGTCGATATTGACACCAGCAACCTTTGAGCCATTGTCCCACTTGTCAGTCCTCCATACAAAAGCTTTAACTCACATCACATACTGTGCTACTTAATATCCAAATCAGGCAAATGTGCTACAGAAAATGACAAAATCTACAAAAACATTTGTTTTAAATAACATGACCAACACTTTAAATAACAACCTTTCTGTTAATCCCCTTATGATAAAAAAAACATTCCAGTTCTTTTCATATTCAATTATTAGTACAGGGCGTTTAACATTTCGTGTTGAATTTAGTTTGTTGAATTTTTTCATTTTTTATCCCCTCTGCTGTGGATTTGCAAGTGATGCTTCATGAATTATTAAACATTTTGTGTACAGCCTCAATAAGAAAGTACGAACATTGAAATTATGATGAAGTGAAGAAACAGAGTGGTGTAAGGATAGATGGAGGAAAGCAGAGAAGAGTTTGTGTTTGTGAGGTGATGCCCACTTTGGCAAGTCAAACTCCCTTCACTGCTCTGTTCTGCTCTGTTCTACTCTGCGTGGGTTGTTGCTGTATAAATAACACTCTCAGAGCAGATCAGAGAGAGAGAAAGAGAGAGAACGAGAGAGAGAGAGAGAGAGAGGACAAGGGAGGCCATAAAAAGAGAAAGAGATGCTAAGGGAGACAGGGGAAGGAGTGGGGAACGCATGGGGGGAGACAGAGAAAAAGGGAAGGATGGAGAAACAGTTGATCAGAGTTATACTAGATGTTGGAAGAGAGAGTGAAGAGAAAAGAACTGTGGGGAGAGAGAGATTGAGAGGGCTTGTAGAATAATTGAACCATATATGGTAACAGTTAAGTATTGGGTGATTTGAGAGGATGAGAGAGAGAACGCACAAGTGCGAGAGAGAAATGGATGTGAAGATGTACAGTATGAACCCTTATCTCTCTCTCTCTTTCTCTCTTTCTTTGTGTGTGTGTGTGTGTGTGTGTGTGTGTGCGGTCATGAGATGGCCTGTCTTGGGCGGTACTTGTATGACACCATCACCATTAGTCATAGGCAACAGATTAACAGTGTAAAGATACTGCAACAGCTCATCACTGCCAACCAGCAGATCTCAGATCATTTTGCTTAGATGCACAACAGCTATTTCTGACAGACTTTTATTTTAGTTGAATTCAACCTCAACATATTGAACATATTTACAGTGAGACACAGAGTTCACCGTCACCTCGCCTAAGATAGTGGAAGGCATACATACAGGTTGTTGTAAATAGACTTCAAAAACGACTCTCAGCTTTAACCTGCTGGTTTCTTAGCTCGGCATGAAAGATGTTAAGGGCTAGGTTATGCTCAAATAGATCTAGTTTAAACAACGTGTTTTCAGACCTCATTAGTAATCAAAAGTGGCGAGGCTAATCGTTTAAATACAGAGAGCACGTTTTCAGAGAGTCTGATCAAAAGAACATTGACAGAAATAAAAAAAGAGCTTGAGAGAAAAGTTCAAATAAAATCACAATTTAGTCTTTCATTTATTGAATAACAAACTCCCACCCTGCTGGCAACCTGCTACCACGATATCTCCCACATTGTGACACAATAATAAAACTCACTCTTTAATGATTTCAAAACAGTGAAAATTAAAAAAAGACTCAAAGCACTAGATACAAATTGTAATATTCTCATAGATTTAAAGCACTAATATACAACATATTGAAATTTAAAAAAGCAATTCAGTCAGATTACCAGGCTATTATGAAGTCATAGTTCTTGTCTTTTCCTTTGAGCATACTGGACTGTATAGCATGTATGTTCTTCCAGAACACTGCAATTATCTTCCCAAGAAGAATAATGGCTGCAAAGTAACAACATAGTCATCTGGGTAGTTTACAGGTATACAGTTTGGCTTAAAGAAGAACTTCTGGGGCGACGCAGCGTGTTCGACTCTGGCCTGTGGCCCTTTGCTGCATGTCATTCTCCCTCTCTCCCCTTTCATTTCCTCAGCTGTCCTGTCAATAAAGGCCTAAAATGCCCCAAAATGATCTTAAAACAAAAAATAGAAGAACTTCTTTACCAATTACATGGCTTACGCTATAGTGACTAAACCTAAATTCACAACAGATGTGTACAAACTGGAGTAACATTAATACGTTGACTTCTCTTTGAGAAATTTCTCTTACATTTACATTCAGTAACCATCTTCCAAAATCATTGTACCTATAGACTTTGTAATTAACAATATATTTCTGTGCATTTTTTCTATGTACATAAATCCATCATTTGGAATATCAGGCACCTGACAGGTATAAGATAACAGCCTGTATCCTGAACACTATTCATGAAAATTCCCAGTCAACTTCATGTATATCCTCCTTCATATAGTATATATATTCTCTATGCATCTAATTTCTTGATGGATTGGTCTGATAAATGTGAAGTTAAAAAATAAAGATAGCTTTCTCAGTCATATTGGGTAAATGTTATTTATTCCGTTTTGGACAAAGGAGGTAATTGTAATATTAATTTCTTGCGTGTGGGTAATCTTATTCATTAAAATTCTAAGTGACTTAATTGCTAAATTTGTACAACTCCATTTGTCTATATTAAATTGTTTGCAGGAAAGTATTTATCATAACTATGTCAACATGTGATGTCATAAACAAAAATGATTGTGTGTGCGCACGCAGAGCAAATTAGCAAAGTGGAACAAAATGGCCTACCGCGCTGTACTAGTTTAATGATGGCCAGAGGTGTTGCTGGGCACCCTGATGGTGATGCATCCTAGAACATTGTTCTCCAGACCAGTATTAATCAGCTGTTATTGGTACGAGGCTAGCTAGTGGAAGATTTGGATTAGAGTAAAATGAGAGAGGCCTACATCACTGCAGCCGGTTAATGATGGCCCGAGGTGTTACAAGCTTGACATATTCTAAAAGATTGCATTACAGATCAGCACACTGCAGATGCTTACATCACATGTCTAACTAGCTTCGATTCTGACATTGTAGTTATTAGAATATGGTTTTTAGTATGTTCTTTATCCTGTACAGATGTGTCTTGTCTGTTTTTTTGAAGTTCATTATTGACCTTTGGGAACAGTATGTGAAACAAAATAATCAGAGCTAATAGTGTATTTACTGGTATTGGTCAGAATAAAATAGATGTGAAACAACCAACTCACATGTGACACCACTATAATCTTGATAATGGGTTTCCTGTGTGACAGCCAGCAGGTCGTCATAATACATGTACAAGAGGCGGTATGATTCTTGACCTCAACAACAAGCACCAACTCTGTTTAAGTGTCTCCTTCTCTGGCGCAGTGTTGAATTGGCAGTGTTTGTTTTTTTTAATTGTGCTTTTGTGACAGACCAGCAACAATCAGGACATTTCACATCGGGGCTATAAGCAGATATTCTTTATCCTGTATAAATCATCCGTGAAATCACGCGCAGAGTAAAACTAATCCAGTTTAAATGGTGTTATTGTTTCAAAAGCATGGCTCTGTCCTTCTGCATGGGCCAATTCAGTGCTAGTGCAAGTAAATACTTGCCTAGCACCAATACTGGCAGATTGGCGCTAAGCAGGGCCAATGCAAGTGCCAAGTGGAGTGTTAAGTGCTAGCCATGTGATGCAGGCCTATGGCTCCTGTTGCTGTAATGAGAGCGGCTCATTCTCAGTCTCGGCCGGCTGCTGCTAATTGCCTTAATTGAGAGAGTGACCTACATCTGAGAGAGGCTTTGGTGGATCAGCGGAACAGCTGGCAAACCTGGAGAAAGAAAAGGAAAGTGATAAGACTGAAAAAAGGGATGAGATGGAACAAATGAGGGAGAAATTGGGGGAGACAGTAGTGGATACAGTTGAAAGAAAAAATATGTGGCCAGTCTAACTCTGAGCTAACTGAGTGGATTGTTGAAATACACTTTATAATGCATCACAACTCCTAATACTGTTTAAACTTTTAACACTTTTTCATTTTAATTTCTGTGCACACATGCTTGGTTGGATACACACATCATGATTTTTGGACTCAATTAAGCATCAAATGTTCCATTAAACCCAAATTGAACCAGTAAATGACAGTGAGAGCGAGATGGTGGAAAATGCGACGGATAAAAAGAGTGAAGAAAGGGACAGGAGGAGAATGCTGGCGGTGACATCATGCTTTTAAAGCAGAGGCCGGCCCTCGGGCCAGCGCTGAATACACTCCTAACAGTCTTGTGTACTTCCCTTAGATTGAATTATTCAACACACTCCTGATGGAGAGACTGACTGTGTGTGTGTGTGTGTGTTTGTGTCTGCATGTCTAGGTGCTGCAGTGCATGTGCACATGTACATGCATGCATTAATGCATTTGTCTAGAGAGCAAGAGAGAAGGATATAAGTTCTGTATGCATTTGTGTGAATACAACTTTTGCTTTATTTGTGTGCTAGGAAGAGTGTAGGAGAAAGGCTGCTCAGAGTCATTGAATGGGCTTGTGATCTGTGGGCGGCTGTTCAGTTTATGTGCATGTGGCGAAATGTGTGCACACACGTCTGTCAAGTCTGTTGAAGTAAATGTGTACTGTGTTTCATATTAGGTAGTTCAATTGGGTTTTGTCCCTTTTCAAAAGAGAACTAGTGCTCAGTCAAACCTCTCTCTTCCCCAAATCTCTCCAGACTGCTTGACGATGTTCTACCCCATCCACACACACACACACACACACACACACACACACACACACACACACACACACACACACACACACACACACACAGCAATACACTGTCTCCCTCACTCTGTGTTGTGGATTTAGACTGGAGTGCTCTTCTGTGTGCCCCCATTTCTTGTTTTTGTGTGGGTGTGTGGTCTGTGTATTCATCTCTGCTGTAAGTCTGCCTGTGTGTGTATGTGTGTGTGTGTGTGTGTGTGTGTGTGTGTGTGTGTGTGTTTGCCAGTGAGTGTGTGTTTCCGTTTGTGTGGACAGTGAGTGTAGGGGTTTGATCCTTTGCTAATGATGTCCCAGTGGCTCAAACTTCTGTAAAGTGTGTTGAGCAGGAAGGGAGTGGAGATGGAGGCAGAGAGCGGAGGGAGGAAAGGAGAGGAGAGGGGAGGAGAGGAGGAAATGTAAAAGTGAAGAGAGAACAGTGCTTGATCATCATTATCATCATCTTCGTCATCACTAAACCCCCCCCAATACACTCTCCCTACGCTACAGCTCTCCACTCGAGCAGGAGCAGCCACGTTGACAAAGTCTGCATTGAGAGCTGCAGCATCAAACCGGCTGGTGACAGAAGGATGGAAGGAGGGGTGGATGGATAGACAGATGGATATAGAGAGCCAGCATGTGATGTGTGTCATACTCGCACTCTCCTCAGCACATGCATGCGCACAACGAAACGTCAGTTGCAGACAGTCAGATATTGGAACTAAGGTTTTTCTGGTTTCTTATTATTGAATGTCACACAGAGGGGTTTTCTCGCATATCTCTCTCTCTCTCTCTCTCTCTGTCACTCTTTCCTGCCTCCCCTCCTCCTCTCCGCTTTCCCTGTCAACTCTCAGCTCATCTTCTTGCTTACATGGACTGTAATGCACTTTTGTTTTCTGAATGTGTTAGCACTTACTTTACTTCCTCCAGTTCGTAGTCTTGTCATACCTCTCCTACCCTCCCTCCCCATCTGGAAAAGATCTGTCTCACTAATAGGAGGCCTGGTAAATTAGCCCCTCTATTCTTCCTCTCTATCGCTCCTGTCTCCTCCCTTCTTTTCTCATCTATCTCTCCAAGCGTGTGCTGCCCAATAGAGCGCGTTCATGCACACACCCACAGATTCAGACATAAAAATACATATGTGCACGTACAGATTTGCTCTGTTTGTGTGTCTGTCTGTTTTTTCTCCAGGTCGGGTACTGGCTAATAGGGCGTAGTAGGTAATGGCAGCCATAGCCTATTATCTCTGCTCTGCTGTCTAATAGCCACTGGCTTTAAGCATCTGCCATGTAGCTGCTCTAACTCCCCCAATGGTGTACACGCACACACACACACACACACACACACACACACACACACACGCTCACACATATGCACAGCAGGGATAATATACACACCGCCAAAAGTAATTTATGCATTTGCGAGTGTGTCTGTGTGGGTGCATGCAGAAATATTGTGTGTGTGTGTTTGTGTTTGTGGTTATCACTTCTAACACACCGTGCCCTGACATTTGGTATGCTCTCTTTTCCTTGGGGAGTACTGCCTTCCTTTAATTAGTAAAGGAAATAGATTTACCTATCTGATCTTTGACACATTGGCCACACACACACACACACAAACGTGCATACACACATCTGCCCACGTGCAGTCAGCCATGCAGCACATTAACACCTATCCATTACCAGTGTGGTGGAATGCCAGAGGGAGAGGTGTGTATGTGTGTGTGTGTGTGTGTGTGTGTGTGTGTGTGTGTGCTTGCGTGCGTGCGTGCGTGCATGCTTTTGCGCTAGGGAGAAATGAATCTTCTCTGATCTGTAGACTGACCATTGATTTGTCATGGTAACAGTGGATGGTAACTGTCATTGGAACAAAGCAATGAGAACAAGTGGTTGGATTGTAGAGGTAAGGGGAGGGGGAGTTGGGGAACAGTGGAGTCCAGTAGTGGCATTAAACTGGAAAAACATGGCAGCAAACTCAGCAGAAGCTGGAAGAGACAGGATTAACGTGCGTTAGCCTGTTGCTGGTTTAACTAAATGTAGCAACAACTGTATTTCAGAAAGCAAGAGCGTGTACACAATAGTGTTGTGGGAGTGTTTTTGGTATAAAAAGGCTTACACAGACCTGAGTAAGGCTTATATATAATGAATGAATCCCCCTTCAGCTACCGTTTTTCTTTCCTCTGCAGAATTAGGGATTTGTCTAACCCCTCCTTTCCCCGTAAACAATCTCTGCAAAACCCCACCATTTTCCTGCATTGCTCCCAGAATCCCCCCTGCACCCAACCAAAATGCCTTCTGGAAACCTACTGTACATCATTGTATAAACTTATTCTGTGGTATTTATTAAACATTATGCCTCTGCTGTCAACAACTCACTTAAGAAAGACTAATGTAATTTTAACCAAAACGCGGATAAACCAATGTTTTAGAATACAGCAGGGCCTGCAGCTCTTTTGTAAAAGCTAAAAGTCTAACACTCTGTGAATTGACTAATTAATCTTCTGGCTTGTGGTGTCCTACACCAGCCAGATCCTTTTGTTTTGCAGTGGCACTGGACAAGTGCCCTGACCCCAATCCTGACTGGCTGCCCTGTTCTCATACCTGCGGCACTTGGCCTGCTTAGCATGGTCCAGCAATCAACAAAGCTGAGGTAGTCAACTAGGATGGGCTGACTCACCACTTGCTGCCATTTTTACACCAGGCCTAAGGTTTCCAAAGTCCAACAGAGTCACCATCAGTGGGTTGAGAGAGACTGAGAGAGAGGTAGAGAGAGAGAGAGAGAGAGAGAGATAGAGAGAGAGAGAGAGAAGGCATTTCAGCTATAAATATCAAACTTGCAATACTTTGATTTGCCAATGAAGGCTGACAGAGAAGGGAGAAAGATGCAGGGTCTTTCTCAGTTCTTGAGCTGTTTTAAATTCATTCACCGGTGGGGAAAGAGAGAAACTGAGGGAGGAATAGGGTTGGCGGTGTCATTAATTTTCCATGTAGGGGGATGAAATAACATTAACATCTCTTTCTCTCTGAAGCTCTATAAGTCAATCAGTTATTATGACTCAAACTGCAGCGGCAACACACATACACACACACACACACACACACACAAACATTATATATATATATATAGACGCACATTCTAATCTTTTTTTGGCCCACAGATGTACTGTATATGTGTGTGCTTATGTCACAGCCTGGACAGACACTTCAGTTTTAATAAAGCAGTGGCCTTTCAGCACTCTGGCGGATCCTGCTGTAATCTCTTCTAAACAGGTGTTGTGATTAGCCTCTGCCGTGAGCAGCATTCTGACACTTGGATAGGCAGGGCCAACCATGCACACAACCATCGTCTACCACTCAGGAGACACATTCAACTACCGGTGCTTGGCAAGTGCACTTCTGCCATCCTTTACAATGTGCTTTGTCAAAGTACTGCTAGTAGATGATTTCCTCAGCCAAATAATTATTGTCTTTTCTTTACAATATTCTAGTTGATTCTTTGCAAGCTGATGCAGCACCATATGTGAAAGAGTCAGCACTAAAAAGTATGGCTCTTGATTTACAGGGCGTAGTTGATGGATAGATTTAAGGAACACACAGAACGTTTTTTCAACGCAGCTGAAAAAGCATGTCTCCTTGTGTGTGTGGTTATTTATCAATACATTACAATATAAAATATTTTATCCTGAACAATTATTTGAGCAGCAATAGGGTTTACATTTGGATTAATCTGCAGAATAAAAAAACAACTAGTCAGCTTGCTTTGCAGTCCCAATTAGAAACATTCCTCTTCCATAAACATCTGCATTAGAAAGTTAATGCAGTCTCAACCTAAAAATTAGGCTGTTTCACTTGCAAATGCTTACTCCGTCTTTGTCAGTGTCTGACACATTTGACGCTACAGTAATAATTGTATGTTTATACTTTTCCCCTTTTCATTAAACTAGTGCAGTACCCGTTCAAAACATGTTGTGACTGGTTACATTGCAGATTCAGTTACTCACAAAATATTGCAATTAAAATAACATGCATTATTATTATTATTATTCATTAAATATTACAGCATGAAAGTGTGCTGTCTTATCTCATTATTATTGTCAGGCTTAGTGGCTTGATGGTTATGAAGTAATGTTAAAGCATGGATTTAATTAGCAGAGGTATTTTTGCCCACAGTAACGTTATTAGTGTTATACTGTACATTGTGAATGATCAATCAGCACCGAAAATACATGAATATATGTTTTGTATCCATGTTTTATTATAGACCAATTTGACGAAATGGCAAGAATTTAGAGGGAAATCAGCTGAACATCTGGATTCCTGCTATTTATCAAAAAGAAATCCAACTGAACTGCTTTGATCCAACTGAAGCTTAATGTATGAAGCATAAAATATGAGCAGCCGCAGTATTACATATAACAAACACTCAGATAAGATCAAATGAAAAGGCTATGCGATGATGTTTTTTCTGGGTCTAAGAGATTACCTGGTTCAGTCTTGTCATGTATTAGTAACTGATAAATGGTCTTTGCAACAATAACAATACAGGCGTTACTGCATGATGAATGGCTATACATTCTTTAAGGCAGCAATATGTCTGCGAGCAGTTTTTAATGGATTTTTTCAAACAAATAGAGTTTATGACTTCCCTGAGATAATTAAGGCAAACATGTGGTAGAACAGAGTGCATTTGTTTCTGACTGTGGCAAATGGTGGGTTCAGAGTTTTTATGGCCATTACAATGACAATGGGAAATCAGTATCAGTTTACACTGGTACTGTATTGCACAAATGCAAAAACTAGCAAGGCAGCACATTCCAGACACAAATTAAGTGTCTTTATGAAACCATTCTTTTCTCTATGGAAGCAAAAACAAGGCCATAAGGATCGTAATCCAATAAGCAACTGCACAATTTTATTTTAACCAATTTAACCACTTATTAAATAGTTAATGCTGACATTTTAATAGCAGTGAATTTATAGCATTAAAATATTTCCTTCCTTGAGAACCATCTGTTTAAATTCATGTGGTGTGACTTCCTCTCTTTAAAAGTTTCAATTGTTTATTTTGAGTTGTGCAATTTCAAGAAATGAACATTTGGGCTACCAAGAACATGTAAGCCTAAATAAAAATAATCGGACCTTACACATAGAATATACAATCTATGGTCCTACAGTATATTGTGTTCTGTCAGTCATATCATCCAAACAAGAGAATCTCAGATTAATGGTAGTATGCACAATTTAATTTTATAATGGTGGAAAAGTAATTAAAATTGCACAAGAAACATGAAGTTGCCCTTTGGAAAGAGGGAAATTCAGACCACATAAACCAAGATAGATGGTTTTCAAAGTAAATCATTTTAATTATACAATATTATTGATATTTTAATTTAAGAAAGATTTTTTGCACCCATAACCCCTCATCCAGACACTTAATTTGTTTCTGGGATATTCTGCCTTGAGCATTTTTTTGTACAAAACATTATATAACTAATAGTCTGTTGTACTGCCTTCCTTTGCTTCCATACTTCTCTATCACGCTTTTACAATGCTAGCAAAATGCCAGCCTCTACAGCAAGTCATCTACGACTGGGAGTGCTGGAATAACTCAGTAGCAAAATAACATACTTTTTAAACTTTTGTGTGGGGAAAAAGTAAGTGGAAAGTGAGTGTCAGGAGACGGTCACATATTAAATTCTGAGGTTGTCGTATATCCCTAATGTTCTGCGCTTCGTCAGTCAATGGCCGCTCTGCTGTCCATTACATGCTTGTCTGAGTTAGTGGTGAGACCAAATGCTTCACTAGTCTGAGCTAGCCTATGCTAGCTTGGGGGCTCTGCGCCATGTTAAATGCTATTCTGTGTTTGCCTGGGGAGCGTGAGGCTGTTAAATACTACAGTAGATTTAAGCATTGGGACGTACCTCTTGTTAAATACTTAAGTAGTCTTTGTTAACATGGGAGCCAATGTCTGCAAGCTAAATGCTATAGTTCTCGGTCAGTCCTGGCAATGTTAATAGTCTACGTTTGGTTAGTAGATGTGGGCTTTGGGACCTTTCTGTGTTCTAAAACTGAACAGCTTTTAGTGCTTAAGAGGCAGCTGCTTGTTAGCTATTGAGGGACCTGCCTTTACATTTAGTTAGTGTTACAAGAATTATTTATTCTATGTTTCTGCTATAAAGGTTGTCCCTGTTCACAGCTTTCAGCAATGTTTAAAGAATGATGTTTGATGTTACATGTTCTATTCTCATGACATTGTTATGTGTTTCTTAAGTCATATAGTTAAAAAACCAAGAAATCAATATGTACATTTGTTTGTACTACTTTACTGTCAAAACCTCTAAAGCTTTTGTAACACAAACATCTCTCTCTCTCTCTCTCTGGATATTCTTTGGCTGTGTCACTTCTGACGCTGGTCAAGTGACAACGGCTTCCCCTCCTAGGCTACCCTAGGTGTTTGTTTGTAAGTGGCTTTCCTGAGCTAATTCTTTGTTAGTGGATGGATTTAGAGCGGTGTTTGTTAGCACTGGGGTTTGCAGAACATCTGCTGAGCATTTACACAGAATTAGGCAGCAACAGAAAATGTTTTCAGTCTACCAGTGCAGCTTTTTACTACAGTTTTACAGGCCCTTAGTGTGCCTACCTTTCATTCCTCTAACATATTAACCTGCAGTGTTCAATTCATCCTTATTACACTGCTAAGGTCCAACACTGCCAGCTGGAGTTTAGCTTACAAAAATCTCTCCTATAAAACCTGAGGTGACCTTCCTTTGCATGGATTGTATGAATTTTTTAAACACTAGAAACATAGTCTAGAAACATCGCCCCCTATGAACTTTTTTTTTTTATTAAAGATAACTGTGCTTTTCCTGCATTATATGTCAAAATGTCTTAACAGGAAAACCACAAGATACATTTGATTACAAGACACTTGGTTTTGGACTTTTTTAGATAAGAAATGGTATATACTATACAATATTTAACATCCTGTACATCAATGTACGGTTTTGTACTCTGTATCTCGTACGTATCTTATTAGAACACTGTAAACCACCTTAAAAGCCGCATGTCTTCTCCTTTTTTTTCCTGAGAAATTCTCTGCCTAATTATTCTCCCAAAATGCCCCATGAAAATATTCACTTGGATTCCTACATGGTGAATGAGACAACCATGACCTAAAGTTTAAGTAGGGTTTTATTATTTCATGTTCATCTTAGTGGAAGCACATTCACATTATTTTCATTTGGACGAGACATTAATTACTGTGGCGGTGACCTTGTTCTCGAATTTGCCTTCTAGATCCCAACTCATCCATTGGAAATCCTACAAATATAATTTGTATACCAAATTAGTTTTAGGTGTTACTTGTGCCCGAAGCCTCAGTTATTTGGAGAAGACCTTTTCTGTACTGTGTAGCCAGTGCGTTTTAATCTTCAATTCACCAACCTAATGTGGGGATTTAATTTAATCTCACTACAACTCCACTGAGGACAAAACATTATCCTGCGTTTGTAGTCCTGCTGCTGTATCTCTTTCTGTTTTTAATGATTGACATATTCTGCATTTTGCATGAGACCATTGACACATGACCTATTTTACCATGTTAGTTTATTAGCATTTTTGCATTTTTGTGCAGATTTAAATGGGATGGTATTTAGCAGCATCTAGGGGCCGTACTTTGTCATGCCAACTTAATTTAGCTGCACCATCCTAACTGACCTACTGCATTAAATATTAATATAACACATTGCTGGCCTCATCATCATTGTCCTCCTTACCACCATCTTTTTCTTATTCTTGTCCTGCATACTAGCTCCATCCTTTTCTTTTGTGTGGCCCAATGTCATGCACTTCTACCATCCTTTTAATATATTTTCCTTAGATTTTGGCTTTTCATTTCTCTCTTCATCCACCTTCACTACTTGTAGCTCTTCCTCCTCCTTCTCCTCCTCCTCCTACAGCCCACATGACTCCTTCTCCCATTTCTAGAAATGTGTCAGTTTGTCTCTCATTCTATGCGATCTATGCAACTCTCTCCCTTTCATACTTTTTTAATCTGGTTGCTGTAAACAGAAATAATGAAATTTGACATAAAGTAGTATGTGTCTGTGTTTGTGTTCTATTTAATGGTATGCTGGCTCATGAGTATAGCTATATTTTGGCATGTTTGTGTGTGTGTGTGTGTGTGTGTGTCTGTCTGTCTGCATGGGTAAAAACTGTACATGAAGTTCACTGTAATTGTATAATTCATGCACAATGTCATCAGTAAATCTCTAGGTAGAGTATGCGGGTTTGTAATGTGTGTGTGTTTATGTGTGTGTGTGTACATGGGTAAATGTGAAAATGTACATGAAGTTCACTGTATTTGTATAATTGATGGACAATGTCATCAGTAAATCTCTAGGTAGAGTATGCGGGTTTGTAGTGTGTGTGTGTGTGTGTGTGTGTGTGTGTGTTATGCATTATTGATATATGAGCTTCTTGGTGGACTTGTGTGATTTGATGAGAAGATGCAGGTCTGTGTCAACGTCTCTTTTTATCTTTTATAATTCAGCAACCACTAGAAACTATCATCCATTTTCACATCTCAGTCTTCTAAAAAGACTCTTCTCTCCTCTCCTCTCCTCTCCTCTCCTCTCCTCTCCTCTCCTCTCCTCTCCTCTCCAGATTGTGAAGGTATTTTTAACAGAAGTGTGTGTTAGACCACGATGACAGGTGTAAATATTAAATATGTTAAAAGCAAGTTATGAACATATATTGCACATCGGCAATATCTTCTGCCGGTCAGCACAAAAGGGAGTGTGTGTGTGTGTGTGTGTGTGTGTGTGTGTGTGTGTGTGTGTGTGTGTGTGTGTGTGTGTTTGTGTTTGTGTGTGCATTACCTGAGATCCACAGTTATAATGGTTGGTTATTAGTTTTAGCTGTTTATGATGTATTTTGAATTGTGACATTTTGACACCTCGACTCGAGTCCTCCTCAGTATGTACTCATAGACGAAGGTAACACAATGTGTGTATTTGTAATAGAGCTGTAACTAATTATTATTTTCACTTTTGATTCATAAATCAATGTTGTTATTCATAAAATTCACAAAATCTTCCACAGCTCAAGGTGACATTTTCAAAAACCTTCTCATGTCTAATTAAACAATCCCCAACCCAAGGCTATGGCAGCTAAAAAGAAATCAATGCTTGATAAACGACCCAAAAGATGATTCTGGTATTTTATATTATATAATATTATAGCAGCATAATCATACAGATACGAAACAACATTTAAGCAAACCTTTAGGTTAGCCAAACTCATTTGGAAGAGTAAACAAAGGTGAATGGCAAAATTGCCTATAACTGTAGTAAGTTGTAAAACGGTCTGTAATTGAAAACTGTAATTGTGAGGAAAATAAGTATTTGAACACCCTGCTATTTTGCAAGTTCTCCCACTTAGAAATCATGGAGGGGTCTGAAATTGTCATCGTAGGTGCATGTCCACTGTGAGAGACATAATCTAAAAACAAAAATCCAGAAGTCACAATGTATGATTTTTTTAACTATTTATTTGTATGATACAGCTGCAAATAAGTATTTCAACACCTGTCTATCAGCTAGAATTCTGACCCTTAAAGACCTGTTAGTCTGCCTTCAAAATGTCCACCTCCACTCCATTTATTATCCTAAATTAGATATACCTGTATGAGGTTGTTAGCTGCATAAAGACACCTGTCCACCCCATACAATCAGTAAGAATCCAACTACCAACATGGCCAAGACCAAAGAGCTGTCCAAAGACACTAGAGACAAAATTGTACACCTCCACAAGGCTGGAAAGGGCTACGGGGAAATTGCCAAGCAGCTTGGTGAAAAAAGGTCCACTGTTGGAGCAATCATTAGAAAATGGAAGAAGCTAAACATGACTGTCAATCTCCCTCGGACTGGGGCTCCATGCAAGATCTCACCTCGTGGGGTATCAATGCTCCTAAGAAAGGTGAGAAATCAGCCCAGAACTACACAGGAGGAGCTGGTCAATGACTTGAAAAGAGCTGGGACCACCGTTTCCAAGGTTACTGTTGGTAATACACTAAGATGTCATGATTTGAAATCATGCATGGCACGGAAAGATCCCCTGCTTAAACCAGCACATGTCAAGGCCCTTAAGTTTGCCAATGACCATTTGGATGATCCAGAGGAGTCATGGGAGAAAGTCATGTGGTCAGATGAGACCATAATAGAACTTTTTGGTCATAATTCCACTAACCGTGTTTGAAGGAAGAGGAATGATGAGTACCATCCCAAGAACACCATCCCTACTGTAAAGCATGGGGGTGGTAGCATCATGCTTTGGGGGTGTTTTTCTGCACATGGGACAGGGCGACTGCACTGTATTAAGGAGAGGATGACCAGGCCATGTTTTGCGAGATTTTGGGGAACAACCTCCTTCCCTCAGTTAGAGCATTGAAGATGGGTCGAGGCTGGGTCTTCCAACATGACAATGACCCAAAGCACCCTGCCAGGATAACCAAGGAGTGGCTCTGTAAGAAGCATATCAAGGTTCTGGCGTGGCCTAGCCAGTCTCCAGACCTAAACCCAATACAGAATCTTTGGAGGGAGCTCAAACTCCGTGTTTCTCAGCGACAGCCCAGAAACCTGACTGATCTAGAGAAGATCTGTGTGGAGGAGTGGGCCAAAATCCCTTCTGTAGTGTGTGCAAACCTGGTGAAAAACTACAGGAAACGTTTGACCTCTGGAATTGCAAACAAAGGCTACTGTACCAAATATTAACATTGATTTTCTCAGGTGTTCCAGTACTTATTTGCAGCTGCATCATACAAATAAATAGTTAAAAAATCAGATTGTCATAACATTGTGATTTCTGGATTTTCTTTTTAGATTATGTCTGTCACAGTGGACATGCACCTACGATGACAATTTCAGACCCCTCCATGATTTCTAAGTGGGAGAACTTGCAAAATAGCAGGGTGTTCAAATACTTATTTTCCTCAGTGTAGTTGTGTGCACACAGGTTTCTTGTGCAATGAGGAAAGATTTAAATCTCCATTGAATGTATTTGCAAGGCTAATCGACATTGGCTGGTCCTTCTTGCTTGATAGACACAGTTTAATTTAAACGCCATAGCCCATTTGTTTTTTTCAGCCGTCATTCCTGCTCATCTAGCTCCACTATTCTTACAAATAGTTCTTAGTTATTTCAGAAATCTTTTACATACCATTCTATGACCTATTGCACATTGTGCACATTGTCCTTGATGCGTACCCTCACCCAAGGAAAGAGCTGATACTATGTGACTTTGCCTTACATCTACTGTATATTGCATTTGCTTAGACTAACCTACAGTGGCTGACCACCACTGGATTGATAGGCAGCTTCATCTGAAGGCCATGGCCCGCTCAGTAGTCCAGCAACCATCACTGTATGCACTCACACTTTTATCGCCAAACAAAGTGGTTTCCGGCTAAACTGTTGTCTTGTTTTACAACTGATCTGATCATCTAACCGCTCCGATGATCTTGTTGGATCATTGTTTAAAATGTAGAATGTAATAATAACGAGTACTTTGCAAAATCACATAAATATGACCCACTATCCTTAAAACAATACACAGGTTGTTTTGTTGACTGATTAATTGTTTAAACAAATATTTCAGCAGTGATTTGTATGCAACTGTCGGTTGTACTCTTGTATATGCGAGGGAGTGGGTGATTGTGGGTGCATGTTAGTATCTGTGCTTGTGTGTCAGTGTTATCTGGGTAAAACTGAAGATGTGCCTGTTTCCACACAGAGGAGATATTCTTTGTCTTTTTTGTCTTTTTACAAATTCTGAGAAAAAAATATAAAGCCACACACGCCTACAGTCAGATACACACACACACACACACACATGCACACGCAGAGATGGAAACAGTGAGATGGATCTTTTTGAAGTACAATTTCATCCTCTCTCTTTCCCACTTTTCTCTCTTTTTTGTAGCGGTGGAGGGAGGTGAGTTAAATCTCTGCGGGGCATGCTTTATGTATGTGATGGCCTGTGCTGTGAGCTTTTTGTTAGACTGGGGGACAACACTAGAGGCACAATATAAGTTTATACACACAAACACACACACACACATGAAGGTGGTGGGGGCAGAGAGACATGAGCTGACACCTGATTCTCCATGTGTGTTTTGGAGGGCTTTGATGTTTAATGTGGATGGGGTGTCAGTGCATGTATGTGTGCATATGGTGCTGTGTGTGTGTGAAGGGGGGGGTATGTGTGTGTGTGTGTGTGTGTGTGTGAGTGAGTAAAAAAGAGGGACCTTGTAAGGAGTTTTGGTGTTTGTGTCTTTCTTTGTTTTTCTCTCAAGAGTCTCACTTCTTTTTCCACTTCTTTCTGCAGCAGGTTTCTCAATCTAACTGGAACATTTTTCTCCCTCTTATTCTCCCCTTCTGCCTTTTCTTTTTCTCCCTGTCTCCGCCTCCTCTCTCCTCTCTGGTGGATGGGCTGTGTCGCTGTCTATTTGTTGTGTCCCTAGGGGGAAACTCAGCTTACACTTTATGCAAACATACATTCCGCAATCATTAGCAACTTATTTCACACTCACTTTGGGTTTCATTCAGTTTAATAGCTGCTTTGGTTTTGCTAATGTTAACTGCTGTCTCTTACTCTCACGCTGACCCCTGATTCCTTCCAACACTGTGACTCAATGATTTAACTGTACATGGCATTGAAAATAAATGCCGGAACATTTAAAGCGACAGTTTATAGAGAATATCCTCTTGACTTTAAATCAGACTGCTAGAAAATGACAACGTCATTTTTTGCAGTTAATTTACCACAGAGAGATTAGGTTCAGCATTAATGACTTTCATTTCTTTTTCTGTGTCATATTTTAAACATTGAGCCAGTTCTACAAAACAGAACCAGACAAGATGAGCAAGCAGTTTGATTATCGTTATTTGGCTCAATTAGGTTTTCAGACAATGCAGGTCTGTTGTTATATTGGCTACGGAGGGTCGAAGTGTATCAAACCTGTGAGTTATGAGGCAGTTATCTCCTACAATTAGGGCCCTGCTGTTGCGAACAGTCAATCTCTTGCAGTGTAGTCTGACTTGTTGACTGAATCTCTCAGTATCTCTTCCTCTCTTACCCATTCCCTTGTTCATTTCTCGCTCATACGCTTATTTCAGTGGCTCTCAGGGTCTGACTCACTGATTGAAAATGGTTTTAATTCTACTGGGCTTTTTAGTCTGATTTGCACTCACTCACTCACTCACTCACTCACTCACTCACTCACTCACTCACTCACTCACTCATTCACTCACTCACTCACTCACTCACTCACTCCAGCTCTTAGTTTCTTTCTTTTCTGAAAATCAGCTGACTGTCACTACTGCTGGACTGTGTGTTGTTGCAGGATGAGAAGTCCACTTTCTTCCAGTTCGGCGCGGCTTTGCAGCAGGAGGCTTTGCTCATGCTTTCCATCATGGAGGAATATGACTGGCATATTTTTTCTATCGTCACTTCCAAGTTCCCCGGGTACCAGGATTTCATCAGCACACTGAAGATAACCGTGGATCACAGGTAATGAATACTCTCCTCCACTTGTGCGCACCCACACACACACACACACACTTTGTTTTCATCCTTAACCTTTATTTACGGCAGCTGACAAGGTCTTGTATTATTTTATGGTTTATTGTTACAGCTTTGTGCGCTGGGACCTGCAGAGTGTGGTGACTCTAGATGCTGTAGATGGCGACCCAAACTCTAAATCACACATTGCCCTTAAGAGGATCCAGAGTCCCGTTATACTCCTGTACTGCTCCAAGGATGAGGCTGTGTAAGTGTCTTTTATTTTATTTTGCTGTTTCTGCCTCATTTTCATACACTGCCAAATGCCTAATGAATCTTTATTAACTCTCTGACTCTATTCCTCGTCAGGTATATACTCGAGGAAGCTCGGTCCTTGGGTCTGATAGGAGCTGGTTACATTTGGATTGTGTCCAGTCTCACCACTGGCAACCCAGACTTTACCCCTGAGGTAAAGAGGCCCCATATGTAGTAACAGGTGGCCACTTTTGAGTGGTATGACAAGACAAGCAGTGTTTTTAATTCCAAGCTGTAGCAGGTCATCTGCTACCTCTCCTGAATATAACTCATCTCCTTTATTCTCTACAGCTAATAGAAAATACAGAAATATTGAAATTCTGAAGGAAAAAAAAATCATCTTTCCAGCAACTCTCAAGCTTAGTAACCAGCATGTTATGTCTGGTTTGTGTAATACATACAAAAAGCAAAGTGTAAAAAAAGACTATTCGTCATTTTATACGGGGTGCCGGACCATTTTGCAGTTTCCGGTTAACCAGTGTTTCACACATCACACAAGATGTGAAGAAACACACCTGTTTTTACACTTTATTGTCCTGATTAAACTGACAAGATTGGTTTCACAGTCTTTGTGCTAAAATAATCATACTTAATCTTAATCTGTCCATCATATTTAGGGGACACATACGAGAGTGGTATCAATCTTTTCATCCAACCAAGTAAATAAGAATATTACCCAAAATGTCAAACTATTCCTTTAAGCCATAAGCATAACCCAAACAAATTATGGTGACATAACATCATTCATGTCATGTTTTTAGTTTACTGCTTTGTTTACATTATTCTCTTTCTATCTAAAAACATTTGCTCGGCCCCTAGATAGGATGTTTGACAGCAATACACTTTTAGTCTCAAAATGTGAAGCAGCAAGGTGACTATTATCCAAATAGAATATAGATATGTGTATAAATAATTCAAAGTTTAATCAGCTCAAATGTTCCCTCAAATTAACACTGGAAACATACCCAATGTTTGCTTATCTTTTCTCAAAAGCCTTTCATATGTTTATTTTCCTCCTTTCCTTGTCCATCATTCTCAATCCCTATTTGTGTCGGGTTTTTATGCCTTTGTTTACTTTTTTTGACAAAGATCTGATTCAAAATGTAGTGCCAAATTAAAATGTAAAAACAAAGTTTTGTCGGTAGATTGATAGACTGGCGTGCTGGCAACTTTTTACGTTTGCTCAGTCTTGTTTAGAGAGATAAACTTAGTGAGCAATTTAGTTTCTCAATTCTTTCATTTTGACAGTTTCAAGATGTAGGCAATACTTGACCAAGCTATTCAAGTTTGTGGGAATACAGTCTGCTCACACTTATGTAAAAGCTAGATATGTAATATATCTGGAAGGCCCACAACACCTATAAATCATCTGCTTGACACCTTTGAGGGATACATATGGATGTTCAAAATTGGGGTAGAAAAATGTCAAATTGAATATTACAAACAGAATATTCAGAGCTCCTTTTCTTTCCTCTCAGGTGTTTCCCCTGGGTATGATCTCAGTGTCCTATGATGACTGGGAGTACCCGCTGGATACGCGGGTACGGGATGGGGTGGGCATTATTTCATCCGCAGCCACTGCCATGCTGCGGGAGAAGGGGGAGCTGCCAGAGGCCCAGAGCAGCTGCTACAGCACTCCGTCAGACAGGAGCCCAGGGAAGCTCCCACCTAGTGCCCTGCGCAGGTCTGTATGTGTGTGCATGTGTGTGAGGGTGAGGAGATCGAGGTCTAGGGACTTGCATAACTCTGTTCGCCTTTGTAGCTGAGTGTTAAGCAGTGTTACATAAGTCTTTTTAAAGTACTAATGAGAGGGACAGAAAGGAGAAAGAAAGCAGAGATGACAACAGTGTAAAACATTGCAATGTCTAATGACATTTAACACTATTAGCTGTTGTGTACATGGCTGCTCGGTGTGAGCTCACTCTGCTGCCGAGAGACAATGAATTGAACTTCAGGCGGAACTCTGTTGTTGCTGCCCTGTGTTAACTAGAGCCTAATATGTGTCTGGTGTGTGTATTCACGTGTATTACTGTGTGTACTGTGCACCTTACTTCACATGACTGGATTCACTGCCATTAAGTCAGGATTAAAGCAGCTTTTACTAGCTTTGTTCTCTCTCTCTGTTTTTTGTTGTTACGTGGCTCTGTGGGTGGCACGTATGTGTTGGTAGGTGTGCGTGTGTGTGTGTGTGTGTGTGTGTGTGTGTGTGTCCCTCACACACATATGCATACCAGTATGTGTTCATGTACTTCTCTCTTTGATGAAGAAACAGTCAAATTCTTCTAACAAGAAGGGGGAACAAATGGACACACATGCAGGCATATTACTGTATACTGAACATCCACATCTGCAAAAGCACAGATAAAGAACCTGTTAGTGTTTTTTGTCAAGGTTTTTTGGTGTGAGATTGTGACTACATCTTGAATATGAGGCATTCATTGGATAAAATATGAGTATTAATTCAGAAATGATATATATATTATATAATACTGACTTATGAGTTGCCTCCTTAGAATGAGAGCCACAGTGTGATTTTTACCATTATGGCTTTATTATCCCATTTCTCTCTCTTATTAGCCCATTGCCGTATACATCAAAGCATATACAATACCGCTGTTGTTGACAGGTTAATCCAGTCGAAGTCAGACCTCAGTAGGAGCTCAACCAATCTTTTTTCTTTCTGTCAGAGGTACCTCATTTGTCTCACTAATGTTTTAGATATAATTTGCATTTTTGTCAAAACAACTCCAGCCAATTTTTGTGATAATAAACTGACAGGTTAGATTTCCCTACCCTGATTTGGATGTGGTGAGGCTGTGATCAGAATTCTGCATACATTAGTCTAGATACAATCTTGCCGCAGTGTGCATATAAACAACGTGAGGTGGAGAGGAATAGGACAACATTAAAAGACACTGTCAACTGCGTTTGATTCCTTGTCATTCTTGCCTGACAGGCATTAATATCCCCGACTCCAGTTCATATTATGTTGTCTCCACAATGGTACATGTCTTTATTTAGCTTTGTCCTGG
Organism: Etheostoma perlongum; assembly: GCA_026937815.1. NCBI lineage: Eukaryota > Metazoa > Chordata > Actinopteri > Perciformes > Percidae > Etheostoma > Etheostoma perlongum. The sequence goes on along the minus strand of CM049372.1, from coordinate 26,624,730 downwards.
TACTAAATTTCAAAAGGTTATTCTATTTGATGAAACCACTGTACCATGCAAACCCCTAAGCTGTCACTTTTTTCTGAAAAGATGCTCTCTGCCATAATACAGAATGAGCAAAGAGCCTCCCTTCCTTCTTTATTCATACTTTTAGAAAGTGCTCACACAATAACAATCCAGGTCTTCCAATAATAATAAAATGTTCTGCACATAGTAAAGGGAGCCACATAAATAAAAATGGCATTTACAAAAGCAGGTTTTTTATTTTTTTTGCAATGTCATTGAAGCCCTTTTTAATGTTGCTGTATATTTCTTTTGTTAACATCACAAGGGATCACAAATTTACATGAATATGCATGGGAATAGAAATCTCAATATATGCATATGGTATTTGTGTTTTATTAGCCTCAAAAACACACCAGCCTCATACATTTAGATCAAAATATTTTCCAACAATGGTTACAAACCTGAAATAGGAGGAGACAGCAGTTTCCCAGAATAGGCTGCAACAGTGTTTCCGCTATATGTATTCAGCTGTGGCAATGCACAGTGACAAGGGCATCACCTGCTGCATTATGAAGATTTTTCAAACACAAAAATATATATTTGTTTTGACATCTCACTAATAGTCAAAACATTGTAACCTATAAATACAAATGCAGGTTCAGTTATGCAGCACAAAAGTGTATGTTATGTGTATCTTTGTAGCTTTATGTTTAATTATTTGTGTTTGCTGAAAGCGGGTAAACCCACAGCAGAGTTGTTTGGTAGTTTTGCAGCGAGGGGAGACAGGGACCTTTTATTTACTGTGTGAGTGGAGCCTGCTTCAAAAGAGCACAGGCCTGTTTCTAAATCTTTGTAATAACAGATGATTAATCTACTTCTCTCTAATCCACTGTCCAACATCAATATTTATGTCAACTCTTATACTTCTCCTGCAGATGAGACAACATAAAATCTCACCTGTTTGAATTAGAGTGTAATTATCATAGTTTTCACCCGCAGGGCGCGTGCTCAACAGCAGTCAAACAATTATCTTTATGCATCTTGACTTCCTGTTTAATGTTTGAGTTTATGAATGAATCCCTCATGGCCCTGTGTCTCACATTAAAAACAGAAGTGTATTTTAGTGTCTGTTTTTAAATTATTGTTTTAGACAAATGACACTTTTAATCTGTGAATGCTTAAAAAATCTTTTGAAGGCTTCTTTTAATTATGTGTTTAATTATGTGTTGTACACGTATATACATATACTTATTTAGCTCTTTATACAGTATACTGTATATAAAAGTGGACTATTGTGCCAAATTCCAAAAAATTCTAAAGCAGATGTAAAACTGCACATCTTTGACTTTTGAAATATTCTATTTTAGTCAGATGAAATTTCAGTTGTATAGCATCCCACTACAAACCGTGTTAGACACTGTGTCAAAATGAATCAAAGCATTTGTAATAAGACGGAACACATGGCATCTAAGAAAAGGTATTGTCTGTTTTGAGCTGCTGTCTCTCTTGTGATTTGGGCTTTTTAGTAAACTGCCTTAGACAGGCCTCTTTCCCCCAAGTGGGAATTCATGCTATTATCCCAGTCTTAACACTCAGAACATACTGCCTTCTGAAAATTGTTTAACTGGAGCATATTATTAATACTGTGTGTGTGTGTGTGTGTGTGTGTGTGTGTGTGTGTGTGTGTGTGTGTGTGTGTGTGTGTGTGTGTGATACTGGTTCATTTCCTCTCTACAGCTTCACTTTAAGTGTGTAAATGTTTCAGCAAAAGATCTGTTTGCGTATGCAAGATAACTATAGTGAGTAACAGAGTGAGGGCAGCCGTGTTGCACCAGTGACTTGTCTTTCGGGCGTTTATCTGTGGAGAAATCAATGCAGAATGTTGATGGGAGAGATATGTGGCTTCTGACTCTTTCCCCTCCTACACACAACGGGATGCTCACACACACGTACACACTCAGGCATGCATGCACACACAGTGGGTGAAGACAGCATTGATTTGAAGAGGATACTCTTGCAGTGATTATAGAGTGCTTAACTTGTTATTTCAAATGTATCTGATCTTGTGCGCACATACTCGCTAACACTCAAACAGATGGAAAACAAAAGCAAATAACAGCTTCCTACTCTCTCTCTTTTTCTCCCATTTGTTTCAGACACATGATGCATGTATGGAATGAAGGGCGTGACTTATCCTTTACTCCAGATGGTTACCAGGCAAACCCCAAATTGGTTGTCATCGTCCTGAATAGTGAAAGGAAGTGGGAGAAGGTAACAAATAAACACAGTGGTTTTGCAAAAGAGCACAGAAATTAAAAAAGTCAAAACACTTTAATCTATTCCCAATTTTTGTGTGTTTTGCATACACATAGATGGGCCGTTGGGAGAATGGGACGCTGGCGTTGATGTTCCCAGTGTGGCCGAGGTATAACTCCTACGGGGATGAGGATGCAGATGAAAACCATCTCTCAATCGTCACCCTGGAGGAGAAACCTTTTGTCATTGTTGACAACGTGGATATCCTCACCGGCACCTGCATGAGAAACTCTGTGCCCTGCCGCAAGCATGTCAAAAAGTAAGTAGACATACACTCAATATAAACAAATATACAGCACCTACCCAGTGCTCAAGAGCTTTGTAAGAGCCACACAACGTTACTGAGAAAGTGGAGGTGAGGCAGGCACTTGTTTGTTCTTCTCAGTTGAATAATAAAGGTGGTGTTAGCAAAGTGGTTTCTTGATCTCAGGAAGGCATTTGACACTCAATTAGTTGCCCTGTAATATATCTACTTTTACTTTTTTCAGTAGAAAGAAATTAATAGAGTCACACCTTTTATACCGTTATCAATTTGTCTAAGAAAATACACATCAATTAGCCGCCCCTTGCTTGTCCACGTTTGTTCTACAAGGATCTATATTGGGCCCACTCATTTTTACTTTATATAATAATGACTCACCATCAGTTTGTCCCAGAGACTGAAATTCAAATGTATGTGTCAGATAATGTAATGTATTCACATGGTGGTGCTGAAACACAAGTTCCAAGATACATCTCTCGAATGCAATAAGCCACGGGCAGGCCCTCTTTATCCGAAGCCACCAGGTGGCTTTCTGTATGGTTTTATTAATGGAACGTATGCCACATGTCATCTTAGGCAGCCAAGATGTACATCAGAGATGATTTTCCCACACATTACTAATGAGTTTGTATTGTTTGTTGTTGTAGAGGCGTAAAACTCTATTCCAACTTCTGTCAGAGACTTTAATGCATACCAGCAAAGTAGTTCTCATTTGGTTCATGGATAATCACTTCTGTCAGCATTAATAATTGATTGCTCTCTGTTGCTGTCAGCTTGCATATGCCAATCTGTTGTTCTACTTGATATTTCTTTCCGCTACCTCTGTAATTGCACGTGTTGCCCATTGTGCTCTTTGTTTAATTGTTCCATTAATTCAGTGTGATTTGTGTGTGGTTTACAATGTCCTGAACATGTTGCTTGTTTCAAATATAACAATTACTAATTCATAATTAGTAATCATGCTTATTGTTTCCCTCTGGGGTATGTATTAACTACAAACATTAACATTAATCTTAATAATAGTCTGCATGCTTGTACGGTATTTCAGTAATGTTTATATATTCACTCTTTATTTTATCCTACATTATTTAAGATGCAGGTATTGCAACAAAGAAATACTGAAATGTGGAATGTAATCACTACTGAATACTTCATGTTGACATTTAAATACAACTGAACTTGAAAAAGAATTTAAGTAATTTACAGTGAAAACCATTTATCAGAATTTCTGTGGTTTCACTTGTTGACATTTTTAGATGGCAATTTTATGTTGTTTAAAAAATTTCATATCCAGATATAAAATTAAAGAGGGCAGGGTATCAGGTCTCTACTCTGAACTTCTCTTACTTGGATTACAGGACTGACAGTTAGTTAATAAAAGCAGAATATCTTTGCGTTTTAGACAAAACAAGAAGTCTTCCCCTTTGGCTTTGGGATATTGTCACGGGTTAATAATTTATAATGAAAGTAATGGTTAGATTGTTAAAAACAAACAACCTATACATAAATTAATAAATACATAACTCCCAGCCTGAGCTGTACCTTGCAACAGAAAATTAAAGAATGTTTCATGTGGGACAACCTTTTGTCATTTTCCTTCTGGACTACTGCAACTCCCACCAAGCCAGGCTTGTAAACTATAAACCATCCAAAATGCTGCAGTCCGCCCTGTCTGCAACCTCCCTAAGTTCTCCTTTGTCGTCTCCCCAGCCGGTGGCTGTTCACATCAAATTCTATATTCTGGTCCTGGCATTCAAGGCTCCTCAGGGAGTTGCATGTGCGTATCTTCAGGCTATGGTCTATGCGTACTCGCCTGCTTGTACTCTGTGCTCTGCTACAACCGTTCAATTAGCTTTCCAATCCCCGCGGTAGCTACTGTACGTCGTTGTTTCACCTGGCCTTGACTCTTCTCTCGACGCCTCCCCAATAGTGACATGTCCTTCAAACTCCAGGTGGAACAGCACAGTTTCTCTATAAACCTTCTATTGTAAAAAAAAAAATGCCTGCATACTTAGACTTTTCTCGTCTTATTTTTTAGCATATCTTTGTCAGACATGATCACATCAGGATCACAGGAATATCTTGTTATGTTATAAGTTGCTTGCGAAAACCAAATCAGCTAATAGAATGGAAATGTTTCACAAATTCATATTGACTTTGTTGTGCTACAAGTGTGATTGTTTTTTTGCATATATACTGTATATATAAACAGTATTTTCCCACCTCACCACTTACCACCTCCCTGCATATATATCACTTTCTCCACTGCAACAATATCAGTGGGCTGAATGGCTTCAATCATCCTTTGTTACAAATAATATTAATTCAAACTGATTTGATTTCATATCACAGTGAAACTAAATTTAATATATAGACAATTCACCATATAGAAGATTCATTTAGGCATTTTTATTTATGATTTCACATTTTGATTGTGATTTTTGTCACATCCTTTATACTTTAAAATTTCAGATCAGTGCAGAGCGGCTCCACATGCATGACGTACGCTTTTGAAAATCAGCCTAGCAAATAACTTTAGAGCCGTCTTCAACAGCAACTCGTCAAACATTACAATGGACTTTTCTCTTTGAATACAAAACTTAATAAGGCGTTTTATAGTGGCTTGAAATATGGTGCAGCCATCCACGAGTGTGTGAACAGTACAGAGATATTTCTCAAATAGTCAGTGAAAGTAAAACCTACTCAAAGAAACTTCACTTGAATTATTAGGTTTTGCTCCAATTATCTGCTATGAATGGACACTGCAATGACAAGCATGACAATATATTTGTTTCTCTCTGCTAATTTCTACAATTTAGCTCACATCTGAGCTAATTTGTAAACAGCCAGTTCAGAGTACATACGAATTAATCATAATTGCTGCAGGTGTATTTGCCACTGGCTTAGTAGCTGGCGGTATCTGCATTGTGCTTCTGGTTGATCACTTGGACACAACACAGTCCTAATGCACAACTAAAATCCATCTTTTCTCAAGTGTTCTTTTTTTTGTAGGATAGCAATTAGGATAAGATAAAATAGGATGAGAAAATCAGCCACATCGAAAGTGCAAAAATCTCAACTCTTATTTACCTTTTTTTTGACAAACAGAATCCACCATATTAAATGCTTTTGTGTCAGATGGACTTGAGACAAAAGACAGGAGATTGCAACGTTGTAGGCATGGACAATTAGACGACTGAATCACAGAACATGGGAAGTTTAACTTGTAACCCGATTTCTTAACCTTTCTCTGCAGCGAGCAAGTCTGAGCAGTCACAGGCCAAGAGGACTAGTTTCTTCTGGGCCTTTGTTTTCTGTGTTCAACCATCCATGTGTCCATACTGTACATGCTCACATACATCCAACCATCCATAAGTGCTGCATTTTGTTTTTAAACAATGTCTTAATTTTTCATTGCATTCTTAAGTAGCACATTACAAATATGTGCTACATCTACTTAGTCACTACTTGGCTACTTATTTGTGTGCATTTGTTTTTTGCAAAAGCATGACATGAGTCAAACAGATGTACCTTATGTGTGTGTATGTGTGTGTGTGTGTGTTTGTGTGTGTGTATGTTTACATTGTGACATAAGGACAGACACAGAGAGTGCTCAGCTGGGAAGAGCTAATGTGTACATTATGTGTGCATTAGAACACCTGGGGCACATACTGTACACCGAGTCACACACATGCATGTATGTATGAATAAAATGCTCTTTCTCTCCCTCTTTCTCTCAGACACACATTCACACATGCACATCGTGCTGTGCTGCAGATATAGTTGACTGCTGCTAAAAAGATATTTTAATCCTTTGATGATTCAGTTCTTTGACAGTCGTTCTCTGTGTGTGAATCCCTTAGTTCTTTAAGAACTTTCTCTTGAATCAGAGTCGGCTAAAATGGCAAGTGAAAAGGTCACAGAGGTACTGTTCCAATCCATACATGCTACAGCACATCAGAGACGGATGACATGAGAGCGGAATTAAGTTTTTATGGTAATACTTATAAAAAATGCTGGTAGAGTTTAATAGGTTATGAGTATCAGTTGATCCAGCAATGCAGTTTAGTTCACAGCTCCAAGGTCCATGGGGAGGGCTGTCAGAAAGGTTTATTTAAACATCTGTTTCTATTCTGTGCATCCTGTCTGTATGGCTGTGGTGTGTATGTACAGTAGGTGAGTGTTAGAGAAATACCTCCTTGCAGATATAATCGGTAAAACCCACAGGAGAATGGGAAAAAGACAGTGTAAAGGAATGAGGAGCTAGACAAGGAGAAGGACAGCTGATATTTTAATCATGCGAGTTAGTTGTTCTGCAGAGCCAAGCTCTATTTAAAGCCCAGCAGCATCTGCTCAATACCCCTGTGTTTTCAGGCACTGAGGGAAACGCATACACAAACTCACAAATTCCATACGAGCTCTCTCTGCCCTTCAGCCGTATTTATGGTTACTCTGCGCTGTCATAATTCTAGTTTTACAGTTTGATGGAACCACCAGATGTGGAGCGAGCAGGCGGCAAAAGTACAGTTACACGTACACTCCACACAAGCGTCTATATAACACTCAAATGTCTTCTTAATACAAAATATATGACCTAATTGTTGATTGTGTGTGTCTGTGTGTTGCAGTAACAGCACATCAGGAGGTTCCTACATTAAGCAGTGCTGCAAAGGTTTCTGCATTGACATTCTAAAGAAGATAGCTAGGAACGTCAAGTTCACTTATGACCTGTACCTGGTCACAAATGGAAAACACGGCAAGAAGATCAACAATGTGTGGAACGGAATGGTTGGAGAGGTACTTCCTACTTGTCTGTCCCTTACTACAATGCCATATCAGTCTGTCTCTCTGAATTTCTATGTTATTATTGGTAAATATGCTAATTTAGTTAGATGAGAAGATTGATATCACTCTAATGTTTGTACGATAAACACAAAGCTACAGACAGCCAATTAGCTTAGCCGAGCCTAAAGCCTGGAAACGGGGAAACCGCTAACCTGGTTCTGTCCAGGTTTACATAAATCCACCCACCAGCACTTCTGTGGCTTCCTGTTATTATCCTAAGCTAAGATAACCCGCTGTTGGCAGTAACGTCACATCACATCTACAGTAAAGGACATACATGAGAGTTGTATTGAGCCTCCTGTCTAAGTCTCGGCAAGAAAGCAAATAATTGTGCAATATTTGTCATTAGTAATTAGACTATACATGGAGTTTTTATTCAATGTAATAATTAAAGCCTGGTGATAAAGCTGTTGTTTTTACAATTTAACAATTCTCTTCCCTGTCTTTGGCACTTAGCTGTAAGCCCATTTCTTCCTACTAAAGAAAGGATGTGCTTTTAGACAATGGAGGCCTGTGGCATGGAGGAATAAGCTACTCTATATCAGGCTTAAGATACAGAGACAATACTTGTTAGAAGAATCAATTCATTGTTGGTTTTGCTCTTTTCATGGGATTTGTTGTCTTTTAAGAAAAATATGGAATATCGCCAGACTTATGTTTGTTGTAAACACCACCGCCAAACCTGAACGCACATGACTGGAAGCTGCTATCACTGCTAAATTGACTCACACATCTTTTAATACACAGTGTGACTCATCGTATATCATTGTTTGAATCTATAGTGAGGAGTAATATAGGTTTATGTTTTCAAATATGATCACTTGTGAGGCACTGCACTCTTATTACCTGTAATTTATATGGTCAATAATATTACTTATTGGGGCTTTAAAGTCCATACGAATAACTATTTATGAGTACAAGCTGTTAAAGGAGCACGGATACCTTCATGCTCACTTGATCACTATCGTTTATCTTTTCTTAAAATGACTTATTCAAGATCTGATGAAATTAAAACTAAATGCTTTCACAGTAAAGTCCCTAAAGGTTGAAAGTGATACAAAAAATGTCTGATAATTAAAGCTGACAATATGATCCATAAATTCTGGCAATGTTTATGAGAGCAGACCGCTAGGAGACAATTAGACAAATGAAAAAGAAACTACATTTTGCTGCATATTAAAAAACTACATCTGTATGTGCAGAATCTCCATCTATCAGAATACATTCAAACACCAAGAAGTGGTGGCACAATGAAAATGACGGCTGTATTTTTATTTTTCTTCTGATATGGCTGAAAATGCCCTCCAACTGTAGATGACATTCTGAGCTTATACCCTCAGTCACTGTGATATTTCACATCCAAAAAAAGAAGGAACATCTTAAAGACGGATTCTATGATGTCTAATTCACAGAGCTTGTTATATTTCTGTCAGTGTAGGTAGTGAGTTATGCACCCACTGTAACTATTCTATTCTCGGTCTACCAGGTGGTGTATAAGAAGGCGGTGATGGCAGTCGGTTCATTGACCATCAATGAGGAGAGGTCAGAGGCCATTGACTTCTCTGTGCCCTTTGTGGAGACTGGCATCAGCGTCATGGTGTCACGTAGCAATGGGACCGTCTCTCCTTCTGCCTTCCTTGGTAAATCTATCTTTCTTTTTGTATTCTTTGACCATACTTTTTTTTTTTTCTCTGTCTGTCCCCCAGTGAGATAAATGGGTGCAAAAAAGGGAGATGCTCACAAGTTGGCAAAATCCTGCACATAAAATGGAATATTTTACTCAGACAATGTATGCTGGACAAAATCCACTTGTACTCTGACTTTATCTGGGCCTCAACACCATAAGCACATTAATATTTCTAGCAGAGTAGAGGAAGTGGAGTGTGCCAACTGTTTTTTAAAAAGTCAGCTCAGACAAGGCATTCATGATACTATTCTCTCCTCATCTCCAATTCCTCTCCTCCAGTTGTTCAGATGACTAGAAACTCAAGCGCTCCTCTGTGCTCGCCTAATGTTGTCATTGGAGCGAGATGGGGAGCGAGGGGATGTATTGGACCATGCATGTGTTGGTCCCTGTGTATCAAGCCATGTGTCAGAATGCGAGTATGTGTATAGGGGGGGATATGTGTGTGATACTGCACAAATATGATGTTTGTGTATTGAATAGTGTGAGAGAATGAACGCTCTTTGGCCATATGCATGTTAAAGGCTGAATGTCTTGTGTGTGTATTTACTGTATATGAAAGCCCATTAAATGCATGTGTGTGTGTGTGTGTGTGTGTGTGTGTGTGTTGAGCCTGCATTAGGGTATCAGTGATGGTTCAGTATCTCTCGCATTCATATTAAAGGCACTTCAGTGCACAATCTCTCAGGGATGGCTAACCCTGGCAATCACATACTTAGACATACAGTGTCACACAAACACACACACACACACACACACATTTGTCTGGGTCCAGCATCTCAGGCACTCATCCCGCTCTCTGAACTCCTGCCCTGCTACACACCAAACACACACACACACACACACACACTCACTCACTCACTCACTCACTCACTCACAAACACACACACACACACACACACACACAGATCACACACACAAGCACAGATCACACACAAATAGATCACATTCACATGCCCACAGCAGGGCACATCAGATCAGTTGGAGTTTGATTCTCATTCTCTCCTCTCTCTCTCTCTCTCTCTCTCTCCCCTCTTCCTCTACCATCTCCCCCGCCCCAGGCCTCTCCCTCTCTCAGCTCTCATCCAAGGGAATAATGAGAAATATGGAAATGTGCTCCGTCAAACTCTCTGTGACTAACTCTCCCTCTCCTCCCCTCCTTTCTCACCCCGTCTGTCTCCCTTCCTCCCCTCTCTGTGTCTTCACTATCGTCTGGTCCTCACTTTATCTCCCCTTCGGCCCTGTTCTCTTGTCTCCTCCTTTATTTTTTACCGACTCTCTGTCTCCTCTTTCTCTCCATCCCTCACTTTTTTACGCATCTCCTGCTCCTCCACTGTGTCTCATGTACTTGATTTCTCTTTAACTCTGTCCCCCCCTCACTCTCTTTCCCCTCTCAGAGCCCTTCAGTGCATCAGTTTGGGTGATGATGTTTGTGATGCTGCTCATTGTCACAGCCATCGCCGTCTTCCTTTTTGAGTTTGTCAGTCCGCACTGGGCTTCAACCGCAACTTGGCCCAAGGCAAAGGTAGGCTTACTCACGTACAATCAGGAATATAACACCAATTGTTTCTCCCAGGAGCAAGAAGCAAAGATCCTAGCTTCCCTTGGAGCAAAAGAAGGGACCTATTATTACCCTTACTTTAGATGGTTCACTTAGTGTTACACAGCATTAACAATTCTCTCCTAAAGCTAGTCACATCATCAAAAAACAGCACCTGGAGCTTGTAGTAAATTGTAGATTATTATTTTTTATATATTTTTTTATTTTTTATTTAACCAGGTAGGCCGTTGAGAACAGGTTTTCATTTGCAATGGCGACCTGGCCAAGGAAAGCGTTAGCGTACAAGACAACATATAGTTTCATCTCAACGTAGTACAAGAAAACAGAATACAATAGGCTACAAAGGTACAGATTAAGTAGGCAGTTCAAGCCGGCGCGAAGTGAGGTGTAAATAAGTCGATGGGTATGCAAAAGTGGTATGGTGATAACATAATATACTGTACATGAAATAGACAATCTATAACACTGCTGAGAAGTTGTGAAGAGTCAGAATACAGTTGCAAGTGCAAATTAAATTTTGGTCAGGATAGTGATGTGGATCCAGTGATCAGTTATAAAGCAGTATATATAAATAGATAGTCTATATGAATGCTGAGAAGAAGTGAAGTCAATATACAGTTATTTAATTAATGATAAGATAACACAGAATTACATTTTAGATTAAAGTTTTCCCTTCCACTTTCTACTATCCACTGATTGAACAACAAATGCCAACAAATGTAAAAAGTTTTGTAACTACATTTTTTTTGCAAATAATGTGTTTCACCTCCATGAGAAGAGTGTATCTTTAAGAAAATAGACCAAAATTGTGGTGAAATACACTTATTGGCTTTCTTGATGAGAGTTAGATGAGATTATTGATACCACTCTAGTGTCTGTACGATAAGCGATATGAAGCTGGAGCCAGCAGACGGCTTGCTCAGCGCTCAGCACAAAGATTGGAAACAGGTGGAAACAGCTGGCGCGGTTCCGTCCAAAGATAAGATAATCAGTCTACCAGCACCTCTAAAGCGTACTAATTAACATGTTTTATCTGTGCACAATTGAAGAGTAAAAACATGTTGGATTATGTGACTATTTCCTAGCAGGGAGCAGTAACTCCCTGGAGTCCGCCGTGCCTGAGATTGCAGGCAACCTTTCTCAATTACCTTTTCAATATTTACTGTATAGAATTGAGAGTGGCATGAGATCAAGTTGTGTTCTCTTTCCTTTTTTTCTTCGTTGTGTTGCAGTGGTGCAACTTACCAATTACGACCCTGTTTGAAATAAACCGTCCTGTTTTCAAATTCAAGTGAAGGCAAGGCAAGGCAAGGCAGCTTTATTTGTATAGCACATTTCAGCAACAGGGCAATTCAGAGTGCTTTACACAAAAAAAACAGTTACAAAATAAAAACAGATAAAACACAAGAATAAACAGTTAAAAATAAAAAAATAAAAACAGATAAAACACAAGAATAAACAGTTAAAAATAAAAAATAAAAACAGATAAAACACAAGAATAAACAGTTAAAAATAAAAAAATAAAAACAGATAAAACACAATAAAAGTTACAGTGCAGTATAAGAAATGAAACATTAAAGAAATGAACAACAAACAAACAAAGGCAACATCAAAAAGAAAGGTCTTCAGCCTTGATTTAAACTAACTGAGAGTAGCAGCAGATCTGCAGTTTTCTGGGAGTTTGTTCCAGATATGAGGAGCATAGAATCTGAACGCTGCTTCCCCCTGTTTAGTTCTGACTCTGGGGACAGAAAGCAGACCTGTCCCAGACGACCTGAGGTCTGGGGGGGTCATAGTGGAGTAGAAGATCAGAAATGTATTTTGGACCTAAACCGTTTAGTGATTTATAAACTAGTAAAAGTATTTTTTAAATCAATTCTTTGAGGCACAGGAAGCCAGTGTAAAGACTTCAGAACTGGAGTGATGTGATCCACTTTCTTGGTCTTAGTGAGGACTCGAGCAGCAGCGTTCTGAATCAGCTGCAGCTGTGTGATTGATTTTTTAGGGAGACCTGTAAAGACACCGTTACAGTAGTCAAATCTACCAAAGTGAAAGTGAATGACAGTTGAACCTCTTGACTTGTTTTGTGGTGTGTTTAGATGCAAATGACTGCATGCAGCATTACAGTAGCAAGTCTAAATCTTACAAGCGTTGTTTCTTGTTCTTCTCTCCGTAATATATAAGTATAAAAGGCATGAACAAAAAGTTAATAATACTGTCACATTATATGTACAATGTCATCCTCTGGAGGAAGTATGATGCCCTCAAACTGGATCATAAAACTCTTTGTTTTCATTTCAAGTTTGTTTGTAGTTAAAAAAAGATGGTGACATGTATGATACTTAAAAATTAGAGCGTCTGTTTTCAGCTGCTGGTAGGCAACAGTAAAGCAGGAATTTCAGGGAAATGATTTATATTGTAAAGTACATTATTACATCATAACATGGCTGGCTGTTTTCAATCCCAAAATCAGCCTCATACTATCAGCTGAAAATGTGACTTTAAAGTATTATACTCCTTACCTCCCTTGGCCTTTCTTGGTTCTTTAACACATAGTCTTCTTTTCTCCTCTGCCTCTCTCCCTCAGACCCACATGGTCCATCATTCACCATTGGTAAGGCCATTTGGCTGTTGTGGGGTCTGGTGTTTAACAACTCTGTACCCGTGCAGAACCCAAAGGGCACCACCAGTAAGTTTATCGTATCAGTGTGGGCCTTCTTTGCCGTCATCTTCCTGGCCTCCTACACTGCCAACCTGGCTGCCTTCATGATCCAGGAAGAGTTTGTGGACCAAGTCACCGGACTGTCTGACAAGAAGGTGCGATCACACGTAGAAATGCACGCACGCTTGCACCCACACACACACACACACACACACACACAAAAAACTAAACACACTCCCAGTCAGGGTTGCTCTTGTAATGGATGCCAGCCCTGCGGCCAGACAGGACTCACCAGGGAGCGCCCTTGGGCTTCAACAGCCCAAACCCTCTGGCCGTAGCTGTCACCACACTAACACTGCCAGCACAGCAGACCCAGGGGCGCACAAACACACACACGGGCTGCAAAGATCAAAGACTTGTGTGTGTATGTGTGTGTGTGTGTGTGTGTGGGTTTGGATGTGTGTGTAGTTTTCAGTAGCTGGCAGTGTCAGCAGGACCCCAGCCAGTCTTACGCTAGACTGGACACACAATGATGATGACTGATGAGTCCACTCCACTGTCTCTCCATTCTACTTTCTCCTCCGACTCTTCTTGTCACTCACTCTCTCCTCTCCCTGTGTGTCTCTCCTTCACTTAAACACTTTTGCTCCTTCTCTTTCTTTTTGCATTCCCTTCCTTTCCTTCCTTTATTCTCTTTGCTGCTGTCTCTGTCTCTCTCTCTCTCTCTCTCCTTCTCTTTGTCTTTAAGCATCTTTGTTTTTATGTTTTCTTCTTTTGTGCTCCTGTCTTCTCTCATCACATTATGTCTCTCATTTACTCTCCTTATTTCTCTCCCTGCAGTTCCAGAGTCCATATTCCTATTCCCCTCCATTTCGCTTTGGGACGGTTCCTAATGGCAGCACTGAGCGCAACATCCGGAAGAACTATCCAGATATGCATCAATACATGACCAAGTACCATCAGACTGGTGTCCATGATGCACTGGCCACCCTCAAGTCTGGGTACTGTAAATTTGTCAAGTCAACTCATGTCAAGTTGAGATTTATTTAGGCTAATTCTGTTTGCAGACAGCTTGTATGAATAAGAACATGTGAAAACAAACAATAAAGGCATTGCATCACTCAGAAACTCGGCCCCATGGGAGCCCAGCACTATGCTAAAATGCTGCAGAAACTGTGCTCAGTGTTTCTGTCACTGACAGTAAAAAGCAAGTGCTCATTATTAAGTCTGGTTGCTGCTGGAAAGAGGGAGCTGCCAAAACATGGAGAGTGTAATTTGTTCTGGAGTATGCTACCTTTATTCTCCCTCCTAAACATGCACTAATGGAAGGATGGCTGCACTGCTTTTATTTCTTCATTAGTTTTGTGTGTGCTTTGATCTTTTGGTTTTTTTCTCCAAATATAATTTTACTTTTGCTTTTCCCTCTCTGTAATTACTTTTATTGATACTGTATTTAAGATAGATAATGTTTTTTTCTCATACATCATATAATAGGCTTTGTTTATACAACATCAAAACTGTTTAATTAATGTGTTCAGCAGAATCCTCAGTCTTTAATTCAATTCTTTAGCAACATTGCTTGTCTAGGCTGAAGGAAATGTTCTTATCAAAGGCATGCAATTGGCTGTGACACATTTGAAATGCTCTATACCCTAATGCAGGGATCTTAAACAGGGAGTCCGGACCCTTAGGGTGTCCTCAGAGTCACGGCAAATTATTGTTAACTTTTGAAAGATTAGAAAGAAAATTAAAATGTTGACATAATCACAACATATTTTTAGCAAATATAAATCACCACAGGGGATAGGCTTACTGGCCTTTAGGTAAGATAACCATCCACAGATACAGTTCGCCCTGAGGATTTGCTGTGCCACATGTATGTTTTAAAATTTAAATATGATTTTTAAATGAATGCAACTATAATGAGGCTTTTTTAAAAGCTTAGTATTCTATCCAAGAGGGTATGTATTAATGCTTTAGGCAGTCCTACATGTAACTGTAAGCCCAGTTTAATATGCAACTTTATTTTATACAATTAGGGGCTCCTTGCCCTGTCTCACTCTGTCCTTAGCTTGAAAAACTTTGAAATCTTCCGCTCAAATGAATCTTAAATGAACGGAGTTCTCTTTTTTCAACACCAGATACTCAATGACTGCTTTTAACATATGCCCTTTGGTGAACAGTTTAATTCAAAGTGTATAATATTTATGCATACATACATTTGTAACATGGCGGCCCCAGGGGGATTGATTAGCACCGGGGTTTATACATTGGATTATATAAAACATTGTTTTGCTGATAAAGAATATAAAAAGGTTTCTGCTGCTATATAGAGTGGTGATATTGGCTCCTTGTCACATTGTGTTTGGTTAACAGTCACACCTCACACTTCTGTTTTTGCTGAGTACAGATGCGTCAGGCACACACAAGGGATTGTTGCGTTAGATACAAATTGTCGCCCCTTAGTTTGAATTCAGCTTGTCATGTCAGAATAATGACAAAACCTGCAAGTAGAGATTATAGCTCAGTGCGAACAAAGACATCCTCATGTGTGTAAATATTCACAGTACTCTCAGTCACAGAGACACTGTATGTACATGAGTCTCTTTAGCGAATACACAACATTGTTTTTGTCTTTCATAGTGAAGCCGGATGTATCAAATTTCCCATCTTCTTTTAACATCTCATGAAGACAAACCCCAAATACATTATAACTATTGTTATTGTATATATTTGAGATAACATACAGTATGTTAAAATCTCCACCATATGCCTTTGAGCAGTGCTTCCACCTCTTCACTTCTCCACTTGTTTCAGGCCGCAACCTCAAAATACAGTATGCACACAGTGTGTAAGCTTCAGAGTGTTTTTTTCTCCTCAGATTATTTAATTCAAAGGCTTTTAAGAAGTATGTAATATTAGTTTTGCGTTTTTAGTATTAGTAGATAGTATAAGAATAATAAGGAAAGAAAATATTGAGAAGGGAAAAAATCTTTTTCTTTTACTTATCTTGTGATCCCATCAGATTTATCTTTGGATCCTTTGGGGTGGTGGGAACCACTGCTTTAAAGAAATATAGCAGAAACGTAAATAAAAAAGATTAATACCACTGTGTTTGTACAGTACATTAAAATATAAGGCCAGTTAGCTTAGCTTAGCTTAGCATAAACACTGGGGGATAGCTAGCCTGGCTTTGAACAACAGTAACAAAATCGCACCTCTTAAGATTGACTCACTAATCTCTAATTAATAACATCTTATTTGTTTAATCAGTTCAAACTCAAAGTGTAAATAGGACACATTGTGGTTTGTATGCTAAGCTAACTGTCTCCTGGCTTTAGCTTAACATTTAACAGACAGACATGAGTATCAATCCTCTCACCTAACTCTTAACAAAAAAACGAATAACTGTAATCCTCAAAACTATTCTAAGACACAAAGTGTAGAAATGATGTGCTCTATATAGTAAATATAGAATATGTGTTCTCTTACAGAAAGCTGGATGCTTTCATTTACGACGCTGCAGTGCTGAACTACATGGCTGGCAGAGACGACGGCTGTAAGCTGGTCACCATCGGCAGCGGGTACATCTTTGCCACCACAGGGTATGGCATTGCCCTGCAGAAAGGATCCTACTGGAAACGTCATGTTGATCTGGCCATTCTGGGCATCATAGGAGATGGTGAGGCGCTTGCACGCATCCACATTCTGCACAATCTGTCACACGGCATTGAGGTTTACGTTTTTTTATGTTCCAGGCATTAAGTGTTCTTACAGTTGTGTCATTGCTCAGCTTTCCACACAGCCCCTCTCCTCCCACCCTCTGTCCGAAAGCTATCAAGGGCTAGTCTTAACAGCCCATTTCATCATCATTACTCTTTGTGCGTGCGTGCGTGGCTGTGTGTGCCTGCGCCCATCGTGTCCTGTTATGTTTGCTCCTCCAGATTTTTCTGTATAATAAGCTGTGAGATGGTGCGAGTGAAAATAAAGGAAAGGGCCCAACAGAAATCAAACCGCTGAAACCACTAAAGTGCTCCCATTCACACCCGACTCTTTTTGTCAGGGCAAACATCCGCATGCGCATGCACACACAAACACACTCAGTCTGATAGTAATTCAGCCCATCTTTCTTTATCACTCCATCACTATCAATTCTTCTCCCTCCTCCTACAACCTTATTTCACTCCAAATCCTGTCTCTTTTCCATTTATATCCTTTCTATTTACCACTTCACTTTGCTCCCAGCCACTGTTCTCCATTGTAATGATATGTCCTTTTTCCCACCACACCTCTACTAACCATCCTTTCTCTCAGCCTCCTTTTATTTCTCTTATTCCATCCCTCGCCCCAACTTGCTGCCATCTTAAATCTTCACTTTGTCTTTTTCTCTACCTTTCCAACAGGGGAGATGGAGGAGCTGGAGGCCCAGTGGCTGACAGGGATCTGCCACAATGAGAAGAACGAGGTGATGTCCAGCCAGCTGGACATAGACAACATGGCAGGTGTCTTCTACATGCTGGCCACAGCCATGGGCCTCGCCATCCTCACCTTCATCTCTGAACACCTTTTCTACTGGAGGCTAAGATACTGCTTCACTGGTGTCTGCACTGGGAGGCCGGGTCTGCTATTCACTATCAGCAGGGTGAGGAGAAGGAAATTAAATATTTGTCACTGCAGGAACATGGTCCAGTGTTTCCCCCCTTCTGCTTTTGACGTATTACCTTCAAATTTTTCCTGTAGAATTTGCAGTGCTGAACGCCACTTACTTATGAAACACCATCCTCGAGAGTGTAAGAACTGATGTACAGCATTGATTGGGACTGTAAGAGAGCACAAGTTATTGCAATATCAATATCAGGACTCCGGATGGGAATTTATTGTAATGTTATTGAAGTTTAAAGAGACCCTTTTATACTTCTTTTCAGCATCATATTTGTACTCTTGGGGTCTACTAGAATAGGCTTACATTCTTTGATGTTCAAAAAACATGTTATGTTTCCCATTCTGCCCATTCTCACAGTAGCTTCGCCTGAAACACTATGTCTGAACTGTATAACAAGATAACACACTAAAAGACAGGGAGAATCCACAAAAAAAGTATAATAGGGGCTCTTTGAACTGTTAAGCTAGTCTTGCATTGCCAGACCTATCACTACTACTACATCCACTGTGCCATCTCCACAGTGGATATGACCAGGGAGACCAGGGTTCAAATCCCACTGCAATACATCATCCAATGTGTCCCTGAGCTTAACCCCTAGTTGCTCCAAAGGCATGCAACCTATATAGCAATTGTAAGTCGCTTTGGATGAAAACATGAGCTAAATGACATGTAATGTACAGTGCTGTGTCTGGCTACTCCACCTACATATTCAGGGATTGGGGAATAGAAGGGCATGTGATAAGTCAGGCTTTATCCCAGCAATGTATTTCCGTTGATACAGACTTACAGACTACTCTAGAGTATAAAATAAAAAGAGAGCTGGCTAAACACAGAGAGGAACAGCAAGATAAACAAAACTTAACTATATTTGCAAATTGTCTCAATGTGGGGCCATACTGAAACAGAAAAAGACCAGGGGAAAAAATAATGTCCATTATTGCGACTTTGAAGACAGTCGTCGAGCCTTTTGTGGTTTTTACCACATCAATTCAAACATCACACAGTAAATTACTAAAATAAATACACTGTTGTCTGTCTTGTTGTGTGCAGAAATTGCATCTCAAACAAAGCAGTCTAATTTGCATAATCGTGGTTCTTCAGATGCTGTGAAAATGCAAACAGTAACACAGAAACAGGACTTTTAGTTGTGTGAATGGCTGAAATGTGTCTGTTACACAATGGTTTCAGTTAAGACAAAAAGCACATCTGTATTAAATCATATGTCTGAGCAACGCACACACAGCTCTCTCTCTCACTTTCTCTCTCACCCACAGTCATATACATACATAAGACTGGTCTAACAAAGTTTAAAATTATATGAGCTGCAGCAAGGTGAGAGATGGACTTGACCACATGGGCAGACAGACGCGCACGGCCGCATACACACACACACACACACACACAAACACAAGTAATGGGCACTTCCAGACAGACCATATTTTCATTATTCATATGTCATGTCTCTGTGTTAGGCAGGGCTTTTATTCCAGATGAACAGCATTTCACACATTAAATGTTTTACAAAAAGAGTGCGGCGTCTGTCTGTGTGTGTGTGTGTGTGTGTGTGTGTGTGTGTCTCTCTCTCCATGGGCGATGCTGGAGGTTAAGTGGCTCCAGGAAGAACATCTCCTTGCACTCAAAGACCTCCAGTGACATCATCACCTAAATTTAATTTTCTAAGCGCCTCTAAAAGCAGTTAATCTAAAAAAAGTGGTGATCATCTCTTCTTGCCACATTACAAAGCAAAATGAGGTAAAGGTTTGCAGTAAAGGCATCGCAGAAAAATATGCAGAGGTCTCTTTTCATTTACCACACAAGGAAATTAGTCTATTGCATGTTTGAACTTTATTCTTGTGATGTCATTGGACTGGGAAATAACGCTTCTATTATCTCCCTTATCTCTCTCCTCTCTCTGCCTCTCTTTTTCATTCTTTTTATTTCACCTCTGCTCCTCCTCTTAGGGTATATGGAGCTGTATCCATGGTGTTCATATAGATATGAAGAAAAAGAACCCTGAGCTGGACTTTAGTCCTCAAGCCAACATGCTGCATCTGCTCAAGTCTGCCAAGTCCATGGCTTTGTCTTCTCCCAAACGCAACACTGTAGTCTTGCAGCCTAACATCCTAGATGTGATGACGGGGAAAGGTAATATAACTCTTTTACACGCAGTACACCTTACAGTGTATATTCTAAATAACATGTACCATAATACCACACAATTCATAGATACCCTCATAAACATGACACCTGTGATAACATTGCTCACATGTTCAGAAGTCACCCTGCCTTTTCTTTACAGTCTACAATTGCATATCTAAAGGTGACTTCTTTTACCTTGTTGTGGACTCCAGACTGTAATCGGATTGACTCAGCGTAGCACACACAGCGTAGATAATGAATCAGCTAACTGGCTGAGCCTCCATCCAAACATCCATCCATTGTATATGTTGTCTGAGGTGCATCTCTTCTTGTCTCCTAGGTAACTCACTCCATAGTCTGCCCCAGAAGGGTCCTGGTCTCTATAGCAACGCCGCTGGCCCACACAGTTTCTTGTCATTGTCCGGACGACACAAAAACCTCCTTAACAATGCTGCGCCATTTCCCATGCAACAAAAAGCCCCCCCTCTTCAAACCAGCCCCAACAAGCCCCAGCTGTCAATCACCAATGACAACGGCAAGACCCGCCTCGCCGGGCCGGTTGTCTCTGCTGGTCCACAGGCCTCTAAACCTCGAGCCCTATGGAAGAAAAGTGTGGAGACATTGAAGACCCAACCTACTGTCGTATCTCCCGGCTCAAGCCCTGTCCCAGCATCTGGACCTGGCCCTCCACCAATGAAGAGCCAGCGTTACCTGCCTGAAGAGCCGCCACACTCTGACATCTCAGAGTGCTCCAGCCGGCCGCCATCACACAAAGATTCTGATTCCATGGCAGCGAGGGGTGGATTCAAGCCTGTCAATCAGCTGAGGAAAAGGGTTGGGGGAGGAGGAGGTGGAGGAGGAGGTGGGGGCGGAGGATCCAAGATCTACTCCATTGACTCAGACCAGGCCAGTCTCCAGTCCGCTCCGCCCTACCAGCGAGACAGCCAGGGGGGAGGTGACGACCACAGTTACCCTCCTGACCTGTTTCCACCTGACAGCACGTACTCACACAGTCACACACTCTCCCACCAGGCGGACGCACCCATTTTGCAGCTGAGTGCCAGCCTGCTGCATCACAGTCACAGTGCAGAGGCTGACCTGCACTCCCTGAAGGACAAGAAATATAGCACCTACACTCACAGCAGGTATCATGCTCAGCAGAAAATGAACACCATGACCATGTTTCAAGTGCTTTCTTATTGTTTTTTTTGTATAATAAGTGTCATCTTCTCTCCCTGCAGTGCGAAGGACAAAGCTGGAGGTTCATTTGAAGCTCCAGGTGCTGGACAGGGGACACAAAGCGCCAGGCCCGGCCACTGTCGCTCCTGCCTGACCAAGCTGAGCGGTTACTCCGGCCTTTACACTGTCCGCTCACCACAGGCTCGCTGTGATGCCTGCGCCCACCTGGGAAACCTGTACGACATCAGCGAAGACCACCTGCACTCACACTACTCCCACACACACACTCACCCACACAGCGGGGACATGTTTACACACTACCTTCCCCAGAGCGAGCTGGGCCTGGTGGGCGAAGGGGACGGGCTAGTCAACCCATTTGAGCCCTCCCCTTCCTCTCCATCTCCTCTCCCCACCTCCTCGTCAGCCCAACACCTTCAGCTGAGTCGTCAGCACTCCTACGAGAACGTGCTTCCGGACGGTGTCCCAGAGCGTCAGTCGCAGCTACACGCCCACCTGCGGGGGCTGAGCCTGCCTGACAGAGATAGGGAGAGGGAGCTGACCCTGGACGAGGGTGCCTATGCTAATGTTCTCACAATGCGCTCGGATCGTCCGTATAGCAGCCGCAGCCCCCCCTCTCCGTCACCCTCCCACCACCACAGTCTGGACGCCCCTATGCCCCTCCCCCGGCGCTCAAAGAGTCTCTTCCCAGATCGCCCCTCTCACAACCCTTTCCTCCAGTCAGCTCCTGGCACGACACAACGAGATCCCTCCCCCCAAGCTGTCACACGCATGCCACAGAGAAGTTCCGCCCACGAGCTCTATAAGCAGCGAATGCCGCTGTCACTTACACTAGGTAACCATGGCAGCCATCACAACAACCAGCATGGCGGCCTTGTCGACCAACAGGTGTTTTACCCTCAACAGGAGCCCCCTGTGGTGGCCTACATGGTCCCACCTGCTGCTGCTCAGCCAATGAACTATGTGACAGCGCCACGAGCCTCGAGCGCAGGTGGCAACAGACCCCGGCTCTACCGCCGCATGCCCAGCATCGAGTCTGACGTCTGAGAGTCACACGCAACACACTAACTCTCACTGAAACACACTAGCACACACACATGCAAGACAGAGGTGTGTGTGACCAGACCAGGCAGCTCTGATTCAAAGCACATACACAGAAACACACTGACACACACACACACACACACACATACACACACACACAGGTGAAAGACGGGAAGGTTGGCTCTGGACTAAAAGGTTAATGGGGATGCTAAGTAAAGAGTAAATGAATCATTCTTTATCACACCCTCTATAGGCAAGGGTCGGGGCCACAGGGACACCTAGAGGCACAATACAAGATGAAGAGTGTGATTGTACTATCCTCAAACTAAAGCCAACGAGACACAGACTATCAATGCGGCTGACAAGACCGATCGAATCCCTGGTGGAATAAGTGGGACACTGTGCACGGAGTTTAACGCCTACAGTGGGATCTGATGGAAGATATAAAAGTGTGAAACACGAGCTGACTTGTTCTGCCCTTTCACCAACCTCTTGAAGATGAAGGGGACACACAGAAAACCACTTTCATTCTGAGATCACACACACACACACATATATTTCAGCTAAACACACCTGCCCCAATCCAGGACTCTCCTGTTGCACTATGATTTCTTCGGTCAACCCGTATGTTGTCTGAGCCTCCAAACTGCACTGCCAGCATGGCTTAAAGAGTAGTAAACTACACTGATGGAAATTACTGTCTTTGTAATAGACTACAATTGAACTGGGAGGCGGGCAGCTGGTCAGGACACAGAAGCGTATCACCTCCTGCCAGCAGATGTAAAAACACTCAAACACACACACACACACACACTGTGTATGTTTCTAGGGGGGGAGTGGAGTAAAACTACAGACTGTTTGTTATTGGTGATGCCAGTTAATTGAACATTCCAAAAAGTGGACCAAACATGGCCGCCAGTCGAAGCCTATCAGGACGAGAGTGTGTGTTCTAGTGTTTCTAGATCTAGAGACATACATTACAGTATAGCATCCTTGCTTCCTCTCTTAGCTAGCCTTCAGGTCATACTGCATGCTTCCTACTGCCCTGTGTTACAGTAATATACAGGGTCAAATATGCACACATGCACACACATATATGCACATACACGTACACACATGCAGATACGCAGTAGTCTAGGATAGTAGTTTAGGCTGGGTGGGTGTGTGTGTCGAAGCTCTGAGATAGCTTCTCTTTGTGCACTTTGTAGATTTTATACCCTGCCACCTAACACAGACGTTTGACCAAAAACACTTTTATACTGAAAAATATGAATATTTTCAATCATTCGCTGGATAGATGTTTTCTTTTCTCTTATTTCTCTTTGACATTGGGTTTTAGGGCACCATTAAGTTTCCATTGTGAGGTCAGATGTTTTACAGTGTTAGATAATGGGTAAAGCATTATACAGTATACACAACAACTCTTAATCTTTCTCTTCTTTTTTCACTTTTACTGTACTCATCCCTCCTTCTAGCCTTACCTTCTTCCTTCATCAGCTTTTGTTAATTCTCTTAATTACTCCTTACTTACTTTTTGCTCCTTCCCATTTTACATCTATTATAGAGTAGATTGAGTATCAGAAGAATAAAGTTCAGTCGTGGTGTTTAAAAGTCAACATATTGTTGGAAATCACTTTTTATCACTAGTCGTAAGAATTCCTCAAATTCAGCACCGGCTCTCGTAGGATACGGTACTTTTTTCTAATCATTTTTTTTATGTTAAAAGAACTTGAGGCCCGTTTTAATGTTTCCGAAGTGAATTCAGAAGCTGAGTGCATCACTGTTGCAGATTTACTCATCAAATTGATACTCCTGGGCGAGAGTAGCTGATACTTGTGTGGCTCTCTGTTGGCGAGAACATAGCGCTGTGTTTCAGCAGAGAGTCACGTGGCAAAGCAGAGAGTTTGCAAAGTGACTCGTTACAGAAGCAACATTCACTCACACACACACACACACACACACATGCACAAATTCAACAAGCTGGCAATGCGTGTTCTAGAGTGTTCTAGAAATCCATAATCTAAGTAAGGGCATTGATTTTTTTGAGCACAAGGATTTTGATGGAAAGATTTGATATCCCATTAGCTCAGCGTCTGTCTCTATTTTCTTTTTATTCTCTCTCTCTCACTCCCTTACACACACACATACACACACGCACACACATACATATATCTATATATATTGGCTGCAAAGAATGCAAGACAGTTTGAATTAAAAAAAATGCACCTTTTGAATGGTGAACGCTGCCCCTCTTTTGGTAATCTTAACAGGTTTGATGTGTGAGTTATATGCACAATATCAGGTTGCAATATTATACTTCTGTACAGAGAAATCTTTGTTTTTAAATGTTAGAAACTGATTTCATTTGTTTGATTTGAATGGTATTAAGTGTTGAGTTCATTTCAATAACAATGTGGCTTTTTATCCTGCTTCTTTAAAGAAAAAAAAGACTGGCATGTTTTTAGATTCTTGTGTGATTTATTTTTCCTCTGATGTGTTGTTGGTTGGGACCTCACTGTACAGTCCTCACTGTTGGGTTAACAGATTAGTTAACTATCCCGGTCAGCTAACCAGTTAACTAGCAACACGTAGCTGGGTCTCTCATCTGAATCACACTCAATGAATAATGATAGTCCAGCCTGTGTGGTTAATACAAACCCCCTCCCACCCACATAGTTCTCTTCCACTACCAGTCTGTGCTGTTTCACCTCAGAGTGTGAGCATGTGCGCGTGAGCGTGTGCGCGTCTGTGTGTGTGCATGTGCGTGCTTTTGAGCGTGTGTGTGCGTTTTACACCGTGCAGGCATTTATATAAGACAGAGGATGATATGTGTAACAAAAGGTTGTTTGTGGTGTGTGCGTGCCTGTGGGTGCGCGTGTGGGTGCGCGTGTGGGCATGTGCGTGTGTGTGTGTGTGTGTGTGTACACCTTTCTGTACTCTCTTCCCTTTGTCCCACGCATGACATTTGACCCGGCTCTTACTCATACAACACAAATACAGTTTTGCACACACGCAAACACACACACATGTTGCGTCTGTGCTGTTGTGGTAAAGAGAGCATGTAAAATGAGTTTTGTACGTCCACCGTCACACACATTTTTACACCAACCTTTAGTTTGATTTTTTTTAAATTGCATGACGTGCTTGTGTTTTTGGTGGTACCTATTTTGCTGCAACACCAGAGTTGTCCCTGAGTTGACCTACTGAGGCTACATGTACCAACGTTCCCCTCCACACTGGTTTGTGCACCATATCTGACTGGAGCCCCAGATGCTTAAACACTCCCGACTCTCGGCCTGTGATGTCACCAAAATGGCGCCCAGCTGGCTCCTGCACAACGCCAGCCGCCGTCAAGGAACATGTGGAAGTTTGGTCCAGATGTCCACATATTATAAACAGTACTGGGTGAAAGGAGTGCGTTGGTGTGTAGTCCTCCGGGTCTCCCCGCCGTGTATCTCACTTGTGTATAAGTTCAGGGGTTTCTAAGCTACTAGTTGTGTTGTAAATACTACCTTGTCACTCAGTACCTCTGTACAATCTGTAAATAAGTAAAAGTTACATTTTTCTACTTGTCTGGGTCTTGTTAATTCATCTTTGTATCTATTGTGTAACTAAACTAATAATAGTTAATAAAACAATTATTAATGCTTTATAGAACAGTAATAAGCTATTTGCGGATGGAATAAGAAGCTCAGCTAACTTTAACACTTTTAACACTAATTTGTGAGCTTTAGAGGACAAAGTCACACTTGCTGTTTCCCCTATTTCCAGTCTAAACGCTAAGCTAAACAGATGTTAGCGCTAGTTACATATTAACTGTACAGTGGTATCAATCTTCACAGCTAACTCTGCATTAAGACAAGATTTTACCAAAATGTTGAACTATTCCTTCAATGACTAACATCTGTAACTGGAGACCTGAAGGCTCATTAGTAAGAGGGTGCACTGTGAGTTTCTCACTTTCTGATAAATTGTCAAGGATGCTCTGCAACTCTTTTAAAAAAGTGGTTAACCTGTCAAACCTGTAATTAAAGATGACTCATTTATAATAATAATAAGTTTAAGCAAGTCATGTAGGAGGATACACGCCAGACTGTGACTCAAGATTATTTGGTCAGACGACTATTTCTAAGGGCCACGGAAATTAACTTTCAACTTTTGGGTTGCCTTAATTATTGATAACATGGCTGTAAAATTAATGGGTCATTAGAAAGTCTGTAAGTCAGAGGTTGCTCACTTTAAGCCATCTTGTCTGCCGTTAATAAGTTGAGTTAATAAGTTGTTGAAGTAATTCTAGTCTGGGTGCTCTGCAGGCAGCATGGCTCAAGGAATGACAGTGTAGGTCTGTGTGTTGGCCCACTGCCTTGCTAAAATATCTCAACAAATTCTCAATGGCTTTCCATGAAATTTTATACAGATATTAATGTTCCCCAGAGGATGAAACCTAATGACTTTGGTGATCTCCTGACTTTCCTCTTGCACCACCATAAGGTTTACATTTGTGGTTTTGAGTGAAACCTCTCAACAATAATTGGATTGATTACTATGAAGTTTAAACATTTATGTTCCCCCCAGGATGAATTTTAATAACTTTTATGAGTCCATAACTTTCCAATTAGCGCCATCATCAGGTCAAAGTTTTCGTTTGCCCAATCCTTTTGGTTTATGACCAAATACCTGCAAAGCTGACGACATTCCCATCTACTGTACAGTTTCTCTGACTACTAAAAGGGCTATTTGGGATTCTGCTGCAAAGGGCTCTCTCTGCCCCGCTCTCTGAAGGCTTTCATGATGCGCCCTTTGCATGAGTGTGTGAGTGTGTGTGTGTGTGCAATATGTGTAGCCAATATATATATATATATATATATATATATATATATATATGTTCATATATATTATGTGTGTGTGTGTGTGTGTGTATGTGTGTTTAGATCAGTGTTCTGGTAAAAAGCTTTATTTTTATATGTTTGTCTCCCTCAGGAGATGGACGCTCTAATCTGGGCTGATGTGGGACGGTAGAGGGAAGAAGAGAAGAGCACATAGACAAACACACACACACACACACTTATGCATTGTGCAAATCAGCACACATGGAGAACTGTCACAAACCATAGACCATCTGCAGAGGAGAAAGGAGAACAAGAAGGGAGGAGTCCCGCTGCAGCCGTCCAGACTTTTTGTTAAATGACTCGCATTGAAAACATCACACTACACTACAGAGCGTTACACAGACCTATACGTCCTTGTGCGTTTAAGAGTGCGTGATTATGTGCATATGTGTGTGTGCTTGTCTGTGTGTGGCTTCCTCTGAGACGAGGTGTGAGGATCACTGCGGCCTAATTCTTCCTGACTTGATCCATATGCTTATCTAATGGACAGAGTAACAGTACACACTCAGACATAAGTCTCTGCCTCAAATTGAGCTGGCCCACATGTCATGTAATAACTGTAACACACAGGAGCAGAATAAATGTTCCTTGTACCCTTAAAGTAACACACAAGACTCAGACATACATGTGCATGTAATCCCAATTATAAACACATACATAGTAGGGATGAAAGATTAAGCAGATAGATGAAGATAATTAATTTCCTGGATTAGGAACCTCTGTATCTGAGCAACCTCAAAACTGGAGAGGAGTCAGAAGAAAAACACGACTCATGAGTTTGGGAGAAGAGACAGAACAGAGGATGATAGAGGACGATGAGAGTGATTGCGCTGACCTTCACAGTCCCGATGTAGGCTCTTCCCAAGACTTCAAACATCCTCATTAACCAACTGCCAGCCTACACACTTAACACATGTGTGTATTTTTACATGAACAGTTGTGTTCTTAAACAGTTGTGATTGTATGTGTGAGAGAGCTAGATAGATAGAAGAAGAGGGGGAGATGAAGAGAAAGGGAGAGAGCAGCGTGTCAGCCTACACACTAAACAAACCCATGAAAATTCATAAGGGCCTGGCGACGCCTACTCACAAATACTAAAAATACTGGAGTGAGTTGAGCCTAGTCAGAGGAGAGGAAAGGGGAGGAAGAAGAGTGAGTGCATGAGAGAGCAGATGAATAGAGAGAAATGAGAGAGCAGCAGCAGAGGAGGAGGAGGGAGAAGAAGACGAGATAGGTGTAACATGAACCAGGGGAGAGCAGAGCAGAAAGAAAGAAAAAATAATAGTTACATCAACTGCATCCAACTTGGAACATCTATTCTCAGCCTCCAGCGGTCAGCACTCACTTTGAGTGTGTTTGTGTGTGTGTGTGTGTGTGTGTGTGTGTGTGTGTCGGTGTGTGTGTGTGTGTGTGTGTGTGTGTGTGTGAGAGAGAGTTTGTTTTGGTGTGAAAACGTTTTCACATTTTCCCTGGATGTCTTAAGCCTGAGAAGCAGAAGAAAAAAAAATTGTAATTTCATTTTTTCTCAACATGTTCACATTCAAGCCTCTGTGTGTTGTGGAGGTCCATGTTCTGATTTGATGGTGATTGACAGCATTTTACCATCAAATGCATTCATCCAGCAGGGGAAAGAGGGTGGGAGGGATGGGCAGTTGGGCTCTGATGGTGGCATTTCTGCAGGCTTTAGTAAATGTTGACAGATGATGTTTGATTGACAGCACAGCCTTTTTACCAAGTTAGGTTTTTTAAGCCACTTGTTGCCTATCTATCTATCTATCTATCTATCTATCTATCTATCTATCTATCTATCTTGACTTGATAGACTTGAATGGGGATTACATTATTTAATCGTGTCACTCTTCTACACTTTCTGAATGTTATTGGACCAAATTAATCAAATTAAATTTTTGTGGAGGCTGTGATGCTCAAAAAATTATCTAATGCCCACACATTGAGCTCCTATTGTAATTCCTTAATTGATAGCTCTGCTGATGATGCACCATGTCTCCAATTATAAATCTTTATAAGCTGTTAACGTGACATGTTACACATGAAAGTCTGTTTTCTCGTCATGAGAAGTTCTACTCGTCGTATAGTGTGTTGAGCCTCTTCATTTTTTTAAGTCTGAGGATAAATGTCCCTTGTGATGTCAGCAGGGTTATTTATTGAGACACAAAGTCTTTGTTAATACAGGCTGGTGTGGAGTTTGAAAGACGTTTTCCAGGCAGGGAGGGTCCACTGAGTGCCATTATGGAAACAGCGTGTGTGGACCATGTCTCTTGTTAAGTAATGAAAGTCAGAATAGCTCTGTCAAACTTTATGGAAGTGCTGTACTATATTCACTGGAGATAAACGTGTCCTTTCACAGCTTTGACGGTGGACTTTCTGCTGGCTGACAGATGATGTTTGATTGACACCTCAGTCTCAGTTTGCAACAAACGCAACATGGCTTCCCTAGTAGAAAGCTATAAATCTGCAATAAGCATACAGTAGAGAGATGTCATGCGCGACTGATAACAACTAGCCCCAGCCCCACCTCCTCTGTTTCTCTCTCTCTCCCTCACACACATAAATAGTTCTGCCAGGCTATGCTTATGCTAATAGCTGAATGCTAATCAGGGTACTTCCAGGTGCAGAAATAGACGCAGCACATTTAGGGTAAATTTAGCTTTAATAACCTGGCTAATCACACCATTAATGTTACATCCAGCCTGACTCACACATGCACAGTGTGTTGCATTGTTGTTATTCTAATAGAGGGTTTCCACCTGACTGCTGCTTGCTGAGGAATGCTGAGAGGCAGGAACAAGGAGTTGTACAAAATCTACTCCATGAGCATCTCCAGCTACCATCTCCATGTGTGAGAGCTTGTAAATGTGAGAGCTGCAGCTCTTAGACTTCACGCCGTTTTGCTGTGTTTGTTTTATTTTGTCTCTTCTATAAATGATAAAGCTCCAGGCGAGAGAGAGAGAGAGAGAGAGAGGCACTCAGCACTCCCCGGGGGGAGAGTGCTCGCCGCATCGTCCCCTCAGCATCACCCACTTCTCCCCGACCGCAACACCCCATGACATACGGACGAGGACAGCTTGTGCATGTGTGTAACTAAAATGGTCATATATGAAACCATGTTCCAATATGAAGAGGCTTCATTGTATTCTTTGTTTTGGTGTCATGATTTTTGGCAGTAATAAATTTGGCTTTTGGTAATATTTTGGTCATTACTCACTGTAAAAGATGGTATTAATTTTTAATCTTGTTGCTTTACTCATTACTTCCTGGAACAGTAATCTATCAGCGCTGTGCCTATAATTTAACAGCAATTTATTCTCTTCAAAGATTCCTGTTTACAAGTTCACTGACCTTGTGAATGAATGTTATCAATAACAATGTTGTGTTCTTGTCATCTGCTGGTCCAGTAAAAAAAAAAAAATCAAAGTAGTAGGAATAAATTGCAGCTCAAGAAGGTAAATCTTTCTTCCAATTCCAATCTAAGTTTGTGAGGTGAGAGAGGAAAAGGACTAAATTCTCAATGTAGTTCAGTTGACATTAAATCACAGACAAGTGACAACAATGACACACTAAAGTAAAAGACATATTTTCTTTGTGGTCCGTTATATAAATAAAGGATACAGGAGTCAAGATGCTAATTTTCTTTTCTTTTTTATCAAGAGTAAGATGAAAATATTGATGCCACAATCATGTCTGAAAATTAGAACAATACTCCATTGATTTAGCATTGAACTTCTATAACACAACTTTTCTTTCTCTCGGCTGCTCCTGTTAGGGGTCGCCACACGAATAATCGGTTTCCACATTTTTGGTATATGAAAAATCAGATTTGCATATTTGATTTGGGAATACAGTAGGTTTTACACCGGATGCCCTTACTGATGCAATCCTCCCCATTTACAGTGCTGGTGTTTTGGTCGTGGGAGGAAACCGGAGCACCCAGAGGACACCCACGGGAACACAGGGAGAAGATGAAAACTCCACACAGAAAGGCCCTGCACGGACTAGGCGTGAGTTGTGTCTCTTAACAGACACAATATGCAATTAAGATGTCTGCGCAACATGATCAGGGCCCTTACGTGACAACAACTATGCGTTTTCAAGTCAGACATTGTTTAAATGTACCTACTGGTACCTTGTCTCTATCCTGCCCGTAGCTAGCTTGCCCTGTTAGCTGCTAGCTGTTAGCTGCTAACTACCGTCCGTGATAAGCGTGTTCAGTCAGTCTTCTTTTATAATCATCACGCAGCAGTTCTGTGTGAATTTGTAGCTCCATTCCATATCCATTTCGTGTGTGATCGATCTGGTGTTGGTGAGTAGGAGGCTTGTTGAATTATGTGGCAGTTACCTTTTGTATGTTTGTTGGAATGAAGTTGCGAGGGAGAGAGAAAGGTTTTTTTGTATAGTTCTTTAAAAATAAAAAGGAAAAAAATGTTTTTGGGAGATTAAACTACTCTAGGCTTTGTTTTCCTAGTAACCTTACAAAAAAAGGCTCAGGATGCTGCAAATGTTGGTATAATATGATAATGACTGGTGGATTTAAGACAAATATTAATAATTTATTGAATTAATTAAATTTGAACATGTCTGTCAGTGGCTTGTTGATGTTTACATTGTTAGTTAATTTCCTATCCTGACCTGGGACACACATTCATACGGTTTGATAAAGTACTTATTGGACTTTAACTTATCATTGCACTTACAATAACGAGCGTAGTTGTCCTCAATTTAGGTCATCCTGTATGTCTCATCTCCGGTTTTTCCTGCATCCACTGTGTGTGTTTGTGTGTGTGTGTGCGCGTCAGCTGGGGGGGGAACTGAGCAACCCCGCCCGCAGAGAGACGACAGGATTAAAACAGCAGTCGCTTTCAGTGACATCAGAGTGAAAATCATTACAGCGTACATTGATTTTAAAATGTATACAGGTTGGCAGGATGGACTGACATGTTTTGCACAATCTTTTGCTGTACATTTTGTTGGTGAATGTAAGATGTTCGAGTCACACACGTCTCGGTAAACAAGGAAATGAATATGTCCGTGTATGTGTGATGTCAACCCGTTCTCACTCCCGCTTGGTCATTGGCTCTCAGAGTCACATACTGATACAAATTCTAGCATGTGGGACTTCGGTTATTGGAAAAGGTTGCGGTGATTGGTCAAAATTGCGAGTTGCACCAAAGTCATGGAGATTGGTTGAATTTGTGTGAATTGGCGCGATCACAAATCCTGGAGGGACTGGCTTGTACACGTAGCTGCAGCTCCTTTAATGTTGACGGTTATAGTGAAACTCACACTGAATTTCACTGAGTGTGTTTTCTTAAAATTATAAAATTAAATTGTTAAAGTACTTGTCAGTGTCAAACATGTCTTTCAGTTGAGTACACTGACCTTTCAGCACTGTTGACTGAGGCCATAAATTATGTACTTAGCCACATATATGTTTAAACATGTTTTTTTTTTTTAGATGTTTCAAAATTTAGTCATCTATGCAGTTGAGGGTCATTCAGGGTTAGGGGGTTAGGGAGAGGACACACATGGACAGGAGAAAAGCCCGTAAGTCCACAATACAAGAAGAATCCTTGATATGACTTTATGCTTTTAATTGTTCCAACTATGGCAATACACAGAATTTGTGTGAGACCGCTGAGACTGTCTACAAAGTGGAGGACATAATGAGGAAGATTTGCTTTTGGATAGATCATTTACACCAGTTTTTCTGCTAGTGTGTCACTTCCACAAACGAAGTCCCGACTTCACAACTGAAACATTGTTTTTTTGATCCAACAAAGGGTTTAATGTTGCCAAAGAGACGTAAAGTCAACAACTTCTTGACTTTCACTGTGCAGGAGGACAGCACAGGCGTTGTATTGCTGTGATTGTATTGCTGTGTCTCTGTCCGAGGTGCTGATTTGCAGAGTTCTCTGCAGTGCAGGAGCTGTCCAAGGTGTTTGAAGAATGTCATGCGGACTGTAATGTCTGCTGCCGGTGGGAGACACTCATCCTGTGTCAGTTCTTCCTTACTTAACCACTGAGATGTTATTTGTGCCTGTCTGCTGGGACACACAAACTGTGGGAGCTTTGTTCCTTGCTGAGACTTTGAACATGTTTCACTGAGAGCTTACTTTTAGCAATAGTAGTTTCGGTTTAATTTCCTGCCAGGTTTTTGTTTTGTGCCACTGCTAGAGTGATTTCCTGGTCTAGTTTATTATTTTCTTAGCAACAAATGAAAAGGTTGGTAAAACTTTCCTGATATGACTGTTATCAATCCTCTTCCTGTTTTTCAGTCGTTGACAGGGAGGATGAACATCAGGTGCAGGAGCAGGTTTGCCGCCAGTCAGAGGGCCGGTGTTTCAATCCCAAGATCCTCCTGTTCACAAAGTGTGTAAATAAGAGACTGAAACTCAAATTGCACTAAACTACACTAAAGGGAATGCCCTTAGTTTTGCAGGTATTTAGTCATAAACAAAAGTATTGGAGCAAAAAATAGAGATTTTCGCCTGATAATGGCACTAGAGAGAAAGTCAGAGGATCACCAAAGTCAGATGGATACTTTGTCTGACGGACCAACATTACCATCAAAAATGTAATGTCATCTTTGACAAAAGTTGTTGGAGGAAAGAAAATCAGAGCTGCTCACCAGGTGCAATCCCAGTTTGAGGAGCAGGTCAGCTTCATCCAGTCTCCTGTTGCTTTTCCTTGAAGCTGCAGCCACTCGCAAGTTAGTTGGCTCTAGAGCTAGAGGCCACTCTCCTAATCCCCACAGGATACAAAAACAGTGCAAATTTCCACTTGGCTTTCCTGGTACGAGTACAATGGGACCTAGCATTCAGGTTTCAGCCATCCAAATCCTTCCCAAGACATGCTGTTTGCTCTGTGTTGTCAGCTCTAGTGTGAGCCACAGCTGTTGAGGAACCCAAATCCACTGACTGGATGCAAGAATGGTGCATGATTTCATGCTGTATGCCAACAAAACGGGACTGTAGTTATTTAATATTTAAATGAGTTCTGCACCCTGGCAGTAGAGACTGTGTAAAAATCTGACGTTTTGTTGACTACATTTCTCCCAGGGGGGCAGCCAAAAGCATAAAGAAGCTGAGGACATGTGAGTTATAAGACCACCTGCAGGGGTTGATTGTGTTTGCCATTTGGGTTGACATCTGGCTCAGTGGGACACCTGTAGCTGTGCGAAAGATTAGGAACCCAGGCCAGCAGAGAGGCCAATGCAAATCAGGGACCTCTCAGCAAACAGGAGAGGCTAGGAAATGGCACTTCATTGCACTTGAGTCTGTTATCGAAATCCTATATTTTCAATTTAATTGTAGGAATTCACTGACAGTAAAGGCAGCCATGGAGGAGCATATTAACAGGGTTTTTTCGTCATTATAATGTTCAAAAGACGACTGGAAAACAATATTTTTGTGAAAACAGAAATCAGCCTTTCCATGTTTTAGAGATTCTCTACATTGGCTTAAATATACAATACATATTAACAAAAGAGCATTTTAAGAGAAAAAAACTTTTTTTTGTTTAGGTCACTTCTCTAATCAACACCAACAGTCAAAACCACTGATATCTGTATCTGGTTGGAGGAAAATGCAATGTGGTGCGCATTGTTTCACATTTTCCACATTATACTGTCATCACTGAGTCCAGAAATATGATCATGGCAGTGCATTTTGTTTGTGTGGCCCTTGGACAGTCTGCTGAGCTGGAACCTTTCCTTTTTATCCTAATATCCTGCTTTCAAAACTATACTATCACGCTAGTCTGGCTATCACCAGACCAAGCCAAACTCAATAGATTTGAGATTGAGCATTGGTCTGGGGGGGTCTGCTCTGTATTTTCTCTGAACAAGAGGCTTGATCAATGGGCATAGTTCAAATGACTCTGTATGCAATTGGAAAGTCCTTCAACCAATCAGCAACGGGTTGCTGTCGTTGCTGCGCTTCGGTGGCATTCGGTGGACGCTATGTTGAATGTAAACAAGAAGCTGATTGGTCGCTTCTCTATCGTCATCGTGTTGAACCCGCCAATGGCGCGCCAGGTAGATAAGCCAGTTTTTGATTGGTTTCTGCAAAATTGTGAACTGAAGCAGGACAATTAAACGTGCAGGTTTCCAGACCGAGCTGCAGGTCGAAATTAAATTGACAGCAGAAAGTCTATTATCCTGCCTCTTTGTGCATTGATCGTGAAAACAGTGCATCTCCAGCTTTTAAAGTCGAGACAGTTGTCTCTGTTGGCAACACATCCAGGCAATTCTGAAACAGCAGCTCTGGTGCTCCACCTTGCTCAGTAATGACATGTTTTCTTGGTCCTCTCCTTCTGATGATGTCTGATCATCCCTGGTCTTATCTGACCTTGGACCTACTTTACCCACTCTGAAAGCACGTAATACCTATGATTATTCTTTGTTTTCTAAAAAGGGTACGTTTATCAAGAAAATTAGCTGATATAGCCTAACAAAGACAGACAGGGAATGTTTGTTTATAACTTGCTGGCAAATGTGTGCCGGCCAGCTAAGTTTAACCTGTTAGACACTACTTTAACTTTTCTTGTGTCCCCAAACCAGTTTCTCACATTACCAGTTCCTCTTGTCCTTCACTTGAAATGTTTCCATGTTTAGTATAAACGTACTGTGTATACAAGGCCAAGCGAATGTCATTTTCTAACAATAATTGTCTGTTCCTTTTCAACTGTCCTGAAACTTGATTTTAAGGACACTCACTGGATTTTTCAGGATTTACTTATAAGCAGGTCATTTGTCATCGTCCGGTTGTTGCACTCAGCAATCCTCCAGTGTGAGCGCTCAAACAAGCAAAACTGTCACTCAGGCCTAAATTCAGGGCATACATTTGCTGTGTAATGTGAGCATTCAGTCAGTGTAGCGCCTAACAGACACCTCAAAGCCAAGTATTTTCTGCAGCCATGGTAGTAAATCGTTTAAAGCACAAGTATTCTTTCCCTGTATAAAACATACAATGAAAAATAAACTGTAATGCCACATTCATTTTCTTGTGGTTTACAGTCAGTACATCTCTTCTGTCTTTTTAAATCTGTGCTGTCAGTTACTCTCACTTAACTCTTGCCTGTTATCTTCTCACTCTATCTTCCTTGCTCGTAATGGCATTGGTGCCTAACAATACCCACAATGCACTACCCCACAAAGGCTCCCTGCCCACGGCAATGGGCAGAGCCAGCTGAACTCTGGAGGCCTCATCTGTTTGTGCGTCAGGGAGAATGAGAAGTTGCACTGCTATCTTCTACTAGTGTATTGCTTTTGTCGAGAGTTGTTCAACTGTACACACACACACACACACACACACATAAAAACACATACTAACACACACACACACAGACAGACAAACAGGACACGCAGACAGCCATGCATGAAACATAGTTTGCATTAAATACTTGATGAGGTGTGTGAGGTTTGTGAGGCTGTCAGGCGCCATTCTGCAGCTCAGTGAGGATAGTTGTCACATCCAATGAACAATTTTGTCTTGTGTAACGTCTCTTGAGCCTCGATGTGGGGATTCAGCCCTGAGAAACAAATTTCCAACAAGCTGCTTATATACTGTACTGTGCATGCACACATCACAGCCCACCACAGACTATACAAACAACATTCAGATGATTACAAAATGTTTCCTGCTGTTTAAAATATGAACACATAGCAAACAAATGCTTAACACTCTGTTTTTCCATTTCTTTCTTAGTAGCTTTAAATTGACTTGGTCCACTCTGCCTGACAGTATCACGCACTACTCTAATAAACTTATTCCTGCTGTTTACTGAAGCTGCTGCCCATATGTACACATTTTAACAACTTATAGATGTAGACAGTTTTTAACTTTGGAAACTTTGTGATTTCCATTAGTTTTATAATAAAATTGCATGTGTTTTGAACAATGTTACAAGAGAAAACACTTTTGAACATGTTTGACAAGGGTTTTAGTCAGTATTAAGGGTCAACATGTTAAATGACAAAATACAGTACATAGTTTGTCCATGCCCTTGAGAACAAACGAAAGGCGCTTTCTTACGAGCTAAAGTTGGTGTGAATGCCGGATTACCGGTTTAAGAAAGCTTCACAAATGGTCGCACACAGACACCATGCGCCCACCCCCACCCCACATTCTGACATGGGAAATGTTGGGGTTTCTGAAACAATTCAACCATTCACAAGCACTTCTTACACAGTATACTGGCACCTTTAGATTCTCAATACTTACCCTACTTACCTGACTATTCCATCTTCCTTACCCTGTTGGTAGTCTCGCTTCAGTCAGTGATTCAGCTCCAAGTCCATTCATTAATACTGAAAAAAATAAGTCTTAAAAATCCATCCATCCATCCATCTTCATCCGCTTATCCGGTATCGGGTTGCGGGGGCAGCAGCTCCAGCACGGAACCCCAAACTTTCCTTTCCTGAGCCACATCAACCAGCTCCGACTGGGGGATCCCGAGGCGTTCCCAGGCCAGGTTGGAGATATAATCTCTCCACCTAGTCCTGGGTCTTCCTCGAGGCCTCCTCCCAGCTGCACATGCCTGGAACACCTCCCTAGGGAGGCGCCCAGGAGGCATCCTTACCAGATGCCCGAACCACCTCAACTGGCTCCTTTCAACGCGAAGGAGCAACGGCTCTACTCCGA
The DNA here is from genome assembly GCA_026937815.1 of Etheostoma perlongum. Lineage (NCBI taxonomy): Eukaryota > Metazoa > Chordata > Actinopteri > Perciformes > Percidae > Etheostoma > Etheostoma perlongum. Next base: position 26,586,810 of record CM049372.1, on the reverse strand, counting down.
GCTCCTCTCGGATGACTGAGCTTCTCACCCTATCTCTAAGGGAGACGCCAGCCACCCTCATGAGGAAACCCATTTCGGCCGCTTGTATCCTGGATCTCGTTCTTTCGGTCATGACCCAACCCTGAAGACCATAAGTGAGGGTAGGAACCAAAACTGACCGGTAGATCAAGAGCTTTGCCTTCTGCCTCAGCTGTCTTTTCGTCACAACAGTTTGATAAATGGAATGCAATATTGCACCCGCTGTGCCGATTCTCCGACTAATCTCCCGCTTCATTGTCCCCCTCACTCGTGAACAAGACCCCAAGATATTTAAACTCCTTCACTTATGGTAAGGACTCATTCCCTACCTGAAGAAAGCACTCCATCGGCTTCCTGCTGAGAACCATGGCTAAAATGCTCTTGTTCACAAATAAAACGTCATCCAGTACAACATTTAGGCTCATTTTAATCGTTTTGTAGTTGTAGTTCTTTGGACATAAATTGAGATGTATGGCACAGAGGAATAGAATATACACAGGATTGCATTAAGGAATCAAGTCTTTGTTAGTTTTGGTCTTTTAATGGGATCTGTTGACACTAAGAACAATAATGAATATGCCAGCTGTACCCTTTAAATAAGAAGTTACTTGTCCAATTGTGTGAGTAACATTTCCGGTTTTATTTGTTTAATTGAATATTATGAAACGAGTGAGATAATAATAACTACACTACATTTACTTTTAGCTAACGCTGTACATAAACACACATATACACACCTTTAAAGTTTACAGACACACACACACACACATTGCAAGTCTCTGGAGCTGCACCTTCAGGCCAGATTAGTTTGAGTGATTCAGAGGCAACCCTCCTACTGTGTAATTGAACACTACTACTGTACTCTTCTCTTTGCACACTTAAAAATGCACACACACACACACACACACACACACACACACAAATTACAAAGACACATATACGTGCATGGTGGTTGTGGCCTACTGTATCAAATCACACAGTATGAAGAAAAATATAAGAAAGTTGGTGAAAGAGAAGTGAAGACGGAATATTAAAGTGAGAATCAAATAGGGGAAAGGAGCAAACGAGAGCACAGAGAGATGTAAGACAGAAGGGTAAGAAAGAGAGAATAAAGCAGAGGAGCCTTGTCTTTCCTTAAATACTCCTGCTGAGATGCTGCTCCGCTGATCAAACGACAAGAGAAAAGAGGTGAGGGGCGCACGTAGGAGGAGGAGAGAGAAAGAAAGAGTTTGAGAGAGCAGAAGAAAGTGATAGAGAAGCTGCTGAACAGACAGAGAGAAAAAGCAGGTACAAATTAAGAGGGATAGTGAAATGTGGCAGACGTCAAATTAGAATTGTAAGAGGTGCGACAGCATGGACAAAGATTTGACTTCTACTAGATAATAGTGCCCCTTCAGCTCTCTAGCTGTCCACCTTCTTTTTTATCTGTCAGGTTTCATTTCATCAAATAGAAGTCAGTCACATACCTGTAACCGCAGCAGAAACACTGCCACCACCCCACTGGCACTCTGCTGACGTCAGTGACAGCCATCTTAGGGATCTACAACAGGGAGACAGAGAGGGAGACACTGTTTAATAGTGTTTTGTACCTGCAGAAAGTGCACTCACACTGTGTGTATCTGTGTGTTGTTTGTGTGCATATGACAGCTCTTAAAAAAGCCTAATAGAGTTTGTACCCCAGTGGACTGGGGATACAAACTCTATTAGAAACGAGTGCAGCATCCTAGTGCCTCCATGCACGCACACACATTCATATACAGACTGGCCTGAAGTTCAGGCTTTAACTTAATCTGACAGTCAAAACACACTTGTCACACTCTGAAAGTAACATTAGGTGAAAACGCACACATTTTTAGCATCTTGTCATGAAAGCTGATTTTTGTCAAGAAAGAACACGGCGAAGGAAAGAAAACTTAGATGACTACATGAAACACTGAAGCACAGTTGCAACTCAAGCAGCCATTTTTGGGAGCACTTTTAAAAGTAAATAACTTATCATCAGTGATAAATGATTAATAAATGCATGACAAAGCACGAATTGCAGCCAATTGCTGCTCACTTTTCCTCTTTACCCATTTAGTACCACAGTCTGTGGTTTAAACTGTAAATAATTTTTACTTTGACACAAAAAAGTTTTTGGTGACCAACTTTGTTTCATATTTCTTTATGCATTTGGATCATTTTGATGCGTTTTGTTGGTTTACTTTTTACATTTATTTGTCGAACTTTCAGAACATGTGTGAGTCTCTCCATAACATAAATCGCCCAACAATGTTAAGGGAGGTCCCCTTCATTCAATTCATTCACACATACATTACACACAGTGAATTATTTTTTTTTAAAGTCACATGATTTTACCTATTAATTACCCCAGTGTTTTGTGTCCATTATTGTTGTTATTATTTAGAGCTAAAACAATTACAAATCATGTTTTACTTGTCAAGTCAAAATGCCAAACAATATTTTGTATCAGCCTCTTAAATGTATGGTTTTCTCTGTTTTATAATATTGCAAATTGAATATTTTTGGGGTTTAGTATCTGTTAGTCGGAAATGACACGCAATCTGAAGACTCCTGGCTTGGAACATTAGGCTTATGGAATTTTTTTATTATTGTCTTACATTTCATAGTACAGTACAGAGCCTAATCTATGTCTGTGTAAAAGGGACAGCCGGCGTGGCGTGACTACACGGACACACACACCCTAGATGGCGACACTATTGTGTTACATGTCATGCTACCATGCTCCAGTAATTCACAATTATGGCAGCATCATGCCGTCTTTGTTTGGTTTAGTGTAACAAAGCAAAGCTAGTGTAATGAGGGGTCTTCTTAACAGCAGTATTGTGGGATCTCTGTAGAAAAGGGGCTTAAAACTTGAGCCAAACTCTACAAAATAAGTGATTTATTTCTTAGATTTCTTAGATGAGCTTGAGCTCATTTGACCCAACAGGCTAATGGAGGCTATCAGTTACATATGTTAATGACCTTAAGTTAGATTTTTTGTGTTAAGTATGAAGTCAACTCATTATACGCCATAATTACCATGGACCATCATGATTTCATATGTCATGCATTTATTCATACACTAATTCATGCTGAGTCTTGCATTTATTAATGCATGAATTACAGATAAGTCACGTACACTTATGTTAAAGTGTTACATTACTTTACGGATCGGTTTCAACAGAGCATGAAAGTCAAGTCAGTTCTTTTTCAATGAGGTCTGACTTTGAAGTCAGCTATAAATAAGAAGGTCATCACTTTGTGATATTCACTTATGCATTCTGAATTCATAATTCAAACAGCAGAGCAGCACAAAAGTCTTTGTGTAACCATTAGAGACGGACCCCGCTGAGTAATTAAAGGTGGACTCCAACCAACAACACACAGAGCATGATGTCAGATATTGTCTTACACCGATCTGAAGGCTGTCCATGCAAGCATTTTATAAGTCTGACTTAGCTGAGGAGATGGCTGGTAGATTAAAAAACATCATTGTGTGGTTGTAAAATATATTTTCTATGCATCCACCCATCCACTTTATTCCGGTCAGGGCTGGCTACATGACTTCCTCCCTGCAACTTCCCCTAGAATGATCCAGCAACTTCTTCAGATGCCCCTGTTGGATTCCTGAGTTTAGGGTTGACTTAACAACAGGACAGTCAACACAGCTTTCTCTCTCTGAGGGGGAAAGGTCTGGAGACTCATATCAGTGACCATGGCCCATCACACTCTCTGACAGGAAACCTCAGGGATAAACTGATACTAAATCCACAAAACACATTTACACAGGATTATCATATTCCCTGGACTTCTCTGTTATCTGTGTGAGGAAAAAACTGTTGGCCCACTGCTCTGTGGTCAGAACCAATTTAATGTAGTTTCTCCTGAGTCTGAAGATCAACAGTGTTCTTTACAGACTTTCCCATGGAGGCTTAAATGTACTGCAGAAAAGTGCTCGGGCAGTCTGAAAGAGGTGCAAAGCTCTTTTCAAATGTTCGGACAGGAGGGTCTGCATCACCCAATTTCTGTAACTTTCCAAAATGAACACAACAATCTTTCAGTCATGGTTGCTTCTTGCAGTGATTATCCAGGTGTGTACCCAGGTGTAAAGATAGGCAGAGCTCAAAGTGTTCCCAAACTCACACTTCCTGTCCATGTTCACTGCACCAATTTCCTCCAAAGAATACTTGTTTTAGAAGCGATGGAAAGGTGGTATAGGTCTACTTCCAAAAAAAGATGATGTGTCGTGAATCTGCTCTATTTTACAGATGGACAGACTTTTCCTACACATTCATTCACATTCAGTTCTTAATGCAGGAACTGACTTTTCAATCAGTTGGTGGTTCTCATATTGCCCTGAGGAAGATTTATCAAGGGAGGTTGCTGATCTGCAAAAAAAAAAAGAAATTGTGTGCAACTTATCTTTACCCATGTGGTGGATGATTTGACTTGTTGTACATTGTTGTTATTTTTGCCAATATACTGTATCAGCCTTCAGCAGTGTGAAACAGTGTGAAGTAGTTGGACTCCCTACCCTTTTTGAAAATTAGGACCACCGTCCATGTCTGCCAGACCAAAGGAAATGTTCCCAAAATCCACTCAACATTGAGGAAACACGTTTGTTTCCGATTTTAAACACATGACCATATATATCAAAATAGTTATTGGTCATTGTTATCATCCCCCCCCCCCCCCGTCCATACACGCCATTGCAATCAAATGTGACAAAATGGGGGACAAAATCTCCACTTCTAATTCTTTGTAAACATGCATTGTAAACTTGGATATCATCTAATCTTGGATATCATCTAAATTATTTTTTTAGTCCAAAATAACCACCACTCCATAAAAACGTAGCAAGAAAGCAATGTCTTAGAAAATGCAGGATTAAAAGACTGTAACTTTAATAAATCCCCACCAACTCAAACTGCCAAAGCCTTGTTTCAAAATGTAGAATGTAGATGTACATCTCTTCTCTTACATTGGACTCACGGTTTCTTCACAAGCCTGCGTGGAGAAGAGGAATGATTACAATGACCAATAACTCAATATACATAAAGGCATATTGTATTAAGATAAGCTAGAACAATTGAGATCTCATCCTTTAAGCACCACAGGATGTCAGGATAAATCTCATCCTCCCCCGCACCTTCCACTTACCACAGGTGTAATTTCATGAGGAGATTTGTCATCACTAATATTTCATATAAATCATATATTACCCTCAATTAACTCTATAGAGTGTCCATGGCAATCTCAACTCCCCTCAAACATATGAGAGAAAGAGAAACAGACAGAGACTGCCGGTGGAGCCTGTGGTTCATACATCATGGTTGTTGAAACAGCAGAGCAGTAAGATCATTAGAGAGAAAGTTTCACTTTGACATTTAGTTATCACAGTTAAGCAGTAGATATAACTGAATACCTATCACAGTAGACACAATGTTCTAGCTGCAGTATTAGGGCCGTGGTAGGCCACAAAAAAAAATTACAGGAGAGTGAACGGGTCTTATAAGTCTTGAAAATCTCTTTAAATGTTCTTGAATAGTTTATATTTTTATATACCTGTATATTCACATTTATTTATTTCAGGGGACTTTTATTTCATAAGTCCACATTTATTTATTTTACTCTTTTTATTTCCTTTTCTTATATTCAAATGAAGGGGGGGCGTGGTAATCTCACCCATTTAGACAAATCAAGATGTATTTCATAGGCATATTTATTTATGTATTTAGTTATCTATTTAATATGAAATAAAATGACATTCTATAGTTGCAAAAATAGAATTTCCTCTCTGGAAATCAATCCAATAAAGGCTTATCTTTATCTTAAATGTGACGTTTTTATTTACTATATCTCTGAACTCGGCCTCATTTTGGACCCAAATTCGACCTCTTTCTCCTGAAGCATTCCGAAGCTCACCACTCATCAGGAAGATAGATTTATACATTTTGCTTCCCAAACTGCTCTGACTGTCATTATGTGTGTCTATAGTGAGTTGTTGTAATCGCTGGCTTGCTAACCATTAGCTTTGGTGTGTATTTCACTTAATACAGCCATGGTATTAACGTTAACTAATCTAATTTTTACTTTTCTGTCTTTGCCTTTTTTATGTTGTCTGGTATGTTCAGACTCCGCTTCCTTCAGGAAGTTTCTTTTTTTAAGAGCAGATACAATATAATAGGGAGTTCATTTGGCTGCTTGAATTTGTTGATAAAAACCATGTGCAATATATAATAATAATAAGGAGGGGATGCATCGTGATGCATCAGGATATCATGAGGATATCGAAATGGATCAAATCGTTGACAGGTAGTCAACTAGTGTCGATAAGATATTCTAGGTGTTCATCAGAAACGCTGGGTGGGTGTGCCACATTTATGGTCAGATTACAGTAATGTGTACTTCCACAAATATACTGTATATCAAATACATATAGCAATAGGCCTTCATCTCAGCGGCCCGGTTGGGAAATGTTATTTAAAAGGCAAAACAGTTGGCCTATCATTCCTGGCCTGAAAACACACAGTCATAGGTTTGTTTGCATTTTGTGGACATATGATATATATATGCATTGTTTTGAATTTGTATGCACCTATTTCTAAACTTTTCTGCATCAATTCACGTTAAAAATATCTGTATTCATGTAAAGGAAAAGAAAGGTGACAATTAAAAATATAACACTTTAATGGAATATAATGCAGTAAGGCTCTCAGGCAATTTGTATTTCTTTTCAACTATTTATTCTCCTATAGAACTGTTCCCATTATCTCTGCTGAATGAGTCAGCGCACATTTGGGCATACTCTTCTCTCCTCTTTTGTGTTTTTTGTTGTTGTAGAAGTAGCCTCTATAAATGTGCATGTGGCACTTATTCACCTTATAGATACAATAAACCCCTGGACTTTAACAGTTCAGATGTGTTTCATAATTTTCTGTGTCAAAATATAACTTATCCCAATTGTGTTTTCTGATATTTGGAAGAGTCTTGCTGAGATGAGAAAAATAAAGTTATATTACAAGAAACAAGTCACAATATTTCAGCATCTGCCTGCCCTAATGTCTGCTGTGCATACATTGTTGCTCTGCTGATATAGTAGTAGCCTATCTCATTCAGAACCTCCGACAGACACAGAGCCCTGTTTGGGTTTCTGAATGAGACAAACCTGTGGCTACACCGCTGGGATAATCGTAATCGAATCGTGAGACCAGTGAAGATTCACACCCCTATAATGTAAGAGTCTGTAGTCTGAGTACTGTAGGCTACTTTTACTTTTTGCACTTTGATATTTTGAATGCAGAGATTTTACTTGTAGCAGTATTTTACACCTTAGCATTGTTATATTTACTTAACTTAAAGATCTGAATACTGATTACCTGCAGTGGGTAACTATAAGTAAATCCAGCATAGAAGCTACACCTTGGTCTCAGTTAAAAAATGCTCAGGTCAGTATATTACATTAAGTACCAGACATAGATTGTGCAGTATTTTGCACATGAATAATATTCCATTGAGAGTATCAAGCTCTTGCAGTTGAAGAATATAATTGCAGTGGCTTGAGCAGTTCCCAGTAGATGTCTCTCTTAGAGCTGAAATGAAAATTATGTCCTTTTGACTAACTGACTTCCACTGAGGAAATGGACTCAGACCTGTTTGATTCTTCGAGCATTACCTCCCAAATTAAATGTTTTAGCAGATTTAGAGTTCCTAAAAATGATCCTCCCACCTTCAGGCAGTAATCTCACTCAAGATCGGTGTGTCGCCGTACCTGCTGAGCACAGGCAGGTCAATGATCTGCTTCATCATCCTGAGTCACTTCCTGAAATACGTTTATAAACTCCACCTACACTGGACCAGTTCAGCTATCACCTTGCTGTTGAATTCTCTCCATCAATAGGCTTAAAATCTTCTTTTCTCAGCTGGACAGCCTCATTGAACTTTTATGTCCACTAGCAGGTTAATAAATAAATGAAAAAATGACCACTTTGGGACGGCAGAACAAGCCAAAAACAACACTGACATATTTACACCTTACAAAGTAGTGGGGGAAGCAAATGACAAAACACAGCCACATCCATATCCGTGTCATTCAACATCATTTAAATGGTTAAACAGCCTCGCCCTTCTCACAATTTTACCTACACTTTTAACTTGTAGTCACGTGTTTTTGGCCACCTAATTATTTTTGATGTCCAATATTCCATCTAGCGCTGTTTTGGTTTTCACCAACTCCTGTGGGAAATTTGGCTCTTTTGCTGCTAAATGCTCCACTGTGTTCACCAGCTAGTCCCTAATTCTGTTTGTCTGCCGGTTGGTGCTGAGCACATTAGGTTTTTAGAGCTTTTTTGCTGAAAAAATAGCTGCATGTTTCTGCTGCTGTAAATGAGGTTGATGAGAGCAGTGCAACTGGATAAAAACACTAAAGTTGTGAGCTGTGAAACCAGAGTTCTAAAAAGCTCCGTAGAGCTTTGAGGAACTGCAGAGTTGGGTGAGGATTCTTTGTAGTTTCGCCACTACCAGTGACCCCTTTTACATTGTACATATCAGCTTTAAAGATGTATACTTTGTAAATTGATAGATTTTTTTATTTAACCAATTAATCATTTTATCTATCAAATGGAAAACAGAAAAATGGCCATCACTAGTTTTCAGAGCCCAAGGCAATGTCTTCAAACAGCATGCCCTGTTAAACCAACAGTAAAAACTTCAAAGATATTGAAATTACATTATGTCCTGGCAATCTAGATGCAAGGGCGCTGACAGATAGCCACAACATGTACAGCTCCTATCATCTCTCTACTGTTGGCTAGCCAATATAGGCCCTTGCCAACATAATTGAAATTAGACAATGGTATAAAAAGAAGCAGCAAATCCCTAGCCTAGGAATCTAGATGCACCCTAGCAGCAGCAAATTTAATTTGCAGCTATGGTTAGTCTAGTAACTCTCGCTTGCGAGCTGGAAAAACCAAATTCTGGTTTGCCAATCACATTGTGTATAGAGTCAGTGGGTGGGCTTAACATAAGGTATAAGGCAGAGTATTGTGTGAATTCCCTGCTATTTGAAAACAAAGAAGGCTAATGGCACACAAAGTCACAACAGGTAAAGCCTGCTGATATTAAATTGAATTAAATATCACTTTGAACACAGAATATTGGAAAAACTGAGCTAGCTGAAGAGAGGGAAAGTGGGACTGTGTGTGTGTGTGTGTGTGTGTGTGTGTGTGTGTGTGTGTGTGTGTGTGTGTGTGTGTGTGTGTGTGTGTGTGTGTGTGTGTGTGTGTGTGTGTAGGTGTGTAGGTGTGTATGAGTGAGTGGACATGTAGCAGAGCTGATCCTATCAGACTCTTGTCAGGTCCTGTTGGGGTTTTCTATATAAACTTCTGAGCAAAGAGACTTGTGTTGTACTTACACTTTCCTGTCTATATGTCTTTAACTCATATATACACGCACTGTCAGTCTCTTCCTGTTTTCCTCTCTTTCTACATTTCCTCTTTTCTCACATCATTAGTCTCCCCATGTCTGTACTTGCTTTCTCCCTCGAGCTCAGTGAGGATTTAGGCCTCTTCTCCTCCTAGACTCACCTACATCCTTTCATCCTGTTCCCTCCTCTCACCCTCCTCTTTTTCTTCCCTCTCTCTCCCCCACCTCCTTGCTTAACCTGCTTCCTGAGCCCAAAAAATAAACCCCCACACACAGACATGCACAAACTGACACATTACACACTGTGCACACTCGCATACAGAATCAAGCCCAAACTCATCTGCAGCCAGCAGCACAACATCTAATCCTTATGCTTGGGGAGGAGGGGGACCTTGCAATCATTCCTGCTCTCTTTTTGGACCACCATTCATTCTCTTTTCTCTTCTCTTCTTCAATAATTTACTCCATCCTTTAATGCGTGCCCAGCATCCCACTGGTGTTGCTTTTGAGGGCGGGAATCAAACTGCTACCTCTTTTTGGACCTGGCTTGTCTAGTCTAGTGGTTGTCACACGTGTATTTTGAAAATGCATGCAGACTAATTTGAAACCACAAAAGACAATTTCACTAATGGGCACACCTTCTACTGAAAGAGGGAAATAAAGTGGTGTATCTGGTTGGGATAAAAACCTAATGCCTGTAAGCTGTGTGTGACACATGACTGAATGCCACTGGTCTTAAAGTGATGATAGCTGGTGATGCTGCTGTCCTACTGCGCTGGACGCTGCTGCCGCCCTGTGGCCACCCACCTGAACAGCAACCTCTCTTCTATAATGACCATTAGATTTTTTATTTTTTTTGATGAGTTGCATCACGACCCTCCCTCACACACCATCACCACCTCTACCTCCCCTTTCCATCCACCCCCAACACCACCACCACCATCACTACCACAACCCCTCCTCTCTGGATTGGATAAATATTGCTGGAAGATATATAACGTGTTGCTATGGTGATCAGCTCGTGGGTTTTTTTTCATGGCATTTGTGGAAGACAGGGACATGCTGGTGCGCAGGGAGCTCTGAAAATCTGAAAATGTGTGTGTGTGTGTGGGTGTGTGTGTGTGTGTGCACGCAAGCATGTTTATGTTTGAGAGAAAAGGATAGAGGGTGAGAGAGAGGGGGAGGGGATCTCCATTTGAAGAGGAGGAACATTCACAAAAACAGACCCAAAAATAGGAGACAATCTCTCAGACCTTGTGTTTTCATGCACACCACGCACCGCTCACCTACCATAGCCTATGTGCACCAAACTAAGAGCCCTGACTAGCAGCCGTCTCTGGGGAAGGTTTAACCTCTCTTTTTCCTCCTCTTCTCCTTCCCTGTCTCCTCCATCACCTCTCCATTTCCCACCCCTGCTCTCCGGCTGCTCTATCTCTCTGGGGACAAATTCTCAGTCTGCCTGATTGGCTTCTGTTTATGTGCATGTGCTAATGTGTTTGTGTGTGTGTGAGTGTATAAGCATGCTGTCCTCTATCAATTAGCGCAAGCTGGTGCAGCAATTAACATTCCCCATTGTGTTTATGCTGTGTACGGCATCGCACATGCACACAAGGGATAACTAGTGCATCATTGATCGCCAGCTGTCTGCCATTGAAGACTCCCTAATGGTCAAGCCCACACACACAATTGCTATGATGAAACGGACGTTTATGTATGTGTGTGTTAGTAATGGTTCACAAGACACACCACCAACTCTCTTTCAGACCAGACGGCATCCTAGACACCTATATGTGTGTGTGTTTATGAGGACATGTGTAAGCTGATACCAGCGCAGCCCAGATGGCCATCTTCAAGGGGTTTTCTGGAACATTCAGACACTTGTTGCTTCTCGTCATGTCTCTTTCTCTCCCTGTCTCTCTCTCTCTTTCTCTCTCTCTCTCTCACACACACAAACACACATGCACAGTGCTTATTTTGAAGTGTGAAGCAGCTTGCGGTCAGCTCTGCTTCTCTTCCATAGTTCCATCAAATAGCAGGCTTTAGAGCCTTCAGACACATGATGAAACAAAAACAACCGTTCAGTGTTAGCTGAGAAAAGTAAGAACAGATATTCTCTCTGGATGTTGGGGATAGACAGCGCAGGTCTTTATCGTCCTTTGTGGTAATTGAGTGGTAGAGTCAGGGGATCAAATAGTAGCATATACTTGGGCAAGTCTAAAAAGTTGACCCAAACATGCTGTTGACCTGGTAGCTTTCCTCCAGCAAATCAAAGGCTGTGTCACATCATTTGTTAATGTCGTGGTGTTTCTTTGGCAGTGATTTAATGGAGATAGACAGCTGGGCTTAGTTTCCTAGAGCTTTTATGTGTGGGCTGGCACTGAGGTCAACCTGGCTGTCAGATCCAAGATAGACATGGAACCAAATACCTGCAAAGACTTCTGCTATGAAAGGGAAAACACAATTTTTGGCTTATTTAAGCAGTCTCTCCAGGATTTTACGGCCTTTTTAAAGATTGTTGAGGCACAAAATGCCTGATTTTGTGGCAGCTTTTGTGAAGAATTGCAATAAAAGTTGCGATGTCTCTTGTATTTTTGTTGCAATTAAGTCGCAAGAGACAGTGAAAATTGCAAAGAAGTAATTAAAGAAGTATACAACAACAAAAAATCACAACTTTTTTGTTGTTGTATACTTCTTTAAAAATAAAAAGGAAACTTGTTTTGAGGAGAAAAAAATGACTCCGGCCTGAATTATCCTAGTAGCCTAACCTTACCAAAAAGTTGGTAAGCTCCTATGTTTACTTGTGTCTGACTCCTCACTCGATCAGTCTGCCGTTTTCGCTTTCTCTGTTCCCCCGATAATGCTTGCTGTTTCTTTTTTGCGGGCTCAGCCATGACGATAGTGTGGAAAAACTCCATCACTACCTTGTTAGCCGGTTCCTGAATGGGCATATGTGTGCAGTGCTGTGAAGTAATCCGTTACATTGCGAGACCTGATTCTTCGGCAGGCGACTCGCCAGGGTGTTTTTTCCGCTCACAGGCGCTAAGGGAGAGCAAGACGACCACCATTCACCCCAAAAAAAGTCACATAACCTTTCCAATGACTCCAAAGCTGTTCAGTTAAGGAAAATTAAGTTATAAAAACTCCATAGTTCCCCTTTAAATAGAGGGCTTTCTGAGGGCCTAAGAGAAAACAGGTTCAGCTCCCCTCCCCAATCCAATAATTTTCATACAGTCCAACATAAATCACAACATTTTCCATCAAGGACCATAAAACAAGAAAGCACTCCACCATGGTTGCTTCAAATTTAATAATAGCTTAATTTAAAATTAAAAAACAAATGTAAACCAGATCTTTAAATGACAGACATTGATGGAAAAATTCCAAAGATCTTGCCGAACTCATGTCAGACTGACAACTGACAGAATGGTTAGCTGATGTTGCCATTGTGTATTGAGAAAGTTGAGGTGTGCATCGTCTAAATTTTGACAAATAGAACTGGCAAACATTTTGGCAACACAGTTCCAGGAAAACGGCTTTGGGTATGGAAAAAATAGATTGACCTAACCATCATGTAGGCCTTGAAAGACTGAAGGAAATGTTTAGAAAAAAATAAGTGTGAGAATATCTGTGTAGGTGTAAACTGTTGTGCCCATTTGGACAGTGTGGGAAAAATAATTTTGCTTCAAGGCCTTGTGTTTAGGATGGTTTTGTTGCTAACCTTAGCCAAAAATAGAAAGTCCTCCTGGGCAGTTAGGAACTTTTTGACAGTGTATGGTTCTATTTCATGCCATTGCATCCAAATTTGATATAAAAGGTTTACAGCAAATTGTTTAATTTGGAACAGTACTGAAAATCTCGTCTGCATGTTCAACATTGTATTATCTATCTTTTAACACGTAATTGTAGGGCCCCTGTCACTGTGTTTAGCAGCACAAGCTTCCTTTGAGAAAAAAAAAGCAGCAAAGAAAGTAGTCTGCATCGCCCCCATGTGTTATCAAGGTTGAACTACACACTAGACTCAGGCTAAGCGTTTGTTGACAACCTGTTTACACAAAACTTTGCTATACAGCAGTTACAATAACTAAGATATTTCAATCAGGGGAGACGTTGTTGCAGATATGCAAAGATTTAGTAGTACATGCATAATATGAAATGTACAGTCTTTGGAGATTAGACTCGTTATGAAATTATATTTTTTAAATGGTTAGAATGCCAAAACATAATCCCCCGATGGAGCCTAGAGCCTTATGGAGGTGTGAGGAGCCCAAGACCAAACCAAGGAGCCAGGAGCCGTGCATGATGAAGACTGGAGGAGGAAGGTTGTGCTCTCAGCCTGGAATGAAAACTCAGCAGCAGAGAGACACAGGTTTAAAACGGGGATGGTGTGCTGTGATTGGCTTGTGAAAGTCATGTCCGCTTCTGATTGGTTAACATTAAAGTGAACACTTCTAACAGCTGTTCAGTTTAGAAGACAGAGAAAAGTGATTAAGTTGTAAAGTCTTCCTGAAAGAATTTACGCTGTCCTCCATATAACCACTATGTTTGCCTTTCAGTGGCTCTTTTATTTTTCCCCCCCGCAGTAACGGATTAATGAATAACTAATGAGGAATAACTGAATATCATTTCAAGAAAAGAAAGGGATGATTAAGGAGCTGAGAATGCATTAGTTATCTGAGAAGACACAGGGATAGATAATAGCTAAAACTGATGGTTTTCAACTTATTAGCATCCTTTCATTTTTGAGACTGGCCCAGGGGTAATTCATAGAAATAAGCCCTTGCCAAGCAGATGGTGAAAAGTAAAACACCAAATCCAACTTGAAGTAAACTCAGACTACTTAGACAAACGCTTGTATTTTTTTTTTAATGTCAGAATTGTTATTGTACATGGACATCCCAATGGATTTGCACTTCTTTTTACAATATGTACCACATATAACAGCACCTACATGTTATTTACACACATTACACAAGATTGTATCACAAAGCAGTGTGCGAAATAAGCCAAATAAGTGCCCAAAGCCTTGCTGAACCTTCACACCCAATAGTCCATACGTTGGCTAAGCAAAGTAGAATACTACAGCTAATTGCCCCCTGTAATTTTTTAGGTTTAAAACTGAAATCACAAGTGTGAAAGTGTTACTCTTAAACTCTTAAATACCAGAGACAAAATGACAATACACCAGTTAGTTCTTATCAAAGGGCCAAATGTGAACAAAGTAAGTACAACACAGGCTTTGTCAAATGTATTTTGATGCAGACAGGAAAACAGTGTATATTTGGATTACTTGTAAACATGACAATAGCTATGAGCAACAGTGTGATTTGAAACTTGCCATTAAGAATGCAGGATATGGGTACTTAAGCAACTATTCTTTGGAAAGCATCTTACTTATCTCAATACTCAAATTGTCAGCTACATCTGACAGTAATGGTAGTCACCATTATCGTGTTGTAGTATGGTCAAGTGGACTGACCTGCTTTGTGATAAAACCTTGGTGTGGCTGCAAAGAGCAAATAAAAAGAAATAGGATGAAAGTAAAACAGGAACATCATTCAGTCATGTGGGTGCTGGATCTCACTCACACACACGCACACACACACACACACACACACACACTTCTGAAAGGCAAAGACAAGCACAACACAGTAAGTGGCAGTTCTGCTGTCATATACGCAAACACACCGAGTAGCAGCAGCATGAAATACACACGCTTACAAGCATTTTGAGTTGGGCCACATGTCGAGGAGGTTCAGCCTCACGGGGAGCCCGGGTTTCAATCCAGTCTGGTTTGGCCAGCACTCCACAGATGAGGAGAAAGTATGCACGAGGAATAAAGGGAACAAAACTGCAAACAGTAGGCAACAGCCCGATTCATCTGATTATCGGATATGAAGAACAAAAGGAGCCTGGCCAAATAAACATGTCTAACTCAACAATCTGCCATTTAAGGATTTCAAGTGTGATGTGTGCTTGCTTCTTTGTGTTGATCTACTGGGGGCAAACAAACAGGAAAGAACATTTTCTGAAAAAACAACATAGCTATAGAAAGGATGTGTGAGAACAGGGGGGTTGAAAGAAAAATAAAAGTGAATAAATGTGTAGATTGGTAATTGTAAAATTTATTTGTAGCATTGCAACTAAGATGAAAAGGAAGATTTCAATGGTTGGCCAAGGCATCAGTCCTCATCAGCTGTCCAGTCGGCCACCAAGGAGAGGACAACGGAGGGATAAGTGGTGTAGGAAAAGTTCAGAGCATCCTGTTACGTTTATGAGTAGGTGAGTCTGTGATGACATCACTACAGGGGGCAGGGCCTCGTTTACGATTGGCTGTTGAATCCAAATGGAGCGCCATCTCCTCAGCGATGAAGGTGTTGAGGTCCACATCATGAAGACCATTCCTACGGCGACTAAGGGATTGGGCAGGGTGAGTTGGTGAACCAGGAGGACCCGAACGCACAGAAATGCTTGCCATGGCACCACTAAGGCCTGGAATGAAAAGAACAAAAAATGAAACCACAGCAAACTGTATAAACTCTTGCTTCTCATTCTGATATTGCAACTGCTTTCTCCTGAACATGGCATTTTGACCTACCGTGTAGTGCTATGGCCTCTCTGAAAGGCTGCAGGTCAGTCTCCACAGAGCTACCTGTCTCTGGGGGTGATGGTCGACTTGCAGACACCATGGCAACCCTTGGAGGGGCACGAGCTGTCCGTGGAGGGGGAACTTTGCCACACAGGAAGCTGATGAGGTCCTCGCGCCTGATAGTTCTCCTGCGTTTCGTAACCCATGCAATCACATCCTTATTCCTGCGCTGGTGGCCTAAGTGGATGCCCAGATCATAGCTCCGTTGGCGGGCCTCCATACTCTCTGAAGACACAAGTGTTTTTAGTAAACCTGGACACCACCACCAAATACTATCTACACATCTCATTTACGTGGTATTATGAATCCCATCACTTGTCTTGGCAAGATACACCCTGCATTGCAGCTGAGGGGTTAGGCATTGATCTCAAGTGCTTAGGCTAGCCCATTGGTCAGCAGATAGGAACTGAACGTGTGAACATGGACACCTGCACAATACTAGCGCTTGAATGCTACCTAGGGCGCCTTGCCAAGAAAAGTAGTGGGATTCATAATGCCTCTTTTACTTCCTGGACGTTGTTTAAAATGCAACTAAAACAGACAGTAAACCACAAGATGGGTAATAGTCAAAGTTACTTGCC
Source organism: Etheostoma perlongum (assembly GCA_026937815.1). Lineage (NCBI taxonomy): Eukaryota > Metazoa > Chordata > Actinopteri > Perciformes > Percidae > Etheostoma > Etheostoma perlongum. The sequence continues at coordinate 26,570,136 of CM049372.1, read as the reverse complement.
TTTATACAGGTTAGTGACAGCTGTGGCTGCATTCTGGAAGGGCACCCAGAGAGAGAGGCCTTGCTGCTGACATACTCTATCTGTTAATTAAATTCAAAAAGTTAGTCAGACTGTCATAACTTTCCAATGATGTTGTCATTGGTATTACATAAACCCCACACTCCACTTCAAGCTTAAGTTTCTTCTTTAGAGAAGTTCAAGACTAAACAGTCATAAATTGGCTGTTAAAATACAACTGCACTTGTGTACACCCGAAGTGTTAACTAACAGGGGATGGTATTTTTTAGAGGCGAGCTTTTTCAAACTCAGTTTTAATCGTATATCTCCCTTAACACATCCATGGCCTCATTATACCTACCTATATCTAAAAATGAATTCCAATGGTCATATGAAGAGTATTGACACAGAACAGAGGTGTTAACAAAAAACAGCTATACAAAGAACTGCTAAGTTCAGCTAAGGATTGTGTTTACCAAAAACATACAGACTAGTTCTCCACTAATCATCCTTTCATAATATTGACTGCATTTCCTTGCATATAATCTGTACGAGCTGTACATGGGGTTTCCTACAAATGACTAGCTGGTGTTTATGAAAATAGTCATAGCCATGTTACAGTCTGAACATAGGCTTACATTAAGGGGAGCATGGAAGCAGAAGCATTTCGACAAGCAGGATTTCTAGACAAAGTATGCAAAAATGACTCCACTTGGTAAGTAGTCAAGTGCCTGTTTGGCAATTAGGGAACAATGCCATTGAATAGTCATTTTACACCCAGAAAATACAACTTAATGGTCAAATCTAACCAACCATGATGTCACCATTTTAAATATAGACGATTTAAATGGATGCCCACGTTTATTTCCGTTTCAGTATGAACTGATAGCAGAAGTTGACAGGAAACTAAGTTATTTCCAAACAACACCATTTCAGTGTTATGCATGTGTAATACTCAGCAGGGCTGAACGAGTCTTGAACAAGTAAACGTTTACTTTAACCCTATCGCCATTTTGTTCTGGATTGTAACAACAATGCAGTCATCTGCAAAAGTACATAGGACAGTGTTGGAATAAAATGTCTTCGTGTCGTTACTTATCAAAACCCACCACACCACTGCGACAATTAACTATCGCTGCGTTTTATATCATCAACAAACGAGTTGTTTTCAGTCCGCAAACTCCTCCCTGTGTATCGCCATTTTGACGAGATAGGTAACTGTTAACGGGTGGACAAAAAAACATTTTAGTGCCATGTTAGGTCCAAACACGATGAACGTATGTGCAGTGATAACGCACACCGGTGATTTAGCCGGTAGTTTGAGATTAATTTATGAATACGTCTAGTTCTGGAAGACATGACAGCTCAGGCCACTGTGAGCCAGATTCAGCCCCGTTGTCTCACACTCTGACACGGTGACCGGCTGCTCGAGTTAGCAGTGGGCTAACGTTAGCTTCCATCGGCAACGAAACAGGGTTACGCAGAACCATCTATTGCATACACAATTTAAGAGAATACACATCGTGGTGTCACTTAACAACCACGAAAACAAACACCGCTAGTTATGCTGTGGAGAAACAGCTGTGAGTAGCTAACACTGTTAGCCTCGCCAGTGCCCTTTGTGTCTCTCTCGGATAGCAGGATTAGCTTTCATAAGCTCTGACAGTTAACGTTAGCTTGCTTGACTTGAACTTCTGTATCTTTGGTACGGACCTTTGTAGAGCTGAGCTACAGCAGTGGCCGAGTTCTGAAAGAGGTGCCACAATTTCTGTTGGCTTTGTTCCGTCTCCTCTTCGTTTGGATCATCCCGTTCGGCTTCTGCTAAGCACTGCCGTTCCCATTTGGAGAACCAGTGTTCGGGGCCGTGCTCTTGGATCTCCGCTTCTCTCTCCTCCTTCTTCTCCTCCATAGCTAACGTTAGGCGTTAGCTAGTAGCTTATAAGCTAAAGTTAGCTTTCGTGTGAAATGTAGTTAGGATTGTTGGTTTCCTGAAGGTACCTAACGGTCTTTCTTCAGTATACTATAGGATAAATACGTTACACAACTCTAACAATCTATAGAAAAGAAAGAAACTACTGCTGCTAAAGTCGCATTATAACGCCTTAAACTGCGCCCGCACGCCCAGTGTAAAACACACCAAACTAAAGGAACACGATGACAACACCTAAGAATTTCTGGTGCTAGTCACGCCCATTTTCTCGCTGTGCTGAAACGCGATTGGCTGCAGGGACTTTCTAGGCCGTACTTGGTGCTAAACACGAAGCCTGATTGGACAACCGCAAAAAAAGAGAAAAGGTCAGAGAAAAACAAAGTTGATCCCACCCACAATGTTCTTTCCAGCATGCCATACAGCATTCTGTACAGCAGGGGCCAGTCTGTTCATGAAAATGTAGGCCATGGTCAAAACAAAGTATATAAGGACACCAAAGCAACAGCAACATTACTGTTGATAGGTTTAACACCCTCGACAAAAACACCTAATTTATTCTAAGAACAATAATGCATATGAAATATAAATATACAGACATGATTGTAGAACTGAAACTATTAGGTTACTTAATGAAAACTCTTCAATATTATACCAGATTAAGTAACTACACTAGCCATGTCAGTCTGAGGCTGCTTTTCATTGTTAAAGCAATCCTTAGTTTCAAGACTATAGAACTTGCCACCGGGGCCAAGGGACAAATATGGGATCATGCTGAATGCCCACTGTAACCCAGAAACCTGAAAAATCTAATTTTGTGTTATAGCATATACAAGTAATGTGTGTCCTGTTTTGGTGCATAACAATAAATACAGTGCACAAGTCAAGAGTCATAAAATAGAGACATTTGCAATAGTAAAACATGAAAAGATATGCAAGATACATAAACATATGCCTGTTTTTAAGGAAGAACTGTACAGTACAGAGCTACTACAGTATCTCAAGAGGCAAAGAGTCATCAAGTTAGAAATCTAATTCAGTAATGTCCATAATGCTGAAATATTTTCCAAAAGTTACCAATAATTAGCCATCATAAGCTGCATAGCAGACCAATTGAGGCTGTAGAAGCCAAACCCCTGAGCAGAGAGTACAAGTCATTGCTTATTAATTCAGCGTTTCATTTGTAAGGTTAGTGTTAACTTCTTTTCAAAAGGTACATTGCATTGCGCATTCTCAATGATACAAGACATGCTTTTAACTTTGTTGCAACAGTTAGTAGCCTTTTAGTAGTAAAGGCCCTTTACTGTTTTCAATGTGACAAAACCAGGCCCATAAGTAACTTGACTGGCCTGTAGAAACCCTTGACCTTAACCCCATCTTCCCCCAACCCCATCATTTCACCTTTGGAATGAATTGTTATGTGAGCCAGTCCTTATTGCCAAACAATAATGCCCCTCATGCTCCATTATGATCCTGAATACATACAGTATGAACAGGAATTGACAATGGATAGAATGATAAAACTTGCACTGCATAAGCAGTACTGTACACCATATAAACATTGTTGGCTGTTATCATAAATTATTATCACATAGCTTGTGGTGCTTCTTGGGTGCAGTTTTTGAGGGTGAAGGTTCAATGCCAGAGTATCTTTTTGTGAACAATCACAAGTCAATGGGCTAAGGATTCAGGGAGTCCAAAGACCAGAGGAGTTTATAACAGAAACTGATTGATTACATGCTCTCTCACCTGTCTCTCTGTCCGACTACACAGGACTCTGTGTAAGACTCTCTCTCTCTTCAAACTCATCTTTCTGACTCATTTTCCTCTCTAGTGGTAACACTGCTGTTTTTGAAGATGTCTAAGGGGGAGCAGATTGTTTGCAGTGTTGATGAGTATTTCCAAGAACGAGGGCCAACTGTCACATTCAGCAACTTGCACTACTGTGTTCATGAGACGAGGTTCTGCCGCAAGAGAGGTCCTGACAAACACATCCTCAACGATGTGAGGTAGGACATGATACTTACCTGTGAGTGTGTTGTGTGTATGTGTTTACCTGTGTGTATACACATACACACATTCAGCATTACATGTACTGTAATTGGCTGCATTGTAACTCGGTTGTGACTGTATGTTAGAGTGCCAGGGCTACCTGTATGACGTAACACTCCAGGTGCTTCTTTTAAAGCTTGAATGACATTCAAAAGGCACCACATTTTACAACATTAGAGAATTCGGTTTCAGTGAAACTTTTCGATGCTACTGTACTTCGTGTTGTGCAGTTATTGTCAAAATATACTGTTACAATGAAGATATTTTTATGAACTACATTGATATTTACTTAAGCACATTTCTGGATTACCCAAGGGTAACGCTGAAGTAGAAATAATATTTTAAAAATATTTAAAAACAATAATGCCGCCATGGTTTCATTAATTAAATACTCTAAGACAGTTTTATATAATCATTATTAATGATATTATTAACTAATAATACTATTACATTGCATCTTATGCCTCATACCATACACTGTACTATATCATACTATAGTATGTTAATATGCTCTACTGTCTAACCACATCATATACTATGTTACAGTATATTTATATTTTGCTATATTATTACAGACAAAACTAAGTATCATTACTTAATCACAGTATATATTATGTTTGTGTACACTGTCTACATTAGAGATCTTCAACAGGGGGTCCTTAGAATTACTGCAGGGGGGGCCACCAAAGTTTGTATTATTTTTTTCAAAACTTAAAATATGTCTGAAAATAAAGATTTACATAAATCTAACATATTATTAGCAAAGATAAATCAGCCTATTTGTAAAAAAAAAAAAAAAATTTAATTTACACAACGTTGATAATAGGTTTACTGGCCTATACAGTAGGTATAGGGCAGGTAGCCATCCACAGCTACAGATCAGTCTATGGATTCACTGCCTACCACATGTTTAACATTAAACATGATGAATAAATATACGAATATGTCAATACTTATTATTTTAATAGCTTAGTATTGCATGCACGTTAAAAGCATATGTGAGCTTTAGGCCACCCTACACGTTATTGTAGATAATTAAAAAATAAATAAAGTAGTAAGTAAAGGGTTTCTGCTCCATCTCTTATTCAGCTAAGGGGTCATTGACCTAAAAAAGTTAAAGACCCCTGGTTTACATATATACTAGACTCGCTGCTATTAACTATTACCTTTAAGAATAAAGGCTTATCTTATCTTATCTTAAATGTAAATCTTTAAAGCATAAACATGAGAATTTTGCCATTTAAAGGTTTGTATTTGGCTTTTAAAGCTGCTGTATATAATGGTAATTGGACAGAATGTAGTCTAGCTTTTAAAGTGTTCTTTGTAAATAAATGACTTGATTTTATTTTTGGTTGTTGTAGTGGCATCATGAGACCTGGTATGAATGCCATCATGGGCGCCACCGGAAGTGGGAAAACATCGTAAGAAACATGTTCATGTACATGCAGATACACAGGCACTGTTTCACACGCATAAACAACCCCAGCCACATAAATATTAGTTTCTTTTTTTGTCAGACTCTTGGATGTAATTGCAGGAAGAAAAGACCCAGCTGGACTGAAGCAAGGAAAAATGTTGGTGGATGGCAAAGCCATCACGTCTGAGCTCAGGCTCAGCTCTGCCTATGTGGTCCAGGTACACAAATACAAACATACAGTACACACACATTCTTTGACTTTATTATGCTTTGGATTTCTCTGAATACTTTGTGCCTAAACAATCCATGTGCTTCCAGGATGATATCCTGATGGGCACTCTGTCTGTGAGAGAGAATCTTCTGTTCAGTGCCAATCTGCGTCTCAACCCTCGGCATCACTCCTCCTCAGATAAAAAAAGCAAAGTAGATGCCATTATACAAGACCTGGGCCTGACAGACTGCGCAGACACTAAGGTACAGTGATACACACATGCTTATAGCTATACTGTACATCAGTCACTGTAGAGCAGTGTTGGAAAGAGTGCTGCGACATCTTACTCAATCTTAAAGACTGTTACTTAACTACCTTATCTTATCTATCACTAACCTAACCATAAGAGACAACCTATAAAGTAAAGTGCAGAAATGGCAAAAATAAAACCATTTTATTCTTTTCCTCTATATTGACAAACTGTGAATGGCTCTTTGGCTGTCCAATGTCCAAAATTTATGGGCGATTTATTTGTACTCTGTAATGATGAACTGCATTTCAACTGTAGCAACGTCCAAAGTACTGACATTAAAATAGCCTAAAAACTAAATGCTCAAAAACAAGTTACTCCGTTACATTAATGGGAGTATTTAGTAGTTTCACCCTTGCTGTTCAGCTTAGCTCTTTGTTTGTGTGTGTGCGTGCATGCGTGCGTGCATGCGTGCGTGTGTGTGTGTGTGTGTGTGTGTGTGTGTGTGTGTGTGTGTGCAGATAGGGACAGAGTTTCTGCGTGGCGTATCTGGAGGTGAAAGGAAGAGGTGCAGCATTGGGATGGAGCTCATCACTTCTCCCTCTCTGCTGTTTCTGGATGAACCGACCACCGGGTTGGATTCTAACACTGCGAATTGTATCATCAATCTACTGCACAGGTACAACACAATTACACATACAACATATATACACATGATACAAATGATAACTGAAGCATACAATGCTTCTGAAGATGGCGGGCTCAAACAGTTACTTTTAGTAGCTTTTTTGCTGATGCCTCGCATATCAGTAACATGTTTACCCTCTACTGCTGCCTTTGTGTTTACTGTAACAATGGATGTAAACACATCTGTTACGTTTGTCCAGGCTGTCCAGAAAAGGTAAGACTGTGATCTTCTCCATCCACCAGCCACGCTACTCCATCTTTAGACAATTTGACCATCTGACTCTGATGCATAAAGGGGAGGTGGTGTACGCAGGAGCAGCAGACCATGCACTGGAATACTTTACAAACCTTGGTATGTGTGTGTGTGTGTGTGTGTGTGTGTGTGTGTGAGAGAGAGAGGGGATTATATTGTATTACCATATGAAATCCTAATCCTTACATTTAGCTATTTTCTTTTATACTATTCTGCTAATTTTATATCAAATTAAAAATAAACAGATTGTTTACATTGTGAGCAACTGTTCTATTCAAATTCTTCATTTACCCTGTCAGGATATTATTTGCTTTATAGAAACATTTATTACAGTGTTGCGTGTGTGTGTGGTTTTGTACAGGCTACCAAATTCAGTCCTTTGACAACCCTGCTGATTTCTTCATGGACATCACAAATGGAGAGGCAAAATCAACATTAAAATCCATTACTGCTGGTAATTTGTAAAAGAATATATGGACAGTATAGAAGGTGTCCAAGTTGAATTGAGTTTAAATTTGTTGTAATGTAAAAAGTTTTAAATGTAGAATGAAATACTAGATGACTAAAATAAGTTGTCTTGTTTTCTCTATGACTAAATCTCATGTTTGTGGAGTTAGTAGGAAGTTAGAGTCGGGAGGCGTTTAGTTTAACTTAGCATAAACCCTAGGAGGAGAGGAACCTTAGCTGACCATATTGAATTTCTGGAGTCTACTTGTTGCCTGGCTCCTCACAGTAATGACAACACAGACAGGAAGTCACTGTTCTCCAAGAAATAGTTACAGCATTTACAATCTTTCTCAAAATGTCAAACTGCTCCTTTAACAAGACTTAGCTTTAAGCCTAGACGCCTAGATCATGTTTTTCACTTGCAAATCACCGATCCCTGAGAAGAGTAAATGCCTGTTAAAATGTTTATTATACTGTCTTTCTCTGCAACATGGCGATGTATAATGGACTCTCTGTCTTTCCACAGTAGAATGTAAAAACTCACTGGCAACCAAGTACCGACAGTCCCAACTGTGCCAGAATGTGCTTGAGGAGTTGGCCCATGTGGACCAACACATTGCTGAAGGGGCCAAAGGTCGTGACAAGGCAACAGAATATGCTACCTCATTCTTCTATCAGGTCAGCCAACTCCGTAATTCAGAAACACATTCAAATGTTAGAGAAAGCATGTTTCTTCCATTTAAAAAACAATATACAATAATTATCCATTTGAGAAAATCAAAACCTCAGTTGTAATTCATTTTGTGAGTTACCGAAATTGAAGTGAGTTTATGATTTTATGTCACAGAATTTAATGACTAGCAGCCAGGCTGCCTGCTATTTGAACCCTGTTTATAACTGCCATCATGCTCATAAAAACGTTTTCTGTGTGTGTGTGTGTGTGTGTGTGTGTGTATGTGTGTGTGTGTGTGTGTGTGTGTGTGTGTGTGAGTGAGACAGATGCGTGTGGTGTGTGGCAGGACAGTGCAGAACTCTCTGAGAAACCCTCAGACCTCTTATGCCCAGTTGGCTCTCAACATCTTCTTTGCAATTCTGGTGGGACTCATTTATTACCAAATGCCCTTAACACTGCCTGAGGCTTTACAGAACAGGTACTGTATGCATAACCTGAAACATAACAGCCAGCCACATTTAAAATAAGTGTATTTGCTCTAAATTCCCCTCTGCACACTCTTCCTACTGTAAATGTTTCCTTAGTCACATTACAACAGAACAACTTAATCAGTAATAGAAGATAATATCAAAGTTTTTTTCTTTATTGTTTTGAAGATTTATTGTACATTATTGCATGTCGTAGACAGGAACATGTGGTAATGTGGAATCTCCATTTCAGAAAAGGCTGCATAAATTGTCATTGCAAGAATGACAAAAAAAATGTATATGTTGGCTGAAACATAGAAGCCTATATAAGAAGCTATGGTGTCAAGATGAGGAAACAATTTTTTTGGTGCCGTTATACTCACAAGTTTATGGGATAAAACCCAGGTCTGGGTGACCTGACCTTTGCTACCTATGAATTGATAATAAGATCTCTCTCTCTCTCCTGACTACAGGAGTGGAGCGTTCTTCTTCCTTATCATCAACATGGTGTTTGGGAATCTCTGCTGTTGAACTCTTTATCAATGAAAGGGCGATCTTCATGTGAGTGAAAGATAAAGGTTTTGTGTGCACAAGGTGCATGGCTACGAATATATTTTGTGCCTAGATACATTTATGTGAATCATATTTCTCTGTTTAATGCTATTTGAAGGATAAGGTATTCTGTATTTTTCTTATTATAATCAAATCCGATGAAAAGACCAAAACTAACAATGTTTGTCTGTTTCAGTTTTACTTTAAAGGGTAGCTACTATTTTTTTTCAACCCTATTTTCTTATGTTTTTGTGTCTAAGTGACTGATGGGAACAACAGCCTTTGACATTGGTGCAGCAAGATTGATGCAGTCGAGAGCGACAAAACAAGCTACAATGTAAGTTAATAGGGCAATTTTCCAGCTTGTATTTACCTTTACAAAACTACTAGTTTTGCCACTGTCAGACTCAGATTAATATTCTAAGTTTCTGACAACATTATGGATAGGATCCCTTCAGAGATAGACCTTTAAAGTCTGAGACATTTCTGTTTAACCAGAAATCGCTTTGAATAGCTTGAATAGCTTGCTAGTGCTAAACCCAGCAGACTCCATTTAAAAAAGCAATACTTTTAGCATGTATAGAGTAAACATATTTTCACATGTTCAGTGTCTATACATGCACTAAATAAATGTCTAAAGACTAAAGAGATGTCAGATTGAGGGGCCTGCCCATGGAAAGGTAGCCCAAGCAGTTGGGGGTTTGGTGAACCTTGGCAGTGCCCAGGAGGTGAACTGGCACCTCTCCAGCTACCAGTCTACCACCATACTTTGGTCTGCATGTGAACCAGTGACCCTCCAGTTTCCAACCCAACTCCCTATGGACTGAGATACTGCCACTTACATGGAGTTTGGTGGGTTTAGAGAATGTAATTTTACAGATATTTTAAAAAAGGATCATACTCTTTAACAGAAAAGTTGATCTACTTAGAAATCATTTACATATTGTTGTCATACACTTAATATTAATGTAAGCTTGTCAGTGGCAAAACAAGCATTTTTGTAAAGGTAAATATAAGCCGGACAATTTCCCTATTAACTTACATTGTAGCTTATTTCACCGTTGCTGACTGCAGCGATCTCGCTTAATACTGGACCAATTTCAAAGCTTGTGGTTCCCATCAGTCACTTGGTAGTTACCATTTAAGTACTTTCCTGCTTCCCTTTTCTGTCTGTGGCACTCAGCCTGAGCCCATTCGTCCCTAGAGATTATACGAACCTTTGAAAACAGACCATGTAGTTTTTGATTTTAAGTAAAAAAGGGATCTAGTTGGAAAACATTTTTCAACTCCGGATTAAACGACATTTAGACAGTGTATGTGGGATTGAGTCAAAATAAACTGAAGTGTATGTGTTCATTGTATTGAAGGAACATGGCAGCCCATGCAACAGTGTGACTGATTGTGTGTGTTTTCAACAGTTAATGGAAAACAATAATACTGTACAGCACAGAGGTACAAGATATGCCAGATCTTGGCTACACAATACAACAATAAATTCATTGTTGATTTTTATTTTCATGGGATTTGTTGACAAGCTGAAAATATTGAATTTCACAAACCTTTTACTTTAACACAGTGTTGTATATTAAAAATGTGATATAAATTGTATCTCTTTTTCAGTGAATAATGTACATCCTTTATAATCTCATGTTTTTAACTCTGTCACAATGTGTTAGTGAGATTCTTTGTTAATATTTGTTGCAGTCATGAGAACTCCAGTGGCTATTACCGTACTTCGGTCTACTTCTTGTCCAAGATCTTTGCTGATCTCATCCCCAACCGTATCATCCCCATCTTTGTGTTTTCAGCCATAGCCTACTATATGATGGGTAATTCTCACACATACAAGCACATACATACTAATAATACACACCATTTTGGATCATGCAGATGAGGAGACTGTCCTGATGCAGAGAAGAACAGGTGCTGTTTCATTCAAGTCCTTGGGGTGACTATAGTACCTGATCAGCTGACTTTAGAACTGCATAGATCTCCAAATCCAAGAAGTTTCTTTGTCATTTTCTCCAGTTGACTTAGAGTGTGAAACCAACACATTATATAGTGAATAAGGACGAAACAGTCCATAATTCTTTCAGCACAGGCTTGGCTTTACCCCGAGGGTTTGGAGAAAGAATATCTTGATGACAGAGAGCTGCCTGATTCCACTTTGTTTATATTCCTAATTTATGTTCCTACTGTTGATCTCTTTTTGTCAGGAACCTCTGATCTTACTGCCATCACCTGAACCCATCAGGGGAACCTGCTTAAAGCAAATGTCCATTCTCATAGTCAATGCTGTCTTCCTGACCAAATGTATTTATCACTCCTTCAGGATTGAAGCCTGCCTTTGAGGCCTTTATCTGTTTTGCCCTGACCATGTCTATGGTCAGTCTGGCAGGAGTCAGTTTGGCCTTCCTCGTCTCAGCGAGTGTATCTTCCTTTGCCATGGCTAACATCCTCATTGCTCTGCCCTTTGTCTTCATGATGGTGAGATGTTGACACAACACACAAAAATATACATGATTGGGTTCATAAGGTGTACTATTGAAGATATATAGTTGAATTTTTTTTAACGTGTGTGTTATTCCCTCTTTTACTTTTTCATCCTCCCATTTTAGGTCTTTGGTGGTTTTCTTGTCAATCTCAATGCTATGCTGATCTGGCTTTCCTGGCTGAAATGGATCAGTATCTTCAGATATGGACTAAATGTACGATATGGAAAATAGGCAGAGCATGAGCAGAAGGCTGTGGTTGTGAAAAAGGGGTCCGTGAGGGTTTGTCTTTATCTGTAGCGAGTAGGGCTGGGTACCGAATTCAATACTTTTTAGGCACCAACCAAATGGCCTCTAAAATGCCTCATTATTCAATATGCAATTTCAATACCTTAGGAGTAAATCATCAGCATCAGTGAGCCAATAAGCATGCAGCATGCTTCTACCAAGATCTAATAATGCTTCTGATTGGATATCTAACATTACAAACTCTTTTACGCACAGAGATAACTCTCGTAGTAGGAGCTAAAAAATAAATTAAAAGATTTGTTCCGTAATTTCTTCTTTTTGTTCTATAAAACTGGTATCAACAAAACTATTGTTTGGGAACCGGTATTGTTCAGGAACAGGTATTGATGTTACCATATTGGTATTAGTACCGGTATCATAGATTTTTTAACAATACCCTGCCCTAGAAGCGAGTAAGTTGTTCCACCCAATCTTTGTCTCTCTCAGGCTGCATTCATCAACGAGATGTCAGGACAGTTGTTCTACAGCAACACGACCATGTGAGTGCTGAGCAATAACATATCCACAATGACCTGCACACACACGCATACGTAAACACTGAACCTTTATTGTCTGTGCTGCAGTATCCCAGGGGAGCTGTTCCTTAAAAGTCAGGACATCGACTACTCTGTGTGGGGCTTCTGGCAGAACCAGGTGGCTCTACTGGGAATCATATTGATCTGCATGTTCCTGGCCTACATACAGCTGCGCCGAATCAACCGCTGGAAATGATGCCCATCTCTTTATGTATCCATAAAACATGCACTGTGTCTTTATCTTGTTTATTAAACAGACCTCAAATGAAACACATGTAGAAATTATTTTGGTGGGAAAAGATCATAATACTGGAAAGTGTGATGAAATAAGATTTCTAATGTGATTAATTAAATTTCAAATTATTTGTTAAACATTACACATGGAATCTCTCTCTCTCTCACACACACAAATTAACACGCGTGTTGTAACACTTGACTCCCAGCGCTAGAGTATGTTGGCTGAATTCAATTTGAAATGAAGTAAATTATATAAGAAGTCACGATGTTCAGATAAGGAAACAACTTATTTGGTGCCGTTATACCCAGGTCTGGGTGACCTTTGCTGCCTATGAATTGATAATCATCTCTCTCTCTCTCACACACACACACACACATAAACAAACACACGTGTTGTAACACTTGACTCCCAGGTGGATAAGCTGCCACTAAGCGCACATGTATGCACGAGGGAATTACAGTAACCACCAGGCCAACCAAGCCACCAAGCTAAGTCCTTACAAAGCTACTTACAGGGAGCCACCTAAAAGGAAAGATGTACAGAATTTATATTATGGGAAATATTTTCTGTAAAAAAAACTCAGATTTCTCAGTTCTGCAGGTAAAAAACAATAGTCAATGCATAAAGTTATTCCCTTTGTAATAATGCCTGGCAGAAACAAGTGTAAAAGACATTATCAACATAAAAGTATAGGTGTAAACTCATCAGATGCCTGCTGTAAAACTTAATTACAAGGCATAGACAAAGATTCACAGTCAGATTTTTTTTTTTTAAATAAAACCTTAATTTTCCTATCTTTAAGGTTGAAAAATAATCTTATTCCACACTACTAGGTAACATATTCAATCCCAAAACTGCATGATTTTTATGGCTGCACCATTGCATTAAAAGCAAATAGTCGTCTTGTGCATCATTTCTGTGCAAATTTGAATGTCTTAAGTTTTACATCTCCTCTGACTCTGGGGATGAATCAAACAAAGCAGCAAGAACAGAACATCTCATGAAATGGATAAAATACATTTAATAAAAACTGTTAAAATGGATGAATAGGCCCAGTAAAAGAGAAACATGGAGCAGGGATCAGAAGATACATGACACATCTTCTAAGAACATCTTCTAATAGCAACACAAACAGAAACTGCAGCTCATTCTCAGGTTGGAAAATGACACCTCATTTAAGCAACACTTCTCATTTTATCTTTAGAAACTTTTCACACCAAATGGACTCTTAGTCAGGCCGTGTCCCACATTTACCGGTGTGTTTTCCAACCCACGGAGCCACTCTGTACATTTCAGCACCACACACTCATCCACACCATGGTTCTCCTCCTCATACTCTACATCATCATACTTATGTTGCTCATTCAGAAGTGAGATTTTCACAATTGAGCTTATGTCTCCCAGTTCAGCATCACAGTTTTTTTTAGCAGTGACTCTGTTGTTTGGAGTGCTGCGTCTCTGTGTTTCTGGTTGATGGCATTTATAGATGTTTCCCCTCTTGCTTCTGGAGTTTGAGGTGCTTCCGGAAACGCCTCCTCCACGTCCGTCATTTCTGGATGCTGAATGTTGCTTTCTCTCATTGTTCCTCCGCTGCAGCAGCAGGACAGCCTCAGGTGTGAGAGTGAGTGTGAAACGGACCTCCTTGTGATGCCTGCTCCTCGTCTTCATCTCTGGCTCAGTCTTCACAGAGCTCTGGCTCACATGTTTGTTCTTCTGCATCTTAGACAGGGACGCACCCGAGTTGAAGGCTACGAAGCCGTCTGTTTGTGATGAAGGCAGCAATCTCTCCCTTCTCTTTGCAAGCAACTCTGTCCCTGACACTCCTTTGGCGGTTGGAAGATGACTCCTGGGTTGGTTCTTCTTCCCCAGCTGCTTGAGGTTCAAAGCCAGTTGCTCCTTCACTGAGCTGCTGGCTTTGTCTTCTCTTTGGACCTTGGTCAAAGTAGTAGAGGAAGTGTTCTTGATAGGTCTCTCCTTCCCGGTCAGTCCTGACACAGAGCGTGAAATGGACACCGGTGGAATGAATGGCATTTTTGCAACACACAGGATCAAATAAGAGAGGAGTTCAGTTTTGCGGTTTAAGTGCTGGAAGAAAGAAGAGGCCACTAAGGAGGAAACTGATTGACTGGGGAAGGTGAGATCCTCTGATGCATCCTCAGCCATGCAGGAATCAGCAGTCCGCGTGTTGGTGCTGGGATCCACCAGTGCTCATCTACCCTGGAACAGCAGACATGCTGACAGGGTCTTATACCCGAGCACCAGGAGGGTGTGGCATGGCATGCTAAAAAAGGCGTGTATAAACGGTTTTGCTGCATCTCAAATGCCTCAAGGCTCAATGATCTAAAATAAACCTAATCTTCTGGTGTCAAGTTAGTGAGGGCACGTTTACTACAGGTACACATGTAGGCTTAATCCACACATGATGTATTGATGACTAGAGTAGAAGTAAAGTGGGAATCTGTGTAGATTAGATAATACTTTATTCATCCCACAATGGGGAAATTCACTTGTTACAGCAGCAGTTTTTCCACAAGAAAGACAAACCAACAAAAACAAACAAGCAATGTGCAAAAAGTACTGAATGAATGTAAAGTGGCATTATATAAAAAGGTATTGTAAAGTGTCTATAGTACAAAAAATATTGCAATGTAAGTAAGCAAGTGACGTGAAATTAAATTGAATAATATGTAATTAAATAATATAGCAAAAGTAAGTAACCATAATATAAATAATATTGGAAAAAGTAAGTACTCATAATGGAAAAATATAAACACAGATAATAAAAATATACATAGAGCCATGGTGTGTGGTGGTCAATTGAAAACAGGTACAGAAAGTACAACATTATCAGGTGGTGCAGGTGTTGTAGAGTCTGACAGTGGCTGGGATGAACGACCTGGTACCTCTCCTTCTTACACCGTGGGTGTATCAGTCTGCTGCTGAAGGAGCTGCTCAGGGACCCCACAGTGTCGTGTAGGGGGTGAGAGGTGTTGTCCATGATGGATGTCAGCTTAGCTAACATCCTTCTCTCCCCCACTTTCTCTATGGAGTCCAGAGGACAGTCCAGGACAGAGCTCGCTCTCCTGATCAGTCTGCTCCTGTCCCTGTCCAAGCTGCCCCCTCTTTAGAAGACAACAGCATAAAGAATGGCAGAAGCCACCACAGAGTCATAAAAAGTCCCGAGGAAAGTCCTGCACACTCCAAAGGACCTAAGTCGGGCTAGTGGGCTGTTGGTCATTGAAGGTGGCAGGTTGAGGAGAGGAGGGGGGAGCGTACTGGGCACTGCAGTTGTAACTGTAAAATCTGTGAAAACAAAGTTGGACTCAACTTTGTTGTCGGACTCGAGAAGCTCGAGTCTGATGGGACAGCCAGCTGGTGGCAGCCAGTCTCTCAATAGAATCATGGACAAGTTTATTTCCTGCAATATGGCTTGTTTTCCGTTTGGACACATTGTTATCAGTATTAACAAGGTTTAAAAATATCAATTTTTCATATTTGGATATTGTTTAAAAATTGGAAATTGAATAAACGAAAAAGTACACTGGCCCAATTACAGTACAGTAACTACATGAGAACCTTGCATGAAATGTCGTTTATATTAAGCCTACATCATCAGTTTCTATCATCTAATGTGAAACAAAAAGCCAAACCAGCTTTGCATTTTAAATTTGACTTTGCATTGCACTTTACATTTTCAAATGTTCATTTTACATTTCAACTTTGCTTTTTCAATTTCCTTTTTATTTTTTTTTAAATTCAACTATGTGTTACAGGTCCCAGGCAAGGAGACCAGCTAACAGATTTAAATTTCCTGAAAGACAGGTGAAATAATGGGAGAGTTTGAAACAGCAGCTTTCTTGTCTTCTCCCGAATGCATCTCAGTTTATTCATTCAGAATAAATCATAAAATATGGCCATATTTCCATTTTTACAAAATAACAATATCACATCCTATAAATTCACATTCTAACTTACATCAGTTATACAATATGGCTGCGTAGTGCACTTCACACGGCTACGCTGTTATAAAAGTTGTTGCTACACCTACACATAGCTGCCTACGAATACTGGTCATATTAACAGAATTCCCCCCACAGACACAGAAATACAGGATCAAACATTTACCTATTCTTAAAAGTTATATACACAAAACAATTTATCAAATATATAGCTAGGTATAGTTTCAGACCTTATTTACATTCAATATACAGTAGGAGAAAATCATTCACTCTTATCACATATTTACTCCTTTAACATGACCAGCCGTTACATCAACACTTATGCCTACTTGTTAAAGTTGGCAAAATAATCATTTCTAAAACCCGTGTGTATTTACTAAATCATACTCATTAAACTTGTCAACCTAACCGTTACTAACAAGCAGTGTCGTGGCTCGAAATGCTATGTTATGAGTATCCTTGGGATGACAACGACCCAGTTCGTTGCGAGACGGCAACTAGCCGTCTGCCGTGACGTTATTCTAGTTTGCTGCCCCAGCTTGTTCGCGAGACAGTAGCTAACTGCTTACAGCCAACTGTTAGCCGGTTAGCCTACTCAGCTAGCTGCCTCGAACAATGGTAAACTTTCTATTTACACTTTTCTGATATTACCAACAGTTGTCAAACAGGCGTTAAGAAAAAGGTTGAGACCCCAACAAGTAAAGATGGGCCGTTTACCCATTACTGACCTGAAAGACAGGTGAAATAATGGGAGAGTTTGAAACAGCAGCTTTCTTGTCTTCTCCCGAATGCATCTGAGAGCGAGCGGAGGTCCGTCCCCATAGAAACCGGAACGCACTGCTTGTACTGTGTCACTCCTTAAAGTGACAGTAAATATATATAAAAATGTTTTGTGGACACCTACTTGGGTGTGCCACATATGGCATGATTTTTCCAAGTAGCATAGTAAAATCATATTTTTAATTTGATTACGCTTTGTTTTCTCTTTGGACTTTTAATTTGAATTATGATTAAATATATCCTCCATACTGGGTGACCACAGGCAGGTTGGGGGAACTTATAATGTTAAAAAAAACCTCAAAGTGAAAATTTCATGTCATGGGACCTTTAAGCATGAAAGTTCATTCTTGAATATAGTATTTTGACAAATGAAAAATAATTCCAGGTCCAGCTTTTAACACAGCATTGACCTGCATCTCCTGGTCATTATCAACAGATGGAAAAACTAAGAAGTGAATCCTAAAGTTTTCTCATTCTTTTTTGTTAATATAATTTGCAAATATTTTTTATTTGGAGCAAAACTTTAGCATTAATCTGTTGTGCTTTCTGTTATACAATAGAAAACGTGAAAAAGTCTGCCACAAAAAACATTTATTTGTTACAAAACATGATTAAAGTAGTCAAAAATATCTAAAGTCTACATAATACACATAATATATAGGCCTATATACGGACAGGAACCAACATGTCTTATCCTCATATTTTAAACAATTAAACTTATAAATCTATATATTTTAAGTTATCCTGAATGACCTTCAGACAGGTATACATATATTGTATTAAAATTGAACTCCTGTTAAGATCCAACAACGTATTAGCCATCACATTAACCTGCTGGTATTTTTTAATTGGTAGAAGCTGGTGTGTTCATGCACAGCATGTCCTTCTTTGTACATGGAGGACCCGTCGACAGTGGGGACAAGTGTGATAGGCATCCTTAAAATAGTTAACAAAAAATGGAATCAGGCAGCATCCAAGCACCAATCTGTGAGACAGAAATTCAACATTGGTCTATGTCTTTTGAAGGTGTGATTGACGCTGGGTAAAAAATTACCAAATGTAGATGATATTTTAATGAGTCCCTCCTCACCCGCACAACACAAACACAAGACACACGAGCCACGCCAGCCTCCCGACTTTGTAGGTGACGTGCGTGGTGACCCAAGTCTGACAAAAGGGGCATGTTGTCCGAGCTGGACAGCGATACAGTTCTGTTTCATAGCTCACAAAATTCAGCTTGGGAGTAGATTGAGGGAGGGCAGATACTAAAGAGAAGACATGGGGGGGGGGACGAAAAGGAATGCTTATTTTCTCACAACTGAACTTAAAGACACACTATAAGTCTTTAACATTATCTGATCAGTGCTGTTTGACAGGTTGGATTAGCATATTATCATCCCAAAACAAAACATGTGTAAATTTCACTTGGGCCTTAAATTGTAAAAGAAAAAAGTAGTCCTTAAAATGTTCCTGAATCATTTTTGCATGTCATTCATGTAAAAAAACAAAACTAATGGAATTAAGTAAGTGAATTTAATCTCATTATTTACACCCTTGCCATAGTTTTGGACAATACAATTTTTAGTTATTTATAAATTAATAGACGGACTCTACAATCAGCACTTTCCAACTTAACTGAGTCTAAAAAGGGAACAACATCACTACCCTATATATTCAAAATGGAGGCAGATGTTAGGTGAGCATGTACCTGTTACAGGTGAGAGTGTTTGGGTGGAGCCAACTCCAGGAGAAAAGGAGAATTGAGGGGGTGGTGGAGGGCTGAAAGGTGAGTACAAATGGTAGATCCTCCCATCTTTCCCAGTTTGACTTTCATCTGAACAAACACATACACACAAGTTGTTTTTCAACCATAAACTGATCATTTCAGGTTCTGTAAATTGCAAGGGTATTTTACCTTGTAAGACGTACGGTGAAGGTGAAGGCAACTGCTCATCTACTTTTAATGATTCCATTTAACAATTTGATGATGCGCCACAGAAAAAGAAAGCGAGAATCTGAATCTGCATGTGTTTTGGTGTTTGCAGCCAGCAGCAGTTAATCTGGAGGTCTACCAGGTGCATCGGAGAGGTACTAATTGAAATCTTCTCTGATTGGTTTAAGAACCTTTTACCCACAAGGCAATAGCAGGATAACTTTAAAATGAATCTGAAGCAATTTGGAGGTTGTTGTTTTTTAAAGGTTGCACAATACAGCCATGATTTCAGTTCACTGCAGAAATAATGTAGATTGCTTGCCTGTAATTTAGAGGCCTCAAAATTTTCTTCACATCCTTGGATATTAAAAGGTTTAGATGCCTACTGTTTTCAAATAAGTCAACACTACTTTTAAAATGTTCTTTCTGTAAAAAATCCTTACCCCAGTGTATGATTACGCTGCATGACACCTATGAAAAACTGGCTACACTTAATGTAATATATAATTAGCTGATTGGGAGATGATATAAGCTTAAAACACAATTTGTCTTTGGATTTAGTTTGTGAAAAAACTGATCATGATGAACTCTTAAGCAGAAATAAGTGACATTATTGTAAGAATAATGCAGAGATCATACTCTTATTTGCAGTTTATTAAAAATGCCCCCCCCCCCTCCTTCAACCTCCTGTTCTTCTCACCTTCTGTGCATTTTACTTATGTTTTTGATCATTGGTGTTTTATATAGGCCTATATGTACAAATTTCTTCTTGTGTACATAATATTTCTGTCTATTTCCTACATTTATTTGTTTAGCTTGGTTGTCCTCGTTAGCTGCTATGTATATTTCTGTGTAAGTATTTTGAGGGAAATGCAAAAACAAGAGTCAAATTACAGTATTTGTATGTGCACACTATTTGGCCATTTGGGCTGATTCTGAGTATTTCAAAGTTAAAATATTACATAAATCTATTTAATTAATTTAGACGTATTGCTCAATGTAAGCACAATATCAGTATCACCTTAAAACTAGACTAGACTGGGACCTTGTTCAAAAAAGGACCTGAAGATCAGGTAGCCTATTGCATATTCCCAATATGGGGCTTTCAGGGGTCCTGGGAATCTGGGATTCTTTCATTTAACTCAGTTCATACAAGACTGAAACTCACACTGTGGGTCAGACATATAGCCACTACCCGGTTGAATTGTGTGGGAGAGTTGTCCACATGCACTAGATGGTGGAGTTTTGTTTTGTAACCGGTTAGGCCACTTTGGATGTTTCTATGTGAACCACTAGAGGAGCTCTTTTGCACTCGTCTCAGTTTGTGTGTGAGCACTCGATGTGAACGAGGTTTTTCAGTTGAATGTAACACAGCTAACGTGATGAGGCTAAGCTAGCTGTCAGCCAGGCATCCACAGGTTTTGCTGCAGAGTTACCGGATGCTCCCGGTGTCGTATCCTACTGACCGTCTTGACATTCCGTCAACATTCCTGGACGAATTCGTGTCGACTGACCAGAGTCCGCGAATTCAGGTCCACTCCCAATCTAACCTTTCCCCGCTAGCGTAACTTAGCTTGCCGGCTAACTGAGAGTGCACACCCGGAGAACCGGACTTACGAGGTAACGTTAAGTTAGCAGGTGGACTACGGCTAATGGTGTAGCTATTATCGGGAGGAAAGGCATCTCCTCCAAAGAAAAACCGGGGTCCGACATAGAAAAGGGAGGCCGTCTGGTAAACGTGTGGATACACGTTTAAATATTTCTCTAAATCACCAACCTGGCTGCTAACATTAGGCCTATTTAACACCGGTGAACAGTAAGCTAACAGTTAGCAATTGTATTAACTTGCTAGTAATGTTTTGCTGTTAACGATTTACCGAGTGAGGCAACTAAGCTAGCTAACGTTAACAATAGCTAGCTAGTCATGGCAATTTAAAGTACCTAGATAAGCAACTTTAGTTCATAAAACGGTTTAACTTGGCATGCCATAGTAAATCAAATTAAGCTATGGTGAAAGTTAGCTGGCTACCTTTAGCTTGGTATTATTATTTTAGCTAATGTTGGCCAGCCTTTCAATGTTTTGACTGATTGGGCTCAACATTAGCTACCCAAGCTAACGAATGGAATCCAAGGAACGTTGTAATAAAGTTAACAGTTGTTCGACTTAAGAAGTCATCAAACTGAATTTTGTACACTTTGTCATATGTAAGCTTTAAAGTCTGTAGAAGTAAAGTTCAGCTGTTGGCTCAGGATTTGTTTAATGGCAAACGTTAGTGGCTAAACTAAGTTTTGCTGTGTGACTTCGCAGAGTTCCACTTAAGGACCACACCCAGACAAGATGTCCCTTCATCAGTTTCTGTTGGAACCCATCACCTGCCACGCGTGGAATCGCGACAGGACACGTAAGACTCAACTACTTCCTCTTTTATTTCAAGAAAACCATTTCCCTTGCTTTATTTGAGTGTATCACTAACATTACCAACTTGTACACTGTATATCTGTTATGGGTAAAGGCTTTGAAAACAAATGACAATAGCATATGTTTATTTGAACTGGAATGCAACTCCAGGCAAAATATATTATTGTTCCACTGTTTGTTTTCAGGATTTGTGAACTTTTACATTGATTAGTCCAGCGTGGTATATGGCAGATACCAGACACTGGCTTAGCTTGTTTGTTATCTGTACTTTCATTATGTTAACCTGCTGGTTTTTCCCTTGCAGAAATAGCCATCAGTCCAAATAACCATGAAGTCCATATCTACAAGAAGAGTGGCAACCAGTGGGTTAAGACCCATGAGCTGAAGGAGCACAATGGACACATAACAGGTATTTAATCAGACTGCATTAGACTTGTATTCCTGTGACTAACCCACAAACAAGTGTTTCTAGAACTATCATTAACACAAGCTGGCACATGTCTGATTCTGAATAATATATGTATAGGAGTTTGCTGTCATAAATTACTTAACTATTTGTGGCAAAAATTAGTCTGTAATTACATAATCTGTCATTGTTGTGGTGTAGGTATTGACTGGGCTCCCAAAAGTGACCGTATAGTGACATGTGGAGCAGACCGTAATGCCTATGTGTGGTCCCAGAAGGAAGGGGTATGGAAGCCAACACTGGTCATCCTCAGGATCAACCGAGCTGCCACCTTTGTCAAGTGGTCTCCACTGGAGAACAAGTTTGCAGTTGGAAGTGGTGCTCGACTCATCTCTGTCTGCTACTTTGAGTCTGAGAATGACTGGTGAGACTATTTGTATAATCGTGACATTTTACTAAAATGAAATACAACAATAGACACAAGATTATGGCCAAATTGTTATTTCGGATTGTTTTGCTTAATGTTGTGATTGGGAGAATTAATCAGATATTTTTGCACTTTAACATATAGCGTGTTGTCACTTCCAGCCACATGAACTACAAATGTATTACATTGGGACACGGCAACAAGCCTAAGGCAGATGTATTAATGAATCTATACCTCACCTGGTTTTAAACCAAAGCACTGTATTTCCAAATGACTGATAAAGATCCATTCCGACGCTTGAAAGGTTCTCCTTTCCATCACTGTGTCAGTCAGTTCTGATTCAGTTTGTCCAAGTGTCTCACCGTCTGTCAAACCAGGGCTGCCTGTTTCTTCATCTTCATTTTTTGTTTTGGTCACAAGGATGTTTGTATTAATTTGACACTAGACAATAACACTTAACAGTTTTGCGGAACTACATTCACAATTTATTGCTGTCTCCCATTTGAAACATAACATTGGTATATCAGAAGTGCTGAAGTTTTTTCATCTTTATTCAAGATGTCTGTGCTTTTTCAAATGCTTCAGGTGGGTGAGCAAGCACATCAAAAAGCCAGTACGCTCCACCATACTCAGTCTGGACTGGCATCCCAACAACATCCTGCTGGCTGCTGGATCCTGTGACTTCAAGTGCAGGTGAATGTCGTAAATAGTGAAAAAATCTTATGGGACGAGATGAGGATGAAATGATTAGAAACCTTTTCTTTGCTTGTATTCTCCCAACCCCTCCCTCTCTGGCCTCTAGAGTGTTCTCAGCCTACATTAAGGAGGTGGAAGAGAAACCAGGCCCCACACCCTGGGGCAGCAAGATGCCATTTGGCGCTGTGCTAGCAGAATTTGGAGGAGCGGGTCTGTATCTGTTTTTATAAAAAAATAAGTTGTCTTATGACTTGCAGTAACCCTTTGAACTAAACCAGATCTGCCTTTTTTACCCACATTGTCAGGTGGAGGGGTTGGGTCCACTCCGTCTCTTTCTCAGCCTCTGGTAACCGCCTGGCCTGGGTCAGCCATGATAGCACTGTCACTGTGGTGGACAGCTCCAAGACTGCCAGGTATATTCATTTCTACCCATCGAGAGGTCTTGTTTATGTTTTGTAACCAGGAGGTTTCTCAAATTAAACATGCCCTGTGGAATTTTCAAGTAAACAGACAAATGTCATGTTTACATTCATTCAGTTATACTCAACAAAACATATTGTGTGTATGCTTGAGGCCTTGCAAATGTGTTGAGTGGAGTAGTTGAGAGTAGCTTGCAGTCTTCTTTCACACTGCCTTTGATGGTGCATTGCTGCATTTCCCTTTGCGCGTTACCGCCACCTCTTGATCAGAGCAATAGTGTAAAACTATCTGCGGGACTGTGCTTTGTTGAGTCTACAATTAAGTAAAATTTGCCATGTTTTGTTAAACATTTCAGTGGGTGAAAATGCCAAAATGATTGACATGAGTGAGGACTGAGTGAGAAGTTTCAGCTACTAATGCAAGAGCAAGTAGATGATTTAGAACTGTACCTGTTACCTTTTTGTTTATTTTTACAGCTGTTAAAAACAGAAAAGCAGATCAAAAGTTCATCCTCTAAACCAAAAAGTGAGATGGGATGGAGAGATTTCTCTTTCCAAGCAACAGATGTGTATCAATGGGGAGATGTATGCATACTATTAAAATCTCCCACACATTCATCATGTCTAAAAAGCAATCGGTCACATAAAACATTTACACAATGAATGTGCTGTTATTTCTTTCACTACATGAGCATACATTTTGGTATATTCTCTATTATTGGCCATGATGTATGTACCATGATTTTCTTCTCAGGACCAATAAGGTGAGAAACATAAACAACCACTTACATAATGACAAGGCAACAAATTGCAGGTAGAGCTGGACGATATAGAGAAAATCAAATGTCACGATATTCTTGACCAAATATCTCGACTTAGATATTGCGACAATAACGTATGGTTTATGATAAATATTCTCCAGAAATTATTTAATGACTTAGTGGGTAAAGGTAAATAATAGAACAGCTAGAACAGTCTGGTAAGTTCAGAAAATTACATCACTTTACTGTAATGCAGCCTGTAAAACCAGGTAAAGACAACACTTACTATGTTACAATATATCCCAAATCTAAGATGAACATCGATATATTGCCCAGCCCTAATTGCAGGTGACATAAATTGAGAAGGCTGTGATTGCAACATGACATCATGACTTTGAGTAAACATACACGCTGGCTTTGATAAAGCAAGTGGCTTATCTGTACGCACTTGGAGCTATATGCCTGTATGTCTACGCTGTATACAGCGGGCGTAAACATACACTTGCCTTGTTCTTGTGAGAAGAAAGCGACGGTTGAGTTTAGGAAACATGACACACTGGTTGGGTTTAGGAAACAAAGAATGGTTGGCTTTAGTAAAGAAACAAACCTGACCATTGAGTTTAGGAAATGTGACACGCTCTACCTGAAGGAACGATTTTTGCCCTTCCATACTACTCACTACGGCGTAAATTCACAAGCTATTGCAAGGTAGTGTAAGTCAATGGCGGTCAAACAACGTTGATAAACATGCTGAAAAGCGAGTATGCGTCTTGATAACACGCCAAGAATGGAAAACGAATTGACGTGTCATACATGTGCCGTTTCATGAGATCAGTCTGGTGACTGTGCAAAAAATGTCAACACCCTCTGTCTGGAAACCCGCACACACTGCAGCCATCAAAACCCAGTTTTTTTTTGTTTTTATCACTAAACCATAATTTCTGTGACAGCATAACAAAATTGTTTGTAGTTTGCTGTTTAATGTTTTTTAAGTACAATAAAACCAATTGGCTCTCAAGATGATAATTTTTTGCGTGTGTTTAGTCCCTCACAGCTGAAGACGGAGTTCCTTCCTCTCCTCAGTGTCATTTTTGTTTCAGAGAACAGTCTAGTAGCCGCGGTAAGAATAAATATACACATGACATACTGTATTTCCGTGCATTAATATACAGTAAAGAATGCCATTTTAAATCTGTTTTCTGTGTCTTCAGGGCCACGATTGTTGCCCCATGCTTTTCCGTTGCGACGATGGTGGAGCGCTGACATTTGTGTCAAAGCTTGACCTCCCCAAGCAGAGTATCCAGAGGAATATCTCTGCCATGGAGCGCTTCAGGAACATGGATAAAAGAGCCACCACAGAGGACCGCAACACTGCCCTGGACACACTGCACCAGAACAGCATCACGTAAGTCAAGCTCACTGGGATTAATGAAGGGCAGGCCGTAGAATTTACCTTAAAACGATTTCACAACATTTATCATTTTTAGGTTTAGACACTCTCAGATGTTAAAAATGTTCAATAAAAGTAATTCAAAGATGGAGGAGTTTTCTGGGTTTTCACAATTTAATCGGTGTATGATTCCAATTTTCAGTGGCTTAACAACAGTTTGCCCATGTGCTTTACACTTTGCGTATATACAGTAGGTGTAAACAGAAGGGATTTTAAGTGTTTATAATTTTCAGTAATAAAGAAGAAAAACTGTGAGGTCCCTTTTGGAGGCTGCACTGAGAGGTGTTTTTTAATAGTTTGTTCTCAATGAGCGACTACTACATATTCAAAATACCTTGGTATACAAAACAATTGAACAGCACCACAGCGTATGAAAATCACCATGAAGTTAAATCGACACCTCTACCAACTTTTTAGCAAAAACTGAATAATTTAACCTTCACAATGGTAGGATTTATTGCAGAACTGCTTTATTGGACCGTACAACTTTCAGCTTGGTGCGGCTAAACCGGCCACCAATGGTATTTTAACCCCTTAAATAGACGTTGCATTGTGTAACAAAAGTATTTGTTGGGAAAATTGGTGTAAAAACAACACCTTTCATGTTGGTTGGGTGATTTTTATTTTTATTTTTTTGTTCCGCCAATAAGCTTATTTCCTTTTCCATCAAGGATCAGAACTTTGTCCACACTTCACTCTTATCTTGACAATACAGGGAAATCCATCATTATGTTATTCTATCTTATAACTTCTTTACCCGTTTAAAAATGTAATTATGTATCTACACGTCTGGTCCTCAGCCAAGTGTCCATCTATGAAGGAGATAAAAGGGACTGTCGCAAGTTCTGCACCACAGGCATTGATGGCGCAATGACCATTTGGGACTTCAAGGTACAAAATACACACACACACACACACACACACATATACTCTCACAGACACAATTCAGAGATTCATTTTCTCAAATCTCCCAGCTCTAACTCTCTCTTGTGTTTCTGTGTTTACCTCCACAGAGTCTAGAAGCTTCTATCCAGGGTCTCCGCATCATGTGAAGAAATCTTATAAATGAATGAAGAAACGCAGCAGGCCTCACTTCTCCCCCTTCCTCTCCTCTTTCCACCTCACCCCCTCTCTGCTCCCGCGACACAGCCAGTAACACATAACTGACCACCTAATCGAGTGTCTGCTGAAGCACTGATCAGACCATAACACACTCTTGTGGGTGTGTGCAAACACTCTTTCTCTCACACACACTAAAGTACATGCATACACTACACACACACACACACGCACACATTGAGCTGACGTGTGACATCACTGTTGATTTTTTTTTTTTTTTTTTAAATGAAGGTTAACCAGGTGTCAAAGGGGAGAAGCTCCTCTGACACATATTGTGACGTGAAAAGTGTGTTTTTATGTTCTCTAACCTCCTGTACCAAAAGTTGAACACGAAAAAGGTGCGTTTTATCCAAAAGTCAGACTGTATGTCACCAGATCAACCTTAACATGATCTCTGAATATTAATGTTTAGTAGAACGGAGGACGTGATGCTTTACTTCCTGGAGTCTAGTAAATATTCTCCAGCAGGTGGAGTCATTGTTCAGATTAGGCCCGGGTTATTGATATTCTGAGGTCATGTTGCTGGTTGGCTGTACAGAATCTGATGGTGGAAAGAGAAAGCAGCTGTCTGACCTCTGTGTGGAGTCATGGCTGGCCAGCACTAGGCTCTGTAGCTACTACACTAAAACCACACAAGATGGAGGATTTCTATGTAATTGATCATGAGGTAGGCATGAAATAAAGATGTACATTTACAGTACACAACTCACTCAACTGTTCTCTTCCTTTGTCTTTGTATCTCACAGACCAGATACCTTTTAGAGGATCTGCACTACTAGTTTTGTTTTCATGTTTTAACATCTGCATTACATGTTTGTGCTTATGGGCACAAGTATTGGTTTTAGATTGGTTAACTCCTAGATCCAGAGTCTTATCAGGTAAGATGAAAAAGACCATATGTCCAGAGCTCTACACAGTTAAAGTAATCATGTTGTTATTCATTGACCTAATTGTGCATTTATTACAGAATGGCTTAAATGACACAAGGAGAAACCTTCAGAAGAACCAATGAAACTTGAAACAATAGTGGATCCGATGCATATCATTTTTGTTAGCCATGGATTTTTTTGTTACTTTATTTGTAATGCATTTTGAACAAGTCTTAAGTGTTTACAGACTAGGGCGGTTGGAACATACCAAAAGTTAATTATAATGTGAATAGCTAAAAAAATCAATAGGCCTACTATAATATAATAATGCTTAAATTACTATTCCAATGTGATTTTTTTTTTGTAAATAAATTAGTTACGTTAGTTAATCTCCCTCTTCTCGCATTGGCCTACCCGCATATACACTCATGTCACGTCTGAACAATAATTTAAGAGTGAGACACACAAAGCATTGTGAGGTCGCTCGCCTACGTGCGATCATGGGTATCATTATTCACGTCACTTCATGTGGAAATCAGAGGTGGGAAACTATGGCAAGCCCGTTGAACTAGACTGGATATGTGGGGCTAGATCTTGCGGATCTTAACAGTCTCCGAGTTGGTGACGCCTTGTCGACAACTGAAGTACAGAAACACGGCCGGCCATCGTTCAAATGGGTTGAATGGTTAGAAACCTTTTCTAATTATAGAAAATTCACGCATCGCATGCATCTAATATATTTTGCCAACGTCCACAACGTGCTATCGATTTCGGTTATAGTCCATTGGTTTCTACATAGTAACTTATATTAATTATAAAAGTTGTGTGCTATAGCCAGTAACAAGTAAACAAATCCAAGTCAATTTGGCCAATGCTTTGAGCTCTTGTACGAACTGTAGAGGACAGCCATGCGTAATTGAAGGGCTTTTGGGGTGTCCTTTGTGGCCTCCATGTTTTCCCACACCTGATGCTACGCCCAACAGTTGGAGCAGTAATGCAAATATAACAGAAAAGAAGAACACGCATCCCGACCACAACTTATTTAACAATCTATTATCCCGACCATAGACTGTATTATTAATTAATATTAACAGTCTATGACCCCAACCATGTAAATGCTGGCTGTCAGTCGGGAAAACAACGTAATCACGGGGGCGGTCCCTGATATTCCCATATTCCCAGGTGGCAGGAAGCTAACGTTACGTAACGTTAGCTTCCTGCCATTAACGTTTCTCGGTACGTACCGTGTAACGTTAATAGTAATAAAGTAATAGTAATAGGATGACCGGCTGCGGCTGGAACTCGTCATAGACATAAGGCATTTTATGTCAATGGAAATCGTAAGAAGGACGGGAAATAGTTTTAACATGACTATAAAATCCACGCCCATCGAGCCAAAGTGCTTATGTTAACATTATAGCTCGTTCATGTTTTCTAACTGTGTCGCGAGGTACTAGCTGGGAGCTTCATGGAAAAAGCTAAAGTTTAATATCAGTTTTGCCAGCTGTCACTTAGCTTCGACTTCATATATTAGCTAATAGCTACATTATAACAGCTGTGTTCTGTGACAATCTGCAAGAAACAGGTTGCTTTCACTTAAATAGTGACAGCACCGTTTGGCTTTAATACAGTTAGCATCGTTTGTTACTTACCAAGTTTATGACAAATTGTTTCCGCTGTGCTTTGTCATTGTGCTAACCGAGCACCGTTAGCCTTTACATAATGCCGCTTCACTACACTTGTTATGTAATGTTTCATTACAGATTTCTCTGTTGATTTGTGTTTGTCGCTGTGTGCTCGTGGTGGAAAATTAATGTAAACAAAGTTGCGTGCAGGTCACCCTCAAGGCCAGGCTAATGGTATAAGTCCCTCTAGTGGACAGAACCAGTCTCATGACAGTTATGTCATGAAATGGTCACGTTATTTAATCTGGTTCGTGTACGGGTCACGTTAATGTTATTTTTTGTGTTGATTACGAATTTATAAGTAATTTTCAATGGGAAGCCTATTTTGTGATCACTGAACGATTACAGTAGCGAGTATTGGAAAGCCGAAATTTGGTCTCAAATTGAATTTGGAATGGTTTTTATATAGGAAGATTGACAGCTAATGTACATGCTGGTGGGAAGTTCTGTGAGGCTGTGAGAGGATCTTTCAGGTAAAGCTTGAAAAAGTCAAACTACGTGAAACAACAGGAGCAAATATATTCTATATTTTAAGTCAACAACTTTTCTTCTCCTGACATCACCCTTTCCTCCACCCTTTTGCAGTTTACTTTAAGTCCCTCCCCTTTTTCTTGTTCCTCTTTCTTTATGCAGAATTGACCATACCGTCCCTCCCCCTTCTTTTCTGTTTTTCACGCTTCTTTTTGCTTCCCCCTCAGTCTCTGCTACTTCCTCTTTTTTGTAGAACATTGCATTGTGTTCATGCTCCTCCCTCTCTTCCTAGTTTTACTGAAGCCAAAAACGTTTTCTTCCCTTCTGTTTCTGCTAAAAATGAAGTTTGCTCACATTTTTGAACTGTGAAACCTGTGATCTTTTCTGCCTCAAGCATAAGCCTGCATAAACTTCCTGTATGTCTACCCTTTTGAGTTTCACTGTACCCTCCTCCACTTCCTCCTCTGACCTCTCCTCCCTCTCTTCAGCTCTCTCCCTGAGCTCACTCTCTTGTTGGCGTTCGCGTTGACTGGCCAGAGTCCGCGAGCTGAACACCCTCATCTTTATTTGATCCACCACCTTCCTCTGTATCTCTTTTCTTTTCTCTCTCTTTATCTCTGCAGCTATTCGCCCATTTAGTCCGGCCCTCAGGGTAAGTAGCCTAGAAAATATTTAACAGTTGACTGAGTATGTTTAGACATGTCAGTAACGCAACACACACATCCACCCACACACTTTGTAAGTGTAATGCATTTCAGGAAAAAGCTAAAAGTATGCAAGAGTCTCTCCAACCTACACACACTCACTCAACGTGGATGTTATTATGTTAAATGTGTTTTCTGAAGTAGGTGCTTGTAAAATAACAGTGGGATGGAGAGGTTTGTCTTGATTTCCTGGGTGTGTGCTCTCGCTGTGAAGTGTAATGTTTGTTTGGGGGATGTGTGTTACCCTTGACCTGCATCATTCCTCTCATGCCTCTGAGAGTCTGGATTTCATTAACACAACCTAAGTGAGATAAGTTCAGTGTGTTTTTTCTGTGCACAGATGGTTAAAATCAGCTGATAGTGTGAATTGTTACTCCTCAAAGTACCTGAAATAGTCTGGACCAACTCTTCTCAATGTATCTTAATAAATAGTTCTGTAAATTGAATTATTTATTATAGTTTATGGTGTAACTTTGTTGTGTGTTTTCTTTCCCTTTCAGCTTCTTCCTCATACTAATCTTAACTTCTGTTTTTCTAGACTTGACTGTTATCTCCCAGCTACCCAGCCGCTGGTTCCACACACCCGTTCCTGTTCTGTTTCTGACATCTGATTGGCCATGGCGTACCATAGTTTCCTACTGGAACCAATTAGCTGCCATGCCTGGAACAAAGATCGTACCCGTAAGTCTGCTTGCCTCCTCTGATTGGTCATTTGGGGTTAGTATTTTAGAGGCTCTGAGTCGTCTCCTCTCTGAACTGCACACAGTTTTAATCAGACATCATGGAACGTCTTGCTTCAACTAGAGTCTGCGCCAAAGACAAATAGTGTAATAGTTAGTGGTTTATGATTGGCTCCCAGGTGGGAGAAGGTATTTCCTGTTTCCTGTAACAGTAAGGGCGGCATCTGGTGGTCTTTCTGAGAGGCTCTTGTGCTCTGTTAGCTGCAGGAAACTAATGCCAAATTTGGCTGTTTTGATCAGAGCTTTGGTTTCTGGGCAAAGCGGATGTAACAGCAACTGTGGTTGAGTCATTGAGTCATACATTTGTAGTTCCGCTCAACTTGTAAGCTTAACACTACAGAATTTACCTTCGGGGAACAATAAAGTATTTCTGATTCTGATTCTGACTTCAGTTTGCTCAACTTGCAGGCTGAACACTCAAAAAAACTAAAATGCACACTAAAGCAAGGATACTGCTGCTCTCAGACAAACTGCTTCTGACTCATCTGCTGACTTAAACATGTGCAGGGTTTGCTACAACATTATGGGAAGGAAGGTTGCAGTTCTCGCACATTGTTCATATAAAGATACCATGTGTATGTGTTGCTTGCAGGCAGATACATACTGTATTTTTCTAGTTTTCTCTGTTCTCATGCACCCAGTCAGCTGTTCGGTGTTCCGCTTCACTGATCAGCCCCACAAACTCATCCCGTCAATCACTCTGTACTTTGTTCTCACACTGAATTCACATTCTCACAGTGAATTTCCTTTTATGTTTCAATGATTTGCAGTGCTTTCTCTGAGGATGCACAGTGCACTTAAATGTGTTTTTTTATGCTTCAGAGATCGCCCTGTGCCCCAACAACCATGAGGTCCACATCTTCAAGAAGGATGGGACCAAGTGGACCAAGATTCATGAGCTGAAGGAGCACAACGGGCAGGTGACAGGTGAGACAGTCACACACACACAGACACAGTTATTTACTTTCATCATTTTTGTATGTTGCCCACCAAGTTTAGAGACGTTCAGGTGAATATACAAAATTAGGAAAGTTCTTGGGGGGGGCTGTGTGAAATAAGGATACTTGTCAAGTAGCAAAGTAGGTCAATACACTATTTAATTTTTAGTGACTGGTAATACATTGCCCTGCTGCAAATTTAGCTAAAAACTGTCCTCTCCAGTGGTACTTAATAAACAAAATTAAGATTTTCTTTTTGGCATTATAGGTCTTTATTTGTATGGGACAGCTTAGACTTGAAAGGGGAAAGAGGGGGGGAATGACATGAAGCAAAGGGCTGCAGATCGGAGTTGTACCTGCGGCCGCTGCATTGAGGAGTAAACCTCTATATATGGGCGCATGCTCTACCAAGTGAGCTATGTCAGGCACCCAAAGTGGAGCATTTAAGTAACATTTTGACATTTTGGGAAATACAGTTATTTTTCTTCTAACTGATAGTTAGACGAGAAGATCTGTACCACTTTGCAATAAATTCAACTGCACTTTTTGCACTTGGAACTTTAATTATTATAGTTTTACTGTTTAAGATCTTGTCTGTACTGTCATATGTGTCCTTCTTTTATGTCCTAAGATTTTTTGTTGATTCTCTGTTCATGTTTTTTAGTTGATTTTAATATGATTTTCTTGTTATATGTTTATGTTGTGAAGCAACAGATTGTTGCACTATGCCTAAGACAAATTTCCCCTCTGGGACATTAAAGTGTATTCTATTCTATTCCTGTCTGTCAGTGTCAGTGTTGTCAATCTTTTCAAGCAAATTTTCAACTTTTTCATTTAAATAAATATAATGAATGGACAGAGATAAGTTAACAATCTTATCTTATTCTTTCTCCTGCAGGTATCGACTGGGCTACAGACAGTAACCGTATAGTGACTTGCGGAGCGGACCGGAACGCCTATGTGTGGACCCTAAAAGAGGGCGCATGGAAGCCCACCCTGGTCATCCTCAGGATTAACCGTGCTGCTCGCTGTGTGAAGTGGTCGCCACGAGAGAACAAGTTTGCTGTAGGCAGCGGCTCACGCCTCATCTCCATCTGCTACTTTGAGCAGGAAAACGACTGGTAAGGTTTTACAGGACTGCTTCCTGATAGCTTCCGGTGCCTAATTTACATGAAAGGCTGAATTTCATTATTATGAACCATACGCTTTTTGCATGCTGTGCTGTTACCTACAGGTGGGTGTGTAAGCACATCAAGAAGCCAATCCGCTCCACCATCCTCAGTCTGGACTGGCATCCCAACAATGTCCTGCTGGCTGCAGGATCCTGTGACTTCAAATGCAGGTATCAGTGAATCAAAAGAGGAACACATGGTGTTACTACATTTAATACCTGCAACTACTTCTGTCTACTTCTGTCTGTCCTTCATGGAAGAGAGAGCCCTCCTTTTTCAGTCTTTCTCCCATCTTTTGTGGAGATTTTCCTTAAAATTGAGGTTCTTAGGTATAAATTGTATCATGTGCCACACAGTTTGTAAAAACCCCTGAGAAAAAGGTTGAGTTTTTTGCTAAATACATAAATGAAATTAATTGACTTAGACCCTTATTGTAACTTTAGAAATCAAAGTCTTAAATATAAATTACGCTTTCCGCGTAGCCTAATCTAAATTCCAATCCTATTCTTTCTTGATCATTCCAAAAAATGTCACCACTTCATATGCCTTTAGCTCATCTTCATAGCACACAAAGACAGAACAGAATAAATAATAAATCAAATTGTCTGGACCTCCGAGTATTGATCGGCCATTGTTTCCATCCCCTTTGCCTCCTTCTCTCTTCCTTTTATCTTGTCAACATCCTGAACCGATTTGCCCTCGCCCACAGGGTGTTTTCAGCCTACATTAAGGAGGTGGAGGAGAAGCCCGGCCCCACTCCCTGGGGAAGCAAGATGCCGTTCGGAGAGATGTTGTTTGAGTCTGGCGGGGGTGAAGCAGTGGGTCAGACCCTAGCTGGAGGTGGTGGTTGGGTGCACAGCGTTTGCTTCTCACACTCCGGCAACCGCCTGGCCTGGACCTCCCATGACTCCACTGTGTCTGTTGCAGAGGGAGGAAAGACCGGCACGTAAGAGAGGGCGGGGCAGCATGCCAGAGTGTCTGTGTGTTTGAGTGTGTGTTGTGGGTGTGCACCCTGACCTTTTTTTACGACTCCATAGGGTGAACAGTTTGAGCTCTGAGACACTTCCACTGCTGTGTGTCACCTTCATCACTGAGAACAGCTTAGTAGCAGCTGTGAGTATTCAATCCATTCTGTTGTTAATTAATCCGTTTTATTCTATCCACATTTACTGATTTTGTGGGCTTCTGGGGAGCTTGAGAATATTTACGAAATTTATTCTGCAAGAGAGCCAAATGTGAAACACAAATGCAATGTTAACTGACTTATTACAAACAGTTAGAACCAAAATCACTAGCGCTATCTGGTATTTTATTACCATACTGATGATATACCCTGAGATTATCTTCTAGCTTAACCTGCATTGCATCCTCACGTGTTTCTGTTCCTCCAGGGCCACGACTGTTACCCTGTGCTGTTTGTGTACGACAGTGCCAAAGCCAGCTTGACATTTGGTGGCAAGCTGGACGTTCCTAAGCAGACGGCCCAGAAGGGCATCAGTGCTAGGGAACGTTTCCAGAACCTGGACCGTCGGGCCTCAGAGACCCAGAGTACTGACAATGACCTGAACTCCCTGCACAAGAACAGCATCAGGTGAGGAGAGGAGAACAAATAACATTGTTTTGAAGGCGTGCATCTTCATCTGTTAAACAAGTGTTCTTTTTTTTGCAACATTTTATGTTTGTGCACAGTTTTAATTGTCTTAAACAATATTTCAGTCAAATCTCAGTGCTGGAAGGTGGACGAAACCAGTGCACCAAGTTTTGCACCACCGGCATGGATGGTGGGATGGTCATCTGGGATGTCAAGGTAACAAACGCACACATTGCACAGTTTACACAATAATACACTGATGTGGTCAAATCTTAATTTGTGTGATAGCCTGTTAACATGTTTTTCCAGATATAATGTTAACATTTTTCTTAAATATTTATTTTTTCAGACTCTGGAGTCTGCAATGAAGAACTTAAAGATAGTGTGAACTGAAGTTTACATCGCTCCACCTAAAGTGTATTAGCTTCTGGAGATATGAAGAAAATCTGCTGCCTTTACATAAAGCTTCTTGGCCTTATTTTAATCAGTTATTATTATTTGTTATATGCAAGTTAAACAATCAGACTTGGATCAAACAGTGTTTGTAATCCCTTTGAAGCGCACTGCTGAGCTTGTTAAACTCAACACTGTATACAGAGGGACAGACCACGGGTCTGGAAACGGTACTCAATGAGTTAGATTAGTAAAATCAGAGAGAGCTCAGACTGAGCTAAATGCTTAAAGCAGGCATTTTATATTAATCACTATGAAAGCTTATGCTGGTCATAATATGCATTTAATAAATGATTGCTGTTACAGTGCTCAACGATGTTTGGTTCATTACTGGTGTGTCATAGCTTATTGGTTTTGGAAATCTGCGGGTTTCAACAGCATGGGGATGTTGAGCTCGACAGTTCTTCATCTAAAAATCTGTGCTCCTTGAAGGGATTTAGTAAAACACTTCCATACATTTGAGATGTATTCTTACCTTCAATCTCTAGTATGATTGTACATATACCATAATGCAACTTGCCTGTATCTTGCTACACAGCCTTACTGACTAGTATAAAATCTTTCAAACTCCACTGCACACCTCCAGTTTGTAACGACTTAAAAATGTGTAGCCTCTCCATGAAACCATCGATGACCCATCTATAATCGATAATCCAGATGACATCACTATGATCATAAGGAGTTATTTCTATCAAGACTTGACAAAGCGCCTCCCCGGCCACAGAATATAGGTCTAGCAGCTGTTTTAGTAAACTGACTGGAAACAGTTTCTTGCTAACTGGACACAATAAAACCGTTAACATTCATCATCATATTATCATCAACCAGCTTCAAACTTCGTGTCTGCATTGCCACCTAGAGGTAGAACCAGGAAACGTGCTTCCAATAATAAATCGGCATAATTTCCCCAGCCATGAATCGGTCCCTCAGAAAATGATGTGGCAGCCTTCAGTGATGAAAAACAACACTCCTCTAGTCGAGTCGTGATGAGGTGAACCGGCGGAGCTCCGAGAGAGAGAGAGAGAGAGAGAGAGAGAGAGACCACCAACATCACCGTGCAGGAAAAACGGCTCTCCCCTCAGAGACCATCCCCGACGCCCACACTTCCAGACTGGAGCCTCAAGAGGCAGCTGGGTCGGGATCATTGACTGTAAAAAGAAGGTCGGGATGCATCCATGTCCCGGTGCTGCTTGAGATGAGGATAAGACGACGACGTCTTCTCCGGTGACACGGCGATGTTCGTTGCGTTCCACTTAGACCGGCCCGTTACAATCTGAGAACAACTGAGCCAAATCGCGGCGGTTATTCGCCCACCACTCAGAGGGGATTCAGGCTTTAGCCAAATTGTCTGTCTGCTGTCAACTGTTGCTTAATTCCACTGTAAATGAATCTTATAAGGTAGGTGCAATCATTGTGTGAACCGCTGAGAAATTAGAAATCTTCATCATATGCTGCCTGATCGAGATTTTAATGATGAGGAGGAGGATACTAAAGATGATGGAAGGGTTTGGGAACGAGCCGACATTTACATTTCAACATCTCTTATAACTGATGTAATAATAGTATAACTCAGGATTTGTTTTCCTGACGAGCATAATTATTAACGCACACACACAGACAGACCTGCCACATCCATCCTCCTCATCGTTGTCTTGCTTGTGTCTTTTTCCCTTTCTGTGTGCACAGTATTTCTTGAAACACACACTAGGCCATACAAACACACATCCTCTCTTATATTTGGTCCTTCACATGACAGCCCATAGGGTCTGGGTCCAGGCTGTCATGGGGGTTTGGGGATGGATTTTACAGAAGGAAAAGGTCAAGCAAAGCAGACCAGGGCTGCAACTGTATGTATGTATGTATGTATGTATGTATGTATGTATGTATGTATGTTCATTACCAGTTAATGTGCCAATGCTGATTGTTTTTGGATTAATCGATTATTTTGTGTGTAGAAAATCAGAAATAGTGCAAGTTTCCGGAGCTCCGGGTGACTTCAAATGTCTTGGTTTTTCCCACCAACAGTCCAAACTCCAAATTAATTTAGTTTAATGATTAGTTCTGATAATAAAACAGAGAACAGTAGCAATAATCCTCATAATAATAAGCAGGTATTTTTGCTTGATTAACAACATTAATTGATTAACAAAATAGTTTCAAGTCGAGAGCAGACCACAATGATCAAATGTTTTCTGCTTCTACATAAAATCAGATATGGAAAACTCTTTCATGTCTGAGTTCAATGTGTTGTCATACTATAGACTGAGGTTGTAGGCAGATGGTCATTGCGTATAATATACAGTGAGGAAAATAAGAATATCTGACACCCTGCTATTTTGAAAGTTCTCCCACTTAGAAATCATGGAGGGGTCTGAAATTGTTATAGTAGGTGCATGTCTACTGTGAGAGAGATGTACTCTAAAAAAAATCCAGAAATCACAATGTATGATTTTTTATTTTCTAATTTATCCTAAATTAGATCCACCTGTTTGAGGTCGTTAGCTGCATAAAGACACCTGTCCAGCCCATACAATCAGTAAGAATCCAACTACTAACATGGCCAAGACCAACTGTCCAAAGACACTAGAGACAAAATTGTACACCTCCACAAGGCTGGAAAGTGCTACGGGGAAATTGCCAAGCAGCTTGGTGAAAAAAGGTCCACTGTTGGTGCAATCATTAGAAAATGGTAGAAGCTAAACATGACTGTCAATCTCCCTCGGACTGGGGCTCCATGCAAGATCTCACCTCGTGGGGTCTCAATCCTCCTAAGAAAGGTGAGAAATCAGCCCAGAACTACACAGGAGGAGCTGGTCAATGACTTGAAAAGAGCTGGGACCACCGTTTCCAAGTTTACTGTTAGTAATACACTAAGATGTCATGATTTGAAATCATGCATGGCATGGAAGGTTCCCCTGCTTAAACCAGCACATGTCAAGGCCCGTCTTAAGTTTGCCAATGACCATTTGGATGATCCAGAGGAGTCATGGGAGAAAGTCATGTGGTCAGATGAGACCAAAATAGAACTTTTTAGTCATAATTCCACTAACCGTGTTTGGAGGAAGAAGAATGATGAGTACCATCCCAAGAACACCATCCCTACTGTGAAGCATGGGGGTGTTAGCATCATGCTTTGGGGGTGTTTTTCTGCACATGGGACAGGGCGACTGCACTGTATTAAGGAGAGGATGACCGGGGCCATGTATTGTGAGATTTTCCTTCCCTCAGTTAGAGCATTGAAGATGGGTCGAGGCTGGGTCTTCCAACATGACAATGACCCAAAGCACCCTGCCAGGCTAACCAAGGAGTGGCTCTGTAAGAAGCATATCAAGGTTCTGGCGTGGCCTAGCCAGTCTCCAGACCTAAACCCAATAGAGAATCTTTGGAGGGAGCTCAAACTCCGTGTTTCTCAGCAAAAGCCCAGAAACCTGACTGATCTAGAGAAGATCTGTGTGGAGGAGTGGGCCAAAATCCCTTCTGCAGTGTGTGCAAACCTGGTGAAAAACTACAGGAAACGTTTGACCTCTGTAATTGCAAACAAAAGCTACTGTACCAAATATTAACATTGATTTTCTCAGGTGTTCAAATACTTATTTGCAGCTGTATCATACAAATAAATAGTTAAAAAATCATACATTGTGATTTCTGGATTTTGTTTTTAGATTATGTCTGTCACAGAGGACATGCACCTACGATGACAATTTCAGACCCCTCCATGATTTCTAAATGGGAGAACTTGCAAAGTAGTAGGGTTCAAATACTTATTTTCCTCACTGTATATTGTCATGCATGAGTGCGCAGTTGTCATATTTTAATACTTTAAGAATACAAGATACAGTAAATTGTGATTATGATTTATTTTTCTTCATTCAGACCCTTACATGACAATTTCAACAATTAACTCAGTATGTAAATGTTCAAAAAATGAATCAACTATTTTGATAATTGGTAAAGTTGTTAATTCAAGAACAAATGGTAAAAAAAATTCTGGTTTACATTTTTCAAATGTGAATATTTGCTGCTTTTCTGTGTTTTATGTGTTTTTAAACTGAATATTTTGGTCACCCCAAACAGGCCTTTTGAAAACTTAAGGGGCGTTTTTTGTTAGCCTATTTATTTTGACATTATACAAAACAATCTTATCATTGATTATGATAAGATTAATGAATAATGTTCAATAGAATATATGGCTAATTTCCCTATTGATCAATTCATTGTCTTTAAAACATCAGTCAATGATAATTCCCTTTCACAATCTCACAGAGCACAAGGTGACATCTTCAGATTGATTTTTTTTCTCAGACCAACTGTCTATAACCCAAATATTT
This sequence comes from Etheostoma perlongum, assembly GCA_026937815.1. Lineage (NCBI taxonomy): Eukaryota > Metazoa > Chordata > Actinopteri > Perciformes > Percidae > Etheostoma > Etheostoma perlongum. Next base: position 26,530,329 of record CM049372.1, on the reverse strand, counting down.
AAAAATATATTTTATTTATAGTGATGTAAGAAATAGAAAACAGCAAATCAGGAAGCTGGAACCAGACAGTATTTAATAATAATCATTTAAATAATTATTAAAATTGTTACACACTAATTTTAAAGTTTGTTGACTTATAATTTATTTAACTAGCATTGTTTCAGCTCTAATAGAAGTTTTTTTTCTCCATTCTTTTTTAAATAGCTGTATGTAGTCTACTTGAGCAGTATTAGCTTGACCATAAAACTGTAAGAGTAATTCATGTTCACCATTAACAGGACTTGGGTTTTGGTCTTCACGGTTCAATAAGACAACAAAAGCGTTCCATCTGTCTGTCCTGCTGTCTTATTACAAGAGTTATGATGTTTCCGCAACTCTGCTCCTCTGTCCACTTAGTGTGTCTGTCTGGCCTCTGGCCTGGTAATTATCAGCCAGCTTGATGAAGTCATTAATGACCCGGCCAAGCCTGCTGGGCTTGGCACAAACACAACACACACACACACACACACACACACACACACACACACACACACACACACACACATACACAGGCCATGCCTATTTATTTGGGACAGTTAGTATTAATAACTCTGAATTAATGTCTCTCTAAAAACAGATGCCTAAGAAACAGGAGTACACTACAGGAAAAAATAAAAATTAGACATGTTTGCTAAGATTTGTTTCCATCATTGTCATTATATGTGAGGTGAATTTTTGTATTCTTTTATTGCCATTTCTTCAGTTTTACCTCCTGGTCATCTACAGGAGGATCAGGAGTTGATATATACAGTATATATATTTTTATATATATATATGATCTTCTATGTTTGGAGTTTGGCTGAAACATCTTAAGGTTTAAAAGAATGAATTCATTGTCCTAGGCTCAAAAAAAAAAAAAAAAAAAATATATATATATATATATATATATATATATATATATATATATATATATATATATGTATATATATATAGTATATAAATATATATATAAATATATATATATATATATACAGTATATATATACAGTATATACTGTATATATATGATGTTTTAATTTGAGTGGTATTCCCTTTGATGGCTACCTGTTTCTTATTTTGAGTCCCACCAATCTTAGAACTGTGTGTGTGTGTGTATGTGTGTGTTTTGAAAGAGACGGAGACATCTCTAAATCTAGGTCTCTTATGAAATCTGGTCCTGCAAGATACAGTGTTAAAATAGGCTCTGTGTCTGTGTGTGTGTGTGTGTGTGTGTGTGTGTGTGTGTGTGTGTGTGTGTGTTTGCATGGACGTCTTTGTCCATTTGCCATCCTGCATGTTAATTTAATCATCGAGAAGCAGAGAGAAGTCATGGTCGGGGAGATGGGAGACATGAGCAGAGAAAGATGAAAGAAACAAGGAGGTTTCTAGTGTGGAGGGAGGAAAAGAAAGACAATCCCTGCTCAGTGGTTTCCTTGACAACAATGACATCACTGATGGAGTGCTACCTATGCTACCTCCTCATACCTTCTAAGCAGTTGCGTGTTAGTTTTTGTTTCTGTTTAAAGTAATACATTTGAGTTTATATATATCTGCATGTTTGTGTGTGTGCTAATATGCAGGCATATCTGTAGATGTAAATATACATGAAAGTTGTTTATGAAAGAGATCATCAGGGCTAACCCTTTATTGGTTCAGTCGGTCCATGGTTACCCACTGTTGCCAGGCAACAGCAGTCATGGTAACAAGTTGAAGCATGATCTACCGTTGCTTACCAAAAGGACATTTTATGAGCACCACTGAGATACAAATGGACACAAATATTAAAGATGTTCCACGTGGTTTAGGACATCAAGAAGAAAAACATTATATGCAGCCCTTTAATACCCAACATTCTGCTTTTAAGGGTGGAAATAATTTATATATACATATATATACACAGTATATATTTTATTTTGAACTGCGCGAGTGTGTAGAGAAAGATTCATTGTAGCCAAAACTAATGTCTCATTGCAGAATTTAATTCAGATATTAGATTTTCTTTCTGAACATATAAACTTAAATCTGTTCATTTTCTGACGATTCCAGATTTATGAACAACCGTGTTCCTCCTAACAAGAGATACCAGCCCACAGAATGTGAGCATGCTGCCAACTGTGCCACGCATGCGGTGAATACACACACACACACACACACACACACACATACACACACAGAAGAATCCAGCACGGTTACATAACAGACAAATGAGAAACGCCTCCAGATTCTTTTTAAAACTAGTCTACACCTACATCATGCTCTGGATTTCAGTTTAGCTTGCATGTTTGTTTGCTTGTCTATCTGTATCTCATGTTTCATTTATGTTATGAATTCATTTAGCTATGGATAATTCCCAGCCTGCTGGGCAGCTCATTGTTGCACTTCCAGTCAGAAGACCAATGGGAGCGGCTGTCGGCCTGGGTGTATGGGGCGGGGCTCAGCTCGCTCTTCATCATCTCCACCCTGTTCCACACTGTGGCCTGGAAGAAGAGCCACCTACGGTACAAGCAAATAAAAACACACACATTTTCAACACTTGAACTGGATTGTAATATTGCAGATGATGAATATGGTTAACGGATAGAAGAGGACACTGAAGTAAAGAAGTCTGCATGGCCTCTTCTTTCACTGCAGAGACACACTAGAACAAAGATGTATATCCCCACACCCCAGAATTGTTTCTGAGAGCTGAAACACACTGATGCTACATGTATAAACAGTGTCACTCAGTTGTCATGAGGCTGTTTGGTGTCTCTCTTCAGGTCTGTGGAGCACTGTTTCCACATGTGTGACAGGATGGTGATCTATTTCTTCATTGCAGCCTCCTACGCCCCTTGGTAAACAAACTAGTTTACTAGTCTGTACATATGTATTTTAATTTGTATATACAGTATTTGTAGTTATGTGTTCCTGTTCATGTCTCAACAGGCTTAACCTGCGGGAGCTGGGTCCCTGGGGGTCTCACATGCGCTGGCTGGTGTGGGTCATGGCCTTTTTTGGAACCACCTATGTCTTCTTCTTCCATGAGAGGTCAGTTCATGCAATCACTGATATATTTTAAAGGTCCTATGACATGCTGCTTTTTAGGATGCTTTTGTGTAGGCCTCAGTGGTCCCCTAATACTGTATCTCTTTCCCAAAATTCAGCCTTGGTACAGAATTACAGCCACTTGAGGCAGTCCCACAATGAGCTTTCCTTAGTACTTGGCATGTCTGTGTCTGTAGCTTTAAATGGAAGGGGGAGGGGGGCAGGAGGAAGGTGGGGGGTGTGGCCTTGACCAACTGCCATGCTTTGCTTGTTTGCAAGCCATGATGTCTCTCTGTTTCTCATGGGCAGGCAAAATTCTCTGGGCAGAGAAAGGGGAGGTTACCTTGCTCCTTATGACATCATAAGGGGAGGAGTCCACATTGGCCCATCTGAGCTTTAATTTTCTCAAAGACAGAGCAGGATACCCAGGGCTTGGTTTAAATCTATCACCATTTGTAGCCACTGGGGGTCCATAGGCAGGCAAGGTCAACTCATATTAATGTTAAAAAAAAGTGACATGGGACCTTTAATCAATTTTGGGCTGTCTATTAAGTGCTTTTATTATGCTTTTTGGCTTTTCCCCTTTCCTTCATTGTGTCATATATCTTTTTTGTGCATGTTATAGGTTTACAAAGAGAAAAAGCCCAAAGTCCTTACTTACCCTCTCCAACAGAAAACAATGTTCACAAACTGCTCCAAACAGCTCTATTGTAGTCCAGCCTTTACTTCCGTGACAAACGTGCGTCACTTTGTAACACATGTTATAATGCTCGCCTAGCTGCTGGCATGGAAAGCCCTCATACTCTCCCTCTGACTGGGTAGTAGTCCTTACCTAGCTACTGCTCATGTGCAACTCCCAACAAAGATGGAACAGAAGTGAGATGCCTCACTCTGTAGCTAAAACCGAGAGCTCACACAGGGTGAAAAGAGGAGCTGCAGCAATGTGCAGTACAACAAAAATATGGTGTTTTCTGAAAATTAAACCATGTATACTTATTCTGGTACAACCTCTAAATATAATTATGAACATGAAAATGAGCATAATATGAGCACTTTAAAGTAATCAATGTTCCTCCTGTCTGACAACACATTCTTAACTCAAAGTACCACTTACTAGCTTTTTCTGAGCTTACAGCTGCATTCTGTGATCCTCATCAGCAAAGCTCAGCTCAGACATTATAATTGTTTCCCCCAAAATGTTAAATCTTTAAGCACCTGACTCTGATATATATGTGAAAATGGTTGAGATGTGTGTAAGGTGGCTGTAACTTTGCATCACTTTTAAACTGTAAGTGAACAGGTTCATACATCAACATCCTTTTTAGATTCAAGACTTCAGTTGTTATTGAGATGTAACTTCAGTACTTGTTTCCTGGGCTACTGTACCTGATCAAGCATTGTTAAATATGTAATCAAATGCATTTCGTTTATAAAAATTTAAAATGCTCCAATATAAAGAGCACATTTTTGGTAACGTTAACTGACTGTGAAAGTCATTGTTAAACATTTGTTTCCCATTACAGGTTTAGTAGGTACGTAACATTATAAAAATAACTTTCATATGTAATATTTGTTCATAAGTATATACTGACAGTGTACATGAGACAGATCCTCTGTGAAAAAACTACGTTTCTCTGACTCCCCTTAGTGCTACTAATGGCATTTGCAAGATTCAACCACGTCTGAAGGAAAACAACCAATCAGAGCCAAGAAGTCTCTAACGCAATGTCAATCACTGCTTGTACAATGAGGTTAAACTGTCAAACTAGGCAAGGTTGAATAGCGACTCAAAATTCTGTTACTGCATTGTCTATTTCTCACCTCAAATGTTCTCAGAAACAAACTATTTTAGTAACGTATACTGTACTGTTTAGCTTTAAAATTAAAAAGGTTTGCTCCAGCCGGTGGGCTTTGTTTGGTTTTGGCTTTACTGTTTTCAACATGGTTGCCAGATTACAAACTTTCTCATTTTACAGCTAAACAGTAAAAAAATTGTTTCTGGGATCATTTAAGGCAAGAAATATGTAATGCAGTAATCTTGATTCAAATTTGATCAGCGAGGCCTAGTTTGACACTTTGATCATTAGAGGGTGATTGACCTTGAATGTGGCACAGTTGAGATAAATCTAGTAGGTGGACCATTGAGTTGACATTAATGTGTCGCAAGGTTTAGTCTTCCATGCTGAAATATTCCTCTCTGTGTCAGGTATAAGATCACGGAGTTGATCTGCTATACGGTGATGGGAGTTTGTCCTGCCCTGGTGGTCCTCTCAATGGTGAGCACGCATACTGAGTCGTCTGTAATCTTTGATGTTTTGTCATTTCCTCATTGTAATGTCTTTAAAAAATTAAACCTAATAAAATGTCTGTTTCCTTGCAGCCGGAGCAGTCAGGGTTATATGAGCTGCTGGTGGGTGGAGCCTGCTACTGTTTGGGGATGGTCTTTTTTAAAAGTGATGGCATCGTCCCATTTGCTCATGCCATTTGGCACCTGTTTGTAGCTATGGGAGCAGCCATACACTACTACGCCATCTGGAAGTACCTCTATGCCCAGCCATCCAGTCAGATCCAGACCTCCAGATGACATCAGCGCTGACCTCACAAGTAGCTCTTGTGTTTGAGCAACTTCAAGGGGTTAATGCGAGCTGTGTCCCAATTCAGGAGTTGCCTCCTTTAGATAGCAAGTGAACTTCCTCCACAAATAAGACGGTGTAGCCTCACACTAACAAAAACATGCTAACATGCACACAATGAAAATGTAACATGCTGATTTTTAGAAGGTATAATGTTTCTAAATAATTATGTAATTATCAAAATTGCAATTTATCCCGAGAGGGCTCAGTATCTGAACTGCACCTACTTCTATGGAAATATATCCAGTCAAAACAGTTCATTTAAAGTCACAAATACAAACATCATGATGACACTAGAGGCTTAGGGATTACCAAAGTCATTAAGATAGGCTAGATCTCATGGGGACCATAAATGTCTGTACAAAATTTTGTGAAAACACTTTGGTGGCACAAAAGGAAAAGTCAAAAGTGGTGAACCGTCTGACCAACCGACATTGCCATCTCTAGGCTGGCCAGCATGGATAAAGAACCAGTAGTCAAACACAGGCAGGTTTAACGATAACTGAGTTTACAGTACCATTTGTGATGCTTCACCTTAACACATGATGGGCAACTGCAAACGGTGTACTATAGTAATGGTAAATGCATCAATATTACTTTAATTTATCTTAGTTTATGCCTGGCTGCTATTATTTACACAATGTCTATATCAGTTCATGAGGACATCTGAACGCATCATTAAGCAATTGCCCCACAAGCAATGGATTGTAGGATACTGTGGTGGATACTGGAAATAATTCACAGGTTATTTGCCAAATGTGTCAAAAAAGAAGGCTGCGTTTGGAGGACACTGCATTGAGGCAGCCTTTTAGCCTGTTGTAAAAACTCTGGACTTCAAAGGAGGCAACCCGTCAATCAGGACACAGCTCTTTTTCTTCTTTTTTTTTCACCGGTCCAGTTTAGTTCAATCTTACAATATTTTTGCAGGTACTTTGGTTTCATTCCAATGATCAGGGGTTTACTTACTATTCTTGGAGATTTCTCTCTATGCGGTGCATGTCCTGATTCAGTGTTCAGAATTGAAGGCATTGTCTTATTGTCCTATTGTCAATTGGAGGACAATGTTTACAATTAGCTAACTTGACTATCATAATTAGTTTCAGGACACTATTTAAAGTATTATTATCATCAATAACAGAAGGTTATGGTTTGATTATATTTAGGAGGTTGCAACATCAGTAATTTATTATTCCAATTCTGAGCGCTAGATAGTATTATTACTGTTTGTTAGTTGTGCTATCTACACTGTAGTATACTGTATGGTTTAACAGCAGTTGCTTCAGTCAGTGATTAACTGTGATTTCTAAATCAAGCATGACTGTAGAATAATATTTTCTTTAATGTAGAACATACAGATGTTTATGGTTTTGGTCTCGGAGACTTTACTTGTTAGCTTCCACCTTTACCTGGCTCTACACAGTAGATTACCAAGCATAATTCCTGAATTCTACTAGTTTACTGTGGTTGATTAGGTTTAGTAAGTGGAGATGTCATCAGTACAATTTATACAGTATATATTTATTAATGACGTACAGTATATGTTGACTTTATCTATATTTTCTTCTAATGTACTTAAAATATCAGCTGATTATCTTCGTCATCTTCAACTTAATGAATGGGACCCATTTGATAGAGTCAAAGTTACATGGTTGAACCTCAGAAGGGAAAACCACTGTCTGATTCAGCACTGCCAGAAGACTGACATACTGCCGTACCCGATAGCACACTACTACCATAAACGTTTCACACTTGAAAGGAAACTGAAGCTATAGTATTGTTGAACAATCTGGCCCAATATCAAGGCATCTCAGGTGTGTGTGTGTGTGTGTGTGTGTGTGTGTGTGTGTGTGTGTGTGTGTGTGTGTGTGTGTGTGTGTGTGTGTCCTATACTGTCTGACTCCCATGAATCCAAAGCCTGTAATCGGCAGAGTCTATGTTTACATGTAAACACATGTACCTTGAATACATAAAAAGTATATTTGAAATATGTATGTACTCTTAGTGTTAAGCTTTATGTGGTAGCACACGGTAGACTGGACAAGCTTGATAAATGTGGCTAGAGGACCAAAAGGTCACACCGTCTAATATTTATCGGTGTAAAAGAAATTTATCTTGTTTAACATCTTTTCGCTGCTGTCTGTCTCTCAGGATATGAATCATTTGGGCTTAAAAGCCTGTGAAGCCACATTCAAGGACCACTGAAGCTGCTCCGGTTGTTTGGGCGCTGTCAGGAGCAACAAAAATGATCAGCTGTAAAGCTGCTTTCTTTAATGCTGGCACCACTCCATACAGCTTTGCTTGCTTACTCAAACCCCCAAGTAGAGCAGAAGCCCCAAATGTTTACTGAAAGTTTTAAATATGTGTAATATTTATAAAATAACCAAACAGGAGAAAACTTTAAGGCAGACAGAAATTGAAATAGAACCACTACAGGCAGCAGGTGTGTTTTTAGATTATAATAAAGAACTAGAAAACATACATTCACTAAAGCTGCACAACGCCCTAAATGTGCTGTAAAATCCACAAAATATGCATTAAGATTTGCATCAAACTACACTGTGATGAACATTTATGAGATGCATTTTCCTCCGATTCCATGCAGTAGTTCTATAGAAAGTGAGGAAGGTAAAAAAAAGTCTTATCTATATTAATAGGTCAATAAAAAAAGTACTGGATGCACACCAGAAATAAATCATTTGTTTCTTATATGGCCAAACATTTTTAACAAAGGAGCAGCTGTGCAGGAGCAGTCTCCTTTGCTACATAACTGCCCCTAATCAGGTCCTGGGGTATACTTTTAAAATGTAATAATGTTCATTCTTCAATATAACTATAACTTTTGCAGATCTAATTTACTAACCAGCATATTAATGCATCATTAAACTGTAGGTTCCAAAAAGAAAATCATCTAGTGATGAAAAAATCCACCAAAAATCAATCAAATGTATCCATTACTTTGAAATACTTTGAAAATAACCTGAAAGTAACACAAATATTTATTGTTGTCATTATACATAGGTTATTAGGGAGTAGTAATCTATTGTCACAGTGGACTGGGAATTACATTTGTCACACTGTGGATATCTCAGTTTGGAAATAAACTCTTTAGATATATTCTCAAATTTAAAAGTACCTTTTAGTATTTATACTCTGAGTGTTTACTTTAGGCTCTTAGAAACACCAAATGATTGAGCATTTACTGTTTTGGAGTACTTGGGAGTATTAGAGCCTATTATAGCCAGTATTTTGACTTGCTCTACAGGCAGGTTTAGTGACTTGTATGGGAGTGTTTAATTTGTGTCTGTCTTGTCTTGGTTATAATATGTGTCTCATTCAGGCATGCAGTGCCTACCTTACTTTGTATAGAGTTTTTTAAACTCTTCATGAAGCCTTCATGGACCCTCTGTACATGGTTATACACACTCTGTGATTGTGGAGCTGCTGTTAGTGCTGCTGGTGTTTTCTTTCTGGTCGTACGAGACTGATTTTATTATCTCATATTAGTTCTCTCTAGTTTTCATATTGTTTTTTCTTGTGTCTGTGGTGCTTTTGTGCTGTGATGAGCCTATATGACGCCAACAATGCTTTTATCTTTTCTATTTCTCTTGAAATAAAAAAAAAGTTTTTTCATGGAGTATATTCCTGGACTCAACATTTTATAATGTTTCACCTCTTTGGAAAACAACTTCTTGTCTAGAAGTGTTGAAGGTAAGATAGCAGAAATGCATTACATTTTATCATATAATGAAATATAAAGATGTGCTTTGAATTAACCAAACGATACTAAAATAAATCCAGCAGAAGGATTTCATATGATTAAGGCTCACATACCTCATTTTTCAGAAGATGTTAGTGGTTGATAAAAATCAATACTGTTATTAATATGAAACCATACGATTATGGAGAGAATGAATTCTATAATTTAAGGTAGGGATTCTTGTACATTCACCCAAATGTATTTATTCTATTGCAGTTTGCAAATTTATTCAATTGCAAAAGAATAAAAAGTTTAAAAATTACGGTTGAAACCAATACATTGTGGTCCAGACAAATCAGGGCCCCTTTCTTTCTCCTTTATTTAAAACAAAAATGAGTAAGAGTTGCAAAGCTACACACAAAAAGAAGAATACAAGTAACTGAACACTGTTCCTTCTGACACACCCTCTCACCAACTCAATATGGTTTATGCATACAATCTAATACGGAACCCCAAAGTCTTCTCGGAGATCCAACGTGTATTGAATGTATAAATGAGATATTATATAAACAATTATGAATAAATACAGACAAAACATAGGCCTACAACCATTAAATTGTGTTTTTAAAACAGCTTAATCAGATAAGGTGGTAGTTGCTCAGTCCATAGGGAGTTGGGTTGGGTACCAGAGGGTCGCCAGTCCAAGTCCCTGTACGGAATATGGACTAGTAGCTGGAGTGGTGCCAGTTCACCTTTTGGGCACTGCCAGGGTGCTCTTGAGCAAGGATCCAAACCCCCTAACCGCACAGGGCACCTGTCCTGTAGCAGTCTTAGTGTGTTTTAACAAAACAGAGTGTAAATTGTAATTGTAATTGTAATTCAATAAAAAGTATAAATTATTGTTAGGAAATGTTTTGGATGTTGTAAGAACTGCTTAAAATAAATTGAAATTAAGCTGTAATAAATTCAGTTATTAAAATAAGTAATTTACAAATATAATAAATAAATCACCTATAATAAAGAAATGTTTAATTAAATGTAATACATAGGCTACATTTTCGCATTGAGGGATAGCATGCTTACTTTTCTTTAAAAAAAAATTGTAATAATGAACACACTGAATTACCACACAATTTCCTAGTTATACTTAATATTTTGTCAATTTATTTCATTATTATTTATTTCATAAATGTCTTCCATTACTATTAAACGATCTGGATCCCCATTTTGCCACAGCCTCCAAGTTGCGCTTGTGTCGCCGGTGTCCGCCAGGCGGCAGTGTCTCCGTACACTCGGATGCCAGAGCAGGTGCGCCGAGGTGAGGCAGCGCGAAGAGCTCGGGTGTTTCCGGCGTGGCTCGGCAGTGAACCGCTGTGGATGTGTGGGAATGCGGTTGCCTGAGGCAGCGGGCATTGCTGGACACTCGGCGGAGGTGTGCGTACAGAAACAGGAGCCCTCAGCGGTTGATGGTTGTCCAAGTTAACGGGTTTTGGGTTATGTGTGTGGCTTCCCCGGACGGTTGGGTGTTGCTCGCCAGGGTCCCCCCCCCTGTTTTTGCCGGGGATCTTAAGGGAGACGGAATGAGAGAGAAGCCAAGAAGGATTCCCCAGCACTATGGAGCCACGCATTGCAGGCAGCGTGAGTACCAACGCAACAGACACCCAGGAGAGCCCTCATGGGACTGGGTTTGTCACTGCTGGAATTACACAACTTTTACAGGATCTATTTTATTTACGGGCAGACGCGCCACAGCTTTTACCGTCCTCATAAAACAGCAATTTTATTTTCATTGTTGTTGAGTGTTGTTCACGTGTCGAAACAGTGTTCACGCTAATTGATAATTCATGGTGTGTGATGAGCTCGACTACAATCATTAGACACACCTGCTGACCCCGAGGTGCCGGGGCTGTATAGCTTTAAATGCCGCGCCTGACAAACCATCAGCGGATTAATTTCTGAGGATTTTCTCCTGCCTTTTGTTGCTACGGCGGTTGCTACTGACGACCGCTGAGGCCAAAGTCGTAGACGACGGACGGACATCAAAGAAAGGGCAGACCCATTAGCAGTCACAAGTTCTGTACAATATTATATAGCCGGTTTAAAGGTGTTAAATTGTTTTCAACGCAGTCTTTATTTCTGACCTTCTAGCTGTCTAGACAAGGACAGACAGCAATTAAAAAATGTGGCGGAGAAGTTGTAGTCTGTGTGACATGATTAGCAAATGTAACACTACCTCCTGGGTCACAAAACACAACCGAGCAATGCAAAATGTAGGCCTCTCTCAGTTTTTTGTGTGGACGCAGGAGGGGTTTGTTGGTCCCTGGATTGAGTTAACTGCGGCCAAGTAGCCAGATTACTGTGGATTAGCAGGCATTTAAAATAGTCACGTTATCCCACCAGTCAACTACAACAACACATTTTAAGCTGCCTGCCAAATATTTGCTAAAAGGAAATTATATAGCCTACACAGTATAGGATGGTTGATAACTCAACTGCACAAGTTGCAATCAAAACAGACCTGTAACCATGCAACCTGCATAAAAGGACTTCATTGGTCAAGAGAGTTCATGCAAAACCTCGAGTGAAGCTTGATTTACCTTCTGCAGGGACATGGACTGAAAATACACCTGTTTATTGAGACAAAATGCATGACCTAGATACGGGCAGACAGTGTTATTTTTTTTAACTTTATGATTTATTCAATCAGTTGGAATGATTATATTTTCACAAGACATAATATTAAAACAGTCAGGGTGAGGGAAAAATGTAAAAAATATAAAATTGAAGAGCTTGTACACGGGCGGATGGAAAGAAAATTAATTGGCAAAAATGGCAATATGTTTGTTGATAATTTTTGGATTTTCTCTATAAAAGAAATTGCTCGTTTTGGTTTGTTGGTCAGACAAAACAAGCAATCGGAAGGAGTCACCATGGGTTCTGGTACTTTGATGAGCATTTTCTACTACTTTCTGCCATTTTATAAAAAACATAATACATTAAAAAAATAATAGGTATGATTCGTAAAGAAATTAGTGCATTTTAAAAGTGCAAAGTAGCTTTCCATTTTAGAATATAATGAACCAACCCTGTTATGTAGTATATCAGAATCAGAAATATTAATAATATTAAATGCTAAATGATGTCATATTTTCCATTGTTGGTTAAGATCAGCCAATGTTTTAAATTCAAATGTAGTGGTGAGTCCTAAAAGATAAGATGAGATGCTGTGGTTAAATGCATCCTCTAAAGGTAAAGGTCAGTATGTGAATGTATAATGTGTCAGTAATCTACAATAGTACAGACAAACTTGATTTTTGAAAAATATTATCTTAATCCCTGTGGATGTGGAGGAAAAAGTTAAGCATAATGATCAGGAAGTCAGCAGTAAATCTTCAGTTTTGCTGTAATATGACAAGAAAAAAAAATTGTTTGCCCATAAGTTATTTATAGCTCTTTGGGTGTAAAGACCATTTGAAAAATATATTAAATATTGTTTTTTGTTTTCTTCTCCAGTGTGAAAGGTGACAGTGAAATGAATAGCATCTGACCCTCAACTGTAAACCTTTACCTGGTGCTGCTGCCCATCGCCGTGACAATACGTAACAGTATCAAGGTACTGTACTCACCAGGTGCACACAGTTTGGGTTGTTTGTCATTGTCTGTTTATGGGGATTTTACATTATAGATTTAGGGGAGATTTTCTTTACCTTACAGATCTACAAATGTTCCACAAGTAAGTCTAAAGATGTAGCCAAGCGTCCATCATCACCTTTTTATGCATGGGCCTTCTGCATTTGAGTGGGTGTAAATATTTGAATCCTTTAAGATGGATTCAAATAAAGCAAATAAAGCATGTAAGATGTTAATAATAATTTCCTTTCCCACCAGTTGTGGAGTTTGTGAAGACAGCAGCAGCATCATGTTCTACGGTTCTTCCTCTGGGGCCAGTATGTCCCTACCGTCCAAGAGCCGCCTGAAACGCCAGAGCAGGACCTTCACACAGGTACTTGTCATATTTAGTTCAAAGCTTCTCTGTGATGAAGACACTTTGTCTTATTTAAATGTAATTTATCCAATGGCGTGAGCACCGCAATCAAATTTCAGTTCATTTTGGTGAACTGACCCTTCAATAAAGAATGCAAGAAACATATTCTGTAAATAATGTCTGTGATAAAGTGGCCCTACAGTGCATTTGATATTGTTTGTCTGTTCACCAGGTCCTGTACCGTACTCTGAGTTACAGAGACCGGGTCCCAGTAGAAACTGGGACAAACACACGTGTGGACCGACGCTCGATGACTGAACCCCCAGAGCGACCGGCGGACGACCCTGCTGAACTCTCCACGCAGAGCTCAGCCCCTGGGGTGCTAAAGATTTTTGGAGATGAAATTTGTGCCGGTGCCAACTACAAGAGTGTCCTGGCCACGCCGCGCTCCAGTGCGCAGGAGCTGGTGAAAGAAGCACTCGAGCGTTACTCTCTCAACAAGAACGCTGCCCACTCTTACGTCCTGTGCGACGTGATTGGGCGTTTGGAGGGGGGAGGCGGGATAGGAGGAGGGGGTTGGCGAACTGAATGCTTGCGTGCAATGGGGGACAATGAAAAGCCACTGTTGCTCCAAGAGCTTTGGAAACCCAGAGAAGGACACGCTCGCAGATTTGAGCTGCGGAGGAGAGCAGAGGTGGAGGAATTCAACGCCAAGGAGAAGGACACCATCACTGCTGGTAAGGGTACACACACACACACACACACACACACACACACACACACAAAAATCCAGCTGGTCTAATTCCCTTCCTTTCTCGACATGTCAAACTCAGCAGAAAAGCACAGCTCGTTACGTGTGTGTGTGTGTGTGTTTGTGTGTGTGCGTGCGTGCGTGCGTGCGTGCGTGCGTGCGTGCGTGCGTGCGTGCGTGCGTGCGTGTGTGTGTGTGTGTGTGTGTGTGCGCGTGCGTGCGTGCGTGGGCGCAGAATAAGAGCTTTGTCATGGTTATTATCCTGTAGAGAAGATATTGTTCCTGGCAGATCACAAGTGTTTGGTCATGTGGAAGTACTGTTGTGGAAAGGCAAGGTTTTATTAGAAACACACACAGTTGCAAGTTCAAATGAGCACTTAAAGAAAAACACAAACACAAATGCACACACACAAAACCGTGCACTGGAAATGTATGTACAGCTGGATAATTGATTGAAAGCTGAATCCTTTGCAACCGGAGGTGTGGTCGGGTGTGTTTTTATGAATGACACATTTCTACTACAGACAAAATATTAAGTACCTGCACAAAAGTTGTACTGAGTGACACTTAAACTGTGTACACTGAAATGATATTACTGTTCGCGGGAGAGATTCACTCTGTTCTGTTAATAGATGTCAAAAGATAATGAGTAAAATAATTGCACAGACTCGTTAAAACTACTGTTATGACTTTACAGCTGCAATGCAGTAATATGAATCTATGTCTGTGTGAATGTGTGTGTCTGTTGGAAACATGAAGTGACCTTTTACACATATTGGTTTACTGATGGATGGAAGGTTTGCAAGTTACACACACCCCTACACTCACTCCTGTGCATCATGTTGCCATTTATAAACACACAGTTATTGTACAACCGTGTTCAGAGAGATAGAGCAAGTATTTCCAGCCTCACATTCACACATTACGCTTTGCAGCCACACTAACATTTCTCATGAAGCATGCCACGGTTTGCTGGTTGCTATGGCAACCTGTATGGTAGCCAAAGAGTCAGTCAAAATCTTTTTCTTATATACTGTATATAAAGTACAATGTAAAAGTCTTAAGCAGGTGTGAAAAAATGCTGTAAACTAACAATGCTTTCAAAAATATAAATGATTGTTTATTTTTATCAATTTACAAAATGCAAAGTGAGCGAACAAAAGAAAAATCTAAATCACAGCAATATTTGGTGTTACTGTCCTTTGCCTTCAAACCAGCATCAGTTCTTATAGGTACACTTGTAAAAAGTCGGGCGACATTGAAGATCGTTGACGTGGTGGTTGGCCAAGGAAACTTAGTGCAGCAGATGAAAAACACATCAAGCTTACTTCCCTTCGAAACTGGAAGATGTCCAGCAGTGACATCAGCTCAGAACTGGCAGAAACCAGTGGTACCCAGGGACACCCATCTACTGTCCGGAGAAGTCTGGCCAGAAGTGGTCTTCATTGAAGAGTTGCAGCCAATAAGCCATATCTCTGACATGGAAACAAGGCCAAGCGACCTAACTATGCACGAAAAACATAGGAACTGGGGTGTGAAAAATTGGCAGCAGGTGCTCTGGTATGATGAGTGAAAATTTGAAATATTTGGCTGTAGCAGAAGGCAATTTGTACGCCGAAGGGCTGGAGAGTGCTACAATGATGAGTGTCTAGAGGCAACAGTGAAGTATAGTGGAGGTTCCTTGCAGGTTTGCAAATGGAGTTGAAGATTTGATCAGGATTAATCGTGTCCTCAATGCTGACAAAGGCAGGCAGATACTTATCCGTCAGGCAATACCATCAGGGAGGCATATGATTGGCCCCAAATGTATTCTGCAGCAGGACAACGACCCCAAACATGCAGCCAAGGTCATTAAGATCCATCTTCCCCTAGGCCACATAATTAGGCAATTTGGAGATATACATTATGCTATATTATTTATATGCTGAAAACATCCAGCAGCATGTTTCTTTTAATCCGGAAGAGACTAACAAAGTATCAATGCTGCTCGAATGTCTGTCTTCCGTTAAGGATTGGTTGGTGAACAATTACTTTCAGCTTAATGAAGATAAGACCGAAGTCCTTATTGTTGCTCCGGATACTACAGCATCCAAGGTTGTTCAGCTTCTGGGTTGCCACTTTCTTCAGCGGTACACTCCAAACTTCAAAATCTTGGTGTTATATTTGATCACAATATGCTCCTTGACCAGCATATCAAATCACTAACCCACACATGTTACTTTCAACTGAGAATCATTGCTAAACTTAGAGACATTTGCAATGTGAACCTGAGCTTGATTACTGCAACTCCATTTTCACTTGTCTCAGCAAGGCGTCCCAGGACCGTCTACAACTGGTCCAGAACTCTGCTGCAAGGCTGTTGACCAGGTCCAGCAGAATGTCGCACATCACTCCTGTTTTATTCATGTTACATTGGCTTCCAGTGGAGTTCAGGATCCAATTTAAAGTTCTTGTTATTACATGTAAAGCATTACATGGTCAGGCGCCTGTTTATTTCTCTGACTTGCTCCATCCGTACATTAATAACAGGTCACTCAGGTCTTCTAACCAGGGACTACTGGTGGTCCCACGCACTCGTAAACCAAAAGTAACCATGTCTTTGAATCAGTGGCCCAAACCTGTGGAATGCCCTTGACGCTTTTAGTTTCAACTCGCGTTTGTCTCATGTTTGTAATTTTGGGGTTTTAGTCTTTTAATCTTCATTGGAATTGTATTTGTCTTTGCTTGTTTATTTTCTGCTTTGGATCCTTCTGTATTATAACAAATGTTTTTCATGTGAAGCACTTTGAGACTCTGACTGTAAAAGGTCCTATATCAAATAAATTATTAAAGAAGAACAAGAAGTCCTGGAAGTGATGGCATGGCCCCCTCAGAGCCCTGATCTCAACATCATCGATTGTGTCTGGGATTACATGAAGAGACAGAAGGATTTGAGGAAGCCTACATCCACAGAAGATCTGTGGTTAGTTCTCCAAGATGTTTGGAACAACCTACCATCAGAGTTCCTTAAAAACTGTGTGCAAGTGTTCCTAGAAGAATTGATGCTGTCTTGAAGGCAAAGGGTGGTCCCACAAAATATTGATTTGATTTAGATTCCTCTTCTGTTCATTCACTCAATTTTAATTGATGAAAATAAACTATTAACACTTGTTTTTGAAAGCATTCTTAGTTTACAGCATTTTTTCATACCTGCCCAAAACCTTTGAGCAGTACTGTATATATTTTTTTATATTGTTGCACAATAGTGTATTCGCACACATTTCTGACAAGACACAGGACGATATTAACCAACCATGAAAAAAGGAGAAGGTTGGTGTTGTTCTATTTTTTTTTTTTTATATGGTCAACTATTCCCATGGAAAGACCAAAACCCTCAATGCTGACCATTTCTCAAAGCTGTCTGATTTACCTACACTCTCTCTGTCTGTCACAAATAAAATATATATATATTTAAAGGGACATTCAGTATCTGTCTCAATGTGTGGACAGCTCTATGGCAAAGAGGTATAACACGTACCAGGCTTTGGCAACAGAGACAATACTTGACAATAGAATCAGTTTATAGTTGGTTTTCTTCTTTTCACCGGATTTGTTTACAATAAAAAAAGATTATCACCAGCTTTCCCTTTTTTAAAAGCTTTTCTCAGTGCTTAGAGATATTTCAGTTACAGTTACACAATGTGTCTAAAAATATGAACGTTTCCCGAAATGAAACTGGTTTATTAACCAATACATTTTACTACACATATTTTCATTTTCACACTAACCTTTTCTCTTTTGTGTTGTCATGTTTAGAAAACTCACACACCCTGGAGGCACTTTCTCTTTACTTCTGTCTCTCACTTGGTGTCTTTTTTCTCCCCTGGTGTATGTGTGAGCGTGCATGCACATGTGTGAATTGTGTGTTGTTACGCACACTTTATTTTACAATGATATAGTATTTTAAAGGTACGGTAGGATTCTCATTAAATACATCAGCCCATTACAGACAAATTAATTGTATTATAAACCTCTTACAATAAAATGTGCACCAAAATTGACCCAAATGAAAGCACTAAGCTGAGTATAGGCTATAGTTTGTAATGAAAAAAGGCAGTTTTGGTCTGACTGTGAATACTATATCTTACTAATTTGACAGTGATATGTTCAAGGTGAAAATCCTGTACCGCATACCTTTAACTGTATCTCTCCTTACTAACTGCTGATTTAACTTACTAGAAGCACCACTATTTTGCTCCACAGTGCATGCATGTCTTGTGGTGTGCGGATAGTGTGTATATGGGGGTTATGCTGTGCTTGGTGTTTGGGTGAGGGGGTGTCTTCTCAGCCTCCCCCTTGCCTCCCTAACCCCTCCCACCCTGCTGTAGGGCCCAAAACCTCCCAATTCCTGGCGGCTCTAATGGGTCGGTCTGGGCTGGGCAAACACAGGAGCTCCCCCCTGCGGTTTGGTCGAGCGGTACAGTCCAGCTCTAAAGGTGGGGACTGGCCTCAGGTAGGGTGGCTGTCAGTCATTCCCATGGAGACCACCTCTACCCTGCGTTGTCACCAGCGCCACCCTCATTGTGCGTGTGTGCGTGTGTGCGTGTGTGCGTGTCTGTTAGTGTCTGTGTTGTCTGCCAGATGTGCTGCTCCATCCAGCACCATTTACTTCATCTGACTGTTTTGTTTTATCTAGTTTCCAGCAAGCTCACACATGACTGTTATGCACGTATGTACTGTACTTTACCCAGACTTCACTCATGAGTCAAACATACATGCTAACAATGCACATGTCATGTTTCAGTACACTTTCTTCTTATTTTTCACTTTCCTTCCTCAACCTCTCTCTCTCTCTCTCTCCTTTTGCTCCTCTTTATTATTCTCCTACATTTCTCCAACTTGCTCTTCTCTCCCTCCATGTTTCACTCTCTTACTCCTTTTCTCCTTCACCTTCCTGTAGATATTAATGCTCAGGCTCGTAAGCTCCAGAGGAACAGGGCAAAGGGGACGCTGACCCTGCCCCGATCTAGCAACTCATCCTTCTGCCGCAGCCTCAGCGAGACCAGCCTCAACCAGGTGTGGCCTCACACTCAAGCCTAGTCGGGACAACTGATTATTATTCATGGAATTGTTGCCAACCTGCCTGAAACCCTGTGTGTTTCTGTGTGTGTGCCTGCAGCTGGGAGTTGGAGATGAACCCAAGCGTTATTACTCCACCCTGCCAGGGCCCTTAAGGGGTCGAGAACGTGAAGCGGCTTCCAGCAGCCGGAGGAAAGAGGATGGGAGTCAGGCAGGAGGAGGGGTGAGGCACTCGCTTTACCAGTCCCCACACCTCCTGCTGCTACAGGGATACAATCGACAGGTGAGGATAGGAAAGAAGTATTGTGTTGGAGATGTCCAATGCATCTGATTGTGTGATATTTATCGTGTGTTGCAGGACTGTTTGGTGTACCTGCTGAACCGAGAGCAGCACACAGTTGGTCAGGAGACTCCATCAGCTCGCCCCAACATCTGCCTCTTCTCTCCTGACATCCTGCCCCTCCACTGCCGCCTGCGCCGAGTCCCTGCACCCCGTCGGAATGCCAACAGCAAAAACAAGGGAGAGGAGCTGGGGGAGAGCCAGCGGTCCTGTGTTGCAGTTGAGCCTGTGCTCCACGCCACAGTTCTGGTGAACTTTTCCCGCTGCGAGCGCTCCACCACGCTGCGACACGGTGACCTCCTCTCCTTCGGAGCGCATTACATCTTCCTGTACAAGGACCCCACAGGCGCTAAGCCTTTGCCTGCTCAGACCTTGGCACGCCTTCGCTCCCTGGGGCAGCTTTACGATGCAGGGGTGGAGGAGGGAGAGGGCAGTGCTCAGACTTGTAAGATGTGTGGTTCTGTGCTGAAGGACAGAGCAGCGGTGTCAAGTGTTCCTGCAGTCAGACGCAGCTTCAAACCTCACCTGGTAAAACCCCGCAGCGGGGGGCCGGCAACGGGAGGGCCCCTTAGTTTTTCAGGAAGAGGAGGAGGAGGAGGAGGAGGAGGAGGTCAGAAAAGAAGACTACAGTTGGACTTTGATCAGGCTCATGAAGACCAGCTGTTGAACAGGATTGTGTCTCTCATAGAACCTGGAGGTCTGTTGACTGATATACAATATGATAGAGAATATAAGACAGATGTTTCCCTTCACAACGCAATGTTTCTATCTCAGTTACCTCTAGTGGTATCTAGTCATGCAGATAGTTTGGTTTTGAGAAATTTGTCTCTGACAACATTCTGCCTTCCCCCTTATACAGTGGAGGTGAATGGAATTGAATTTGTGGTGCCCAAAGCATTCAAAAATTATACCTTTTTATAGTTTTATATCTGGTAACATTTTAATTTATCAGGGGAAATGCAATGAGATGCAGAACAGCAACAGGAAGACTAGAAAGAAGTAAACTAAACAGACAAATACACAGGTACAGTTTATTACACAGTGATTTGGGCACAATCGCTTAGTATTAAAACGTGGCTGAACACTGTCAGCAAAACAGTCCCATTTCATTCATCAGTATTTTTTACTATTGCTGTTTTGTAGTCAAAGTGTATTTTAGGAAAAAGCGTCCATGAAAAGCATCATCTCCCAAAATCACTGTCCTTGTTACTGCAAATAATTAACAGACCTCAATGTTAGCTCTTTACATAGGGACTTTTTCCTCAAGCAAAAGTAGTGATTTTTTTTGTTCTTCTACAAGCTGCATTATTAGATAGAAACCACTAGAGGTAAATGTTCTCATTTATATCGCTTTATAAAAAAAACGTTTTAATAACTTGGGTGAACTGACCCTTTAAACTCTCTCTCTCTCAGGAGATGACCATAAACTGACACCAGCCTACCTGCTGTGTCTGTGCATACAACACTCTGCTTCGACCTTTCCACCTGGGAGTTTTGGAAAACTACTGCTCAAGATAGTCCGGCGAATTCAGACCATTGCATGGGTCAGTGTCTGCCTAACCCTGTCTGTCTCTCGATGTCTGTCTGTCTCTCTGTGCCTGTGGTACTTTGGTCTCTGCTTAAGATGACCTCGTGGAGATAGATCAGCCATGTTGGGTCAGGTGAATAGTTAAAAAGGGTTGCATATCACATGTTTATTACTGATTACTACACACACACACACACACACACACACAAACACTTAATCTGTTGCTGTATTATTATTTTGAATATTAAAATTTAGAAGATTGTAAATATAAAGGGTCTCCCCCAGGAAACATCACTTTAGTCAGGAGATGAAACAGGAGCCATACTGTGTGCAATGACATCTCTTCTCTTTTGTGTTGTATTGTTTTATAAAAGTATATACGTTTTCTATATAAGCAATGGTGGTTTCAGATTATGTGGTCTGCCTCTGCTATAAAACACTACGGGAAACCCAGAATATGATATGGCCTGCTGGGTTTTATTCATAGGGTTTATATCTTATATCCAAAGTGGGTGTTGAAAAAAAATAAGGGAGGCTGGAATCATCTTACAAATAGAGTAAGCTTTTATTTTATTCAGTCCAGTGGAGCACAAAGAATTTATCAGCATACGTCAGTGTGAGTGTGTTAAATGTGATAGTGGTATATTTTATTTCTGCAGGTTAGTGATAGCGTCACAAAGTATGGTTCTCCTACGCAACATCTAAAAGTTTAATGAGCATTTAATTGGTGTGTGTGTGTGCCTTGTGTGTGCCTTACAGGAGAGGACAAAGGAGCTGGCTCAGAAGCAAGCTCAGCAGTGAGTATTGCTTTCAAACAGAAAGAGAGCATGTATGCTCATTTACAGTTTTTGAGCGTATGTAGTGCGTTTAGTGTGTCTACCTAACTGTGTCTAACCCTCCACTCTTTGTGTGTGTGTGTGTGTGTGTGTGTGTGTGTGTGTGTGTGTGTGTGTGTGTGTGTGTGTGTGTGTGTGCGCGTGTGTGTGTGTGCGCGAGTAGCCAGGACCCGGCCTCGTTGTCTCTGCTCAGTATCTCAGACTTGATCCCAGACCTGCAGACTATCTTCTTCTGGATGTCTAACTCCATCGAGATCCTTTACTTCATACAGCAAAGAGCACCAGCGTACACACACAGCATAGAGACACTGCAAGGTACACACACAAAGTCTGAATGATGAGTGTGGAAACAACTTGGCTGAAAGGTCATTACTCACACTGACATACAGTAGACACTGATGCAGCTACATCTCTCCCTCCCTCTCAGCATATATCTCTTAAGTATGTCTCTATCTCTGTCATCTGTGTCTAGGCTCAAAAGAGTCTTTGCTATCGGCAACTATATCAGCCAACGAGGAGGCAATGACTATCTTGGAAGAAGTGATCATGTACACCTTCCAGCAATGTGTCTACTATATCACCAAGGTAATCTGTCACTGCGACAACGGTGCCATCTTCTTAATGAGCAAGACTTTTTTTTTTAAACCGGGCGAGATGAATACTAACAGACCCTTATTCAAACAGAAGACCTGATTTAGTTGTTACATATAACACACAGGCAATCCCTAGTGGAGGTCAGAAGATGAATAAGTTAAAGGTTATTTTGCAATTTTGCATCACATCCATCATAACGTTTGTTTGTGTGTGTGTGTGTGTGTGTGTGTGTGTGTGTGTGTGTGTGTGTGTGTGTGTGTGTGTGTTTGGCTGTGCATGTGTACACGTGCCTAGGCTCTTTATGTAGTGTTACCAGGTTTGTTGGACTGTAATCCATTCCCAGTCGACAGCTCTGAGCCCTGCTGGAAAGGAGGTGTAGGGTTTCCTGAACCTGTGCGCAGGGTCTTGCAGGTAAGCACATGCATTGTAGTACAGTCAGGGTTGTCAGGATCATGAAAATTGTATTGATTATTAATTATAATAAAGTGCCAAATTTAGATAATTGATTGTTTTTTGTATATTTTAAAGAAAAGTTTGTTTTAAAATCATTGTGTAAAGATCCCCAAGAAGACACAATACAAACTACTTATAATAACCTGAAGAAGGCCTGTGTGCCACAATGCATTGGTGTGTTTTTTTTACTCTTTGCTATGGATTAGCCATATCAATAAAGGCTGTTTACCTTTTTCCTTAACAAGAGTGCCTTGGTTAATAATTTAATTTAATAATTTGTGCCGAATGGTTTTTCCACCAAAAGTTTAAATAACTGGTTAAAAATGATTCTCCTTCATTGAAAAATACAATAATAATACTATAGGCACAGTAAAGTTCAAACATTTAAGTCAAGTAACAATAAGCAAAACACATCTTTGAGCAGATTGGGACTTTAGTCAGTCTAAAAACATAATATTTTAACACATACACTTGTAGTTTTGCCAACGTTATCATGCTTTGGTGAAGGTTTATGCATAGAAATGGCAAAAAGACAGACTTTATGTGACAGACCTGAAAAAGAAACGTATGATTTTTTTTTCAAAGTTTAAAAAATAATGATATAGAAAACAGATGTTATTTTTCTAAACTGGGTTATAACTTATTGAAATGAATCAGCAAATTGTCAAATCTGTCAAACACACCGTCGCACCTGAAGGGGAGATGTTTTGCTAAGAAGGATACACACTGGTCCCCAGGTCAGAGTGGACTGTTGACACCTTTCCTTATTTTGCTTCACGCAGCAAGAAATATCTGATATGAGCTGACAAGGTCAAGAGCGAGACAGACAAAACGCTGGCTTCCTTTTTCACTTTTGATTTTCAACCATTTTTAACCTTGTGTTTTGTTCTAAAAGTATTTGTTAGGACCTTACAGAATTTTGCTTACACCTTTAAACTTGGCTGACCTGCCTAAAGGTCATTTATTTAAAATTAAAGGGAGATAGATAGAAGAGAAGATAATGTATAATATCTGGCTAGAACTTGGAGAATGTACTGTATATAACATGATGAACAAGACAATCAGATTACTCTAAAGTCTTTCTTTCTCTGTGTAAACATCAAATGGCTTGACTGAAGAGATATAAGCAACAATAGAGCAACATCATTTCTATGCTCACCTGTTTGTGTTTGTGTGTGCAGGTGTTTCAGAATGGCCAGGAGCTTTTGCAGGGCTTCCAGGTTCACCTGGAGATTCAGGCTCAGATGTTCGCTTACCTCTTCTTCTTCTCCAACGTGTCGCTGTTTAACCAGCTAATGGACAAAGGTAGGGCTAAAAGCATGCACACTCACACTCCATTAGGCCTCCCTCAGGATTTGTACATTTGTGTGTGTGTGTGTGTGTGTGTGTCTCCTTGTCAGCATTTTGACAGAGACTAACCCATATTTGTCCTCAATGCCCTTCTCCTATCTGCATTCTCTTTCTCCCCCTTTCTCCTCCTCCTCCTTGCCACCCTTTCTTCCATCTGGCCATCAGGGGCTGAGACAAAGAAGAGTAGAGGTGGGATTGGATGGAGGAGAGAAAGATGGGAGAGAGAATGGAGGGGAGGGGAAAAGGTCAGAGTGAAGGGTAAAAGGCTTGAAGGCCGCCCAGTTGTTGTGACGACCTTGCTAATAGTCTATTACTTTGTCTAAATAAAGAAAATAGTAATTTACCGCTGGCTATATCCACTTGTCAGACCACCTATCACTTGCAACCTCTCCACACCTTCCCCTTATCTTTAGCCACACATACACCCACTCGTTCACACACCATATGTCTTCATTAGTGGAGGAGACAGGAGAGATCACATGTCTGGCAAAGGGAGAAGGAGAAATGCCTTTATATTCATCCAGAGGCTACCATGTCCCCATCCTCATCTCCACCTCCCTCTCTCGGTCTGTCTGGCTTTCTCTTTCTCTCTACCACTCCCCTTCTTTGTCGCTCATTGATATTTCTCCACTGGTGGTGTCCATGGTAACGGTGAAGTGAGTTTGTGGCAGGTAGTGCTGACGTTTGCACTGGGCACTTTGCAACACTCACTCTGTTAGCCTGATAATACAGTATGGCAACTCAGGAAGCGGGGCAATATGTTGCAGACTCTCTGCTTTGTCCTGGATTTTGTAAGATCGTGTGTTGTGACACCTTTCGGACTGTTTGTTTGATAGTGTACAATAACTTTTTGTGTTGAGTGTTTGTGTTTGTAAACCAGCTGCTATGAAGCATTATGACACCTTTGCTAAGAGGTTAAGTGATGTCTCGTCCAGTTGCGATGCCCCACACATAGATTAGTGTATGCCTAGACATAAGCCTATTACAGAGGGGAGTGTATGCATGTGTGTGTGTACCCAAAACATATGGCAGAATATTTGTGTGTGTGTGTGTGTGTGTGTGTGTGTGCGCGTGTGTGTGTGCGCGTGTGTGTGTGTGTGTGCGCGTGTGTGTGTGTGTGTGTGTGTGCGCACACAATGCTGCCAGTTTGTCTGCCTCAAGCTTTCTGTCATGTCTAAGTAGCAGAGGGAGAAATTCTGCAGTACAGACCAAAATGTGTCACAAAGTATTGTAAACTGTCAAGTGCCAAATAACTCTGATGTTGATTGTCTGCTCCTAACTTAATAAGGACTGTCTTGAATATTATTTGAAGATTTGAAAACTGTGGCTTCTTTTGTTAAATGAAAATTCAATTTTATATTATGAAAATTCTCAAAGTAATGGATTTTAAGAAACAAGTTCTGTCAGGATTACTTTGACGTTTAAAGTATCTGTGTTTAAGTTTTTATACACTTCTATTTTTTGTCATTTGTCTATGATGATTAGTGTGTTATGGTAACTGTTAGTTAAGAAAAGCAAGTGATGAAGATGTCACCATGGGCTCAAGAAAAATTGCATCTGTATTTTTCACTATGAGGACCAACCAATGGATCAATTAATTGAGAAAATAATTGGCAGATTAATAATAATGTAATCGTTAGTAGATGAAAGTTATTGTGTGGGTATGGACGTTGAGTTGAAAGAGTGTTGGTGGCTCATTGTACATTGCAGTTTGTATTTTAGTGTACTTGGAGTGTGTACTTTTTTCAATTGTATTTTGTAGTTTTTGTGCCTACCTGCTGAGTGCAGATGGAAAGTAGCTAGTAGCTAAATATTGTAAAGCTCTTCTTGTTGTATGAAATTAATTCTGTTGCACATAGTCCCTGATTATAAAAAAATTAGATATTGAAAAAGATATTGCTTTATCATTAATACAGACAATCAGGTATTGTTGGCATTGGTCCAGTTGTTTGTCATTGTTTGTGTCAAACCCCAGCAGAGGCCTGAGCTCACATTGGGGGGTGTTTCAGAAAGCTTAAATAGGAATTATAGCTGCAGTGAGGTACTGGAACGGCAGATTGACAAACTATGGGACGCCATCTTGACAAATACCAGATTTCAACTTATCGCCTGCTTAACTTGCCACAAAACTTCCTTTCAGTCCTTTTGATGTGATCCAGAGAAAGAAAGGATTACACAGAGTGAGGAATGCCGGCTGTGTGCTTTTTTTGTCAGCTGAGCCCCTCTGCAGCAGTCGATTTGTATTCTGCGAGGAACAGGCAGCTGGTGGTGGTTTCCTTGACTTCAATATCAATTTATTTATAAAACCATATAAAATCATCATCATGTATTGTTGTGTAACACACACACTGTCTCTCTTTTAGTTTGCCTTTTCCCAGGCACACCCAAGAATAGAAAATCTACTGCAGTGTCTCTGATTAAATATCCAAACACTCACTTTGGTGTGTGTGTGTGCGTGTGCGTGTGCGTGTGCGCATAGGTCCATCTCGGGGTTGGTTCCAGCGCTCAAAGGTGTTGCAGATTCAGGCTTGTTTGCGGATGGTCATGGAGTGGGCGAGCAAGTCCGGTCTGGGACATCTGGCCGACAAATTCTTCACCAAATTGAACAGCACGGTGTCCATACTGGCCACGCCCCCACAACAGCTCACACAGGTACTACACACACACACACACACACACACACACACAATCGTATACAGGATTGCTAGCTACCACTGACTAGCTGGCAATACTACAAATAACCAGAGCTTAGCATATTGAACTGTGTTTCTAATATAATAAAATAATGATGGAGGCCCATCAGTTACTAAGTGTTGCTGTTGAGATAATTAATCCTGTAGTCCTCAAAAAGGTAACGGATAACAGGAAAGCTTTGATTGACTGTTATCAATTGTCTCTATTGTTTGAAAATACATCAGACAGAACTGTTCATAAAGCAAGACACTATGATCAGCTATTGATTGATGATGTCTTCGAAAAGGTTTAACCAGGAGCACATCGTCTCGCCTCCTGTGATTGCTTGGCTTTATTAAAAAAAAAAACTCCCAGGACTTCTGATTATTTTCTCTTCTCTGTGTGCAGTTGAGTTGGCGAGCTTTGTCCAGTGAACACCCGGCTCTGAAACCTGTCCAGCTGCACAGGATTCTCACCCAGTACCAGCTCACTGGAGAGATAGGCCCCGTCCCATCATGGCAACCCAGCAGCGAGGATGAGGCGTATATATACAGAACAGGTACATGTGTGAATTTGTTAGTGTGAGTATGAGTTCATTATTGTGGCCAGTAGAATTAACAATATCATGGCAACTTTAAGCCATTATGTTAAAAGGTCTTCATATCACTGTATACTGTATATGATTCGCCATCTGTTGCTGAGTTTCTTAAACAGTTGAGGATGGTTTCTGATTGGCTGAACTTTGCTTTGTTTGTTATTGACTTCTCCATCCACTCATAAGTAATGGATGACAAAACAATTAATCCTGTCAGACATTCACTTTGATTGTTGCATATAATCGTTACATCCTTTCATACATGTTTATGTGTAACTAACTACTTTGTAACGCACGTTGAAGGTGCACCTGCACACATGGCAGAGAGTGGATGAGGTGTTTAATTGTCACCATATCCTGGTTTCTAGCTCCAGTTAGCATATTCAGGTTTCCTTAAACCGGGATAAGAGCTCACAGATTTTTTGCAGCCTCTAGCTCACCCATGTTGGCTGAGTCCTGCAGCGGCGCCGACCTGCTGCCCTTTGCTGCGTGTCATCCCACATCTTTCTCCAGTCTACTATCACTATAATAAAGGGAGAAAAAAAATCTTTACAAAATAATAAAGAACTTACAGATTTCTAAAACCAGGATACAATGTGTACATGTGAAAACACATAACTGTGATACTCAAAAACCTGATCATAAACAGGATACTATTGTGCATGGAATCCCACACAATGTCAATACACTAATGTGTCATATCTAACATTTAATGTAACTAGCAGCTTGCAGCCCTAGTAAGTTTTAAATTACTATCATGTAGAAGGGAGTTTTGTGTGTAAAGCGGGAAAAACAAAAAGAGTGATTGCTGACAGCTGATAAGGGAGCTGTACAGCAATCCTGGATCAGGCTTTTAATAATGTATATGTGTGCATAGGTGAGTTAACATCAGTTTGTGTGCATTTAGTGGACCTCCTGGAGAGCTTTGAGAACCACCCTCCCATAGTGCTGCCCAGCTCCGGCTTCAGAGTGGACCTAGACAGCGAGTGTGTGGAAGACAGCGTCTACAGACAGCTGCTCTACATCCGCCATTACCTGTGGGGGCTACGCACCAAGACGCAAACACACACCAACACTCCCAGTGTGAACACGCACTCCAACGGAACCAACACAGCTGACTGGCCCGACGTTCAGGTCAGAAAACACAAACTGCACACTGTCAAATACACACATCTAGCAGTAATCCAGACCATGTGCCTCAGCAGCTGTGGCTGTTGAGAAGTTCCTCATAATCCCATAAATGAAAGACAAAAACCCTCTACTCCAGCCAACCCGCACACACATACTCATGAGGAACGTAGACATGGTTAAATCATGGTTAATCTGATTAGTCTTTAGGCTAAGTGTAATTAGTGGGAACGGCTGACTAGACCTTAATCCCTAGTCTTACTGCACCCTCAAATGTTCACATATATACACACACACAGAAACAGATATACATTAACAAATATGTCGAATGGTAGGTATTTTTCTGTAAAATAATTATGTATCTCTTAAATCAAGTTAAATTTGACTGTTAAGAACAAAGAGTTTTTGCACTGCAACAAGAAAACTTTTCAATAAGAGGTTTATTTATTTTAGTTCCATTTTCTAATCATTGCACCCTTGTTTTAGATCTCCTACTATCCCTTAAGTCTTTCTGTCCAATCCCGACACAGAGGGAGCTGTTGCCTCCAGTCCACAACAGTCCTCGCTCTGGGGGTCCTGGGGATGAGGTGGCAGCAGAGACGGGAGAGGAGAGACGACGGGACAGACCCCCAGGCCAATCACACACACACAGCCTCAGAAGGAACGGCACCATCCACCACGCTCGGGCAGCAAATCCAGACCCATCCTGCCTGTTGACGCCTCCCAACACCCCGCTCTACCCGGATGGAGGAGGAGGAGGAGGAGGAGGAGGAGGAGGAGGAGGAGGAGGAGGAGGAGGAGGAGGAGGAGGAGGAGGAGGGAGGAGGAGGAGGAGGAGGAGGAGGAGGAGGAGGAGGAGGAGGAGGAGGAGGAGGAGGAGGAGGAGGAGGAGGAGGAGGAGGAGGAGGAGGAGGAGGAGGAGGAGGAGGAGGAGGAGGAGGGCATGTTATAGGCCCCAACACCCAGACTAACGGCTGCACCAGCAGAACTGTGGCAGAGTGTAAGACCAATGGACTCATCACCAACGGACTGGAGGGTAGGCTGAATATTACAGGAGGTGGACAAAATAACAGGAACACATGAGCAGTATATTGGAATCCAGAGCAGAAACATCACAATCTATGGCCCTAAAATGACCACTGTGTAATCAACATCTCTTAAAAAAACAGTCTTAAAACATAAGACTGACTTTTGCGAGGCTATTATACTATGTCACATATTGTAAGGTGATTTGTTATTTTGTCCACCCCAAATGCGCTGATCTGTGTGTGCTCTAAACAAAATTGAAGAAAAAATGTTGAACAAAAATTGATTTCTGATTTTATCAACCTGGGCAGGTCTCAATCTAACTGGGCGGGGTACTATGCTTTGACTGTTTTCAACTTACTTTATTTGGTGGCAAGGTAACTCAGTGGTTAGCACTGCTCTAACTAGCAAAAAGGTAAAAAGGCATTGTAGAATCTGAGCCTTGGTTTGATCACCAGTCCGGCCTTGGCCTTCTTGTGTGGAGTTTGCATGTTCTTCCAGACTCTCTTTCTTGACATACTACACTGAGTTTTTTACCACATTTTTTCAAAATAGGCTACTATACCATGATTTTTTCCAATATTCTATACTGTGACCTTTTTTGTCATACTATATAATGTATTTTTATACATTCTATACTGTGACTTTTTAATCAATACTTTCAACATACTATTACTATGACTTTTTTGGACATGCTATCACTTTTAAGGCATTCTTCTTTACTTTATTCAACATACTACACTATGACTTTTTAAATCACTTTTTCGACACACTATACTATGACTTTTTTTGAAAAAGGCTACTATACCCTGACTTTTTTCGGTATACTAAACTATGCATTTTTACACATGCTATAGTGTGACTTTGTATTACTATTTTCGACATACTATACTACGCCTTTTTGTATCACTGTTTGCAACATACTATGTTATGACTTTTTTCTTTTTATACATTCTATACTGTGACTTTTTATCACTATTTTGGACATACTATACTATGACTTTTTGGACATACTATGACTTTTTATTACTTCTTTCGACATACTATTGGCGCTTACCCACTGCTCGTACCAGCTACTGGCTCGGCTCAACTCGGCTGAGGTGCCCCGTCCTCCATTTTCCATTGCAGATTTAGTACCGCCTCATGCATGAGGCGAGCGCGTGCCTGGTCGTCAATGCAAATCTCTGCATTTTTTGATTTATTAAAATTATTTATATTAATGGTATGAATGACTTAAAGGAATGTTAAAGGGGTCACTTGTAGCAATGAACCCACAAAGAATTATCAACTCTGCACCAACAGATGCAGATGTTTAACCTCTTAGCTCATACATTTGGATTAACAATTGCTGTGTAATTCAGTTGTAGATGCTCTCATTTTCAGCTGCAGTAAGCAGCTCCTAAAACGCTCTGATAAACAGACTGTACACTACCTGCCGAGCCCCAAATGAAAGAAAAGCTAATTTGAAAGAATGTGTAACAGTTGGAAGTCAGAGCCAAAATGAGAGCCATGTCCTGGAACATGATTCCACATGGAGATAATGTTGCTCTCTGTCCGCTGGATGTGTAAGTAGGCAACTGTTTGCTAACGTGTTAATCATAACAACTTAATAAGCTGATCGTTTTGTATTAGATTGTGTGTCCCTATGGTTGTTTTGGAGTTGTGCTATCCCCCAGTTGTCAAAAATCAGCTTTAAATTTGCACGTCTTCTTTGTGCAGTTCTGTAGAAATGCAAAAGCTTATAAGTCAGCTCTGTGCCTCACATGATAGCAGTGTCTCTGCTGTGCAGTTCTTACAGCGCAGTGAGTGACATCTGCAGGCTTTTGAAAGAAGCACGTTTGTGTGTCAGATTAGCTCTGTAGCATGTTGCATGTCTCTCGGTATCTTTGTGTGTCTTCTGCACAGCAAGACCTCTTATGTTTGTCCAACCCCATAGCAAGACCCTGTCTGGTGTGTTTGTGTTTGTTTGTGTGTGTGTGTGTTTGTTTTTGTGCATTTGGGTGTTCATGTCCTCTGCAGGGTGTATAAGTGGGTGTGAGTTTCCTTTCCCTGTATCCTCCCTTGGCGCCCCTCCCCTTCCTGATGACTTGTGTGTGGTGTTTGTAGTGGAACTGGACAAGGGACCCTACGGACTGGGCATGGGACTCATAGACGGCCTGGTGAGACAGTTGGTTTACTATTTGTTTTCTAGTAGAATAAGTTACAAACACAAACATGTTTAAGCTACATTGAGGGCCAGATTCCAAAGCTTGGTATTTGACAGAATCTTCATATTGATACTGATGTGACAACATTTTTGGAACGACTGTTAGACTGAATAGTTAGCAATGTGGATGCAATGACCTGACATGAACATTGGAGGAACATTTTTGCAATTATATCTTCATAAAATGTTCTATGAATGTGTCCACTAGAGTATAAGATGTGTATATATTGGTATCAGTTTTCTTGCTAGACAGTTTCCTTTTGCTGCTTCGCAAATGAGAGGATTTGGCTCTTTTCTGTTTATCATTGTAAATGTAATACTCTTTTAGCAGCGAGAGTTAAATGGTAGCAAAGCATGAAGCAGAAGTACTTTTGCTATGGTTAACTGTAGTTTATTATACCTTTTTATAGTCTTGATTTAGGACCAAAGTCAAACTGATCACAATATTTCAAGGGTCTTGTAGGAGTTTTAACAGACACCTGCCAGATAATAAGAAACAAACAAGTATTTTACTGGTCGCCTTATGAATGAATTTGTCAATCAGCTGATGCTCATCTAAATAATGGACATGCTATATAACACTTATCCCCCCCTGCAGCACACTCCTCTCAACGCTCCAGGCATCTACATCCGGACTCTGATCCCTGACGGACCCGCTGCCTCAGACGGCAGACTGAGAATCGGAGATCGCATCCTGGCTGTGAATGGGACCAGTCTGATAGGAGCAGACTACCAAAGGTACAGAGGATGTTCCAGTGGTGCTGTTTGTGACCCTTACAATTCATGGTCTGCAAAAAAATCTATTTGTATTCAAATCGCTATTCAAGCTCTATTGAGTCAAGTTATTTTTTATTATATCTACTGCAATCACATTATAGAGATACTTTATTGATTCCCATGGGGAAATTCAAGGTCCCAGTAGCTTACAGACATCACACACAACATACACATACATCATAACAGGATGTTAAAATAACAACTAAACAAATCCACATTAATACTATGGATATACACATACATACATGGGAAAAATAACTATTTTTGAATTGTGAGCCTAAAGATAGGATTAGAATCGAATCGTGACTATTTCTGAATTTTACACCCCTACTTACATCATTAATCTGCTGGAGATTAATGATACTGCTATTGATAATGATACTGACTTTGATGACAGAGTGAGCAGTCATCCCACAATGTTACCCATGGCTGTCAGCCTCTAAAGTCAATTGATTACTTTGATTGATTGGTGCGAGCCCAGACAGTCCTTACTCTGTCTCTGCTGAGCTTCACGTAACTGGACTCTTTCTTTCTCTTTACTTCCTCCTATATGCTCCTTGCAGCGCAGTAGATCTGATTCGTCTGGGAGGAGGTCGCCTACGTTTCCTGGTGGCCAAGTCCGACCCCGATGTCTCCGAGAAGATCAGTGCCTCCTCCTGCTGACCACCTCTGAGCAACACATTATACAGGACTGGAGTGTTAGGACAGCAAGACAACGAGAGGTACAGATAGTGTGCACTGCCGAACGGCATACACACAAACACACACCCGTGAGTACATACGTGGCATGAAATATGAATGTAAAACCTAGCAACAGCACAAAGCCAAGCAATCAAAGTGGAGATAACGCTCCACAACTCCACCCTATAGCTGCCAGACCTGCTTCCCCTGCGCTGACTCCTACTGGGTTTGTGTAACAGACAGAATCCGTAACCCACCAGGACATCACAGGAATATGCTGCGAGGAAAATTTGCCTAATTAATCAGTGTCTGAGGCAGGCGAGGTCTAACCATCCCCTATGCAGTGTGATGTTGTTTAAAGCACAGTAGATTTTAGGGTTTTAATTTCTCTACAGTCAGCGCTCCGAGCATGTGCGCACATTGGCCTTTTTCCACCAGTATTTTAGAATCATTTGTATTAGTAATTCAGACATTAAGTAGCATGGTAAAATAGCTACCCAGCTCTCAGACAAAGGGACTCAAACTGAAAATGTACTTTAAGATTCTAAAAGCATTTGCAGACAAACGACAGCCTCAGTAAACAGCAGATTTTACACAGTGCTTTTAGAGTGGACTGTTTTATAATCCTGTTTGTTAGAAACTCCCAAAGCACTATCACTGTCTGCTCAACAGACTCAATGATTGTGTATGAATGTTGACTTTTGTACTGGAGAGTGGGTGGAAGAAGAGGCAAACTCAAGACATACAGCCCAGATCCCCCATTTCACATTTAACTCATCACTGGACTCTATACCTCCACTGGAAAACAGATGAGCTATTGAGGCTCCGCATGCACAGGGGATGTGCAGCTGTTGTGGGACATTGGTTATTAATTACTGATAATCAAGACCACATGCTTCAGTCCAGAGTTTCTGATGCATACCTGTTGTGATATAATCAGACTTTTGTTGTGAATATATGCTTATATGTATCTGAGGTTGTAAATAGTTCTTTGTAAATATTTAACAATTGGACTTATATTGTTTGGACATTTAAAAGAGAAACTGCATTTGGGCAATACTTTTTTTTCTGAATATATTCGTCAATTAACACTGCAATCTACTGGGAAAAAAGAAACAATATTTTCAGGAATACAACTTGTGCATTGCAGAATTGCTCACACAGGTAGTTAGCTGCACTTTTGCTTCAACAGTAACTACACCCAAATTATAGAAAATGTTTAACTTACAATGGTACCTAGCTTTATTTTGTTTTCTTTTCTACTTTTTGACACACTTGTATCTGAGATGTTTGCCTCCAATTCCTCCTGGTTGTTCACAGCATTGTCAAATTACATTTAAAACATTCAACAGCAGCTAATGAGACATAGCGTCCCAGTTGATAATCTACTGACCTCACTATGGACTATTTCATTGATATAAAGTAGTCCCTACCAAAACTGTTCACTGTGAGATCAGTGGATTATGCAAAGTAACTGCAACATTTTTCTGGAAGAAGTTGCTTTATTTTTATTTTTTTAAAGCAACTTCTGTGAGCACAAACATTCACCTCCATTATATTGGGGTGGAGGCAAAATCTCAGGTATATAATCTAGGCAAGCAAAACCAAAACTGTCAGCAAGGTTAGAGACCAGGCAGATCACGTTTGCATGTAATTTGGCTGTACTGACCCCTTAAAAAGAGGTCCAGCTAGAACAATAACAGGGCACCTTTTAAACAGTCCTTAATGCAAAGCATAGGTCACTACAGAAAAATAGGCATGCTTAGTCCGTTCTATGCTGCCTGGCCTTCTGTTCTGACCTCAGCTCATTGGATTAATTTCTTATGATTTACACAATGGTTACAGTTTTAGTCTAAACGTTGTTTCTTTTTTCCCCATCAGCTTTGTTATACTCTCCACTTTTGATTCTGTTAATTTCTTTGCAGTACATTTATTTTTGTGGGTCTTAAGGTTTGTATTACATTGATCTCATGCATGTCTATTCTTCTCTGTTAATTATTTATACTTTAAAAAATGATGGTACTTAAGATTGTTGGATACTTGCATTTTTCTGCTTGGAAACCCAATGTTACCAAATGTAACACGTGTGACAGAGACTCAAACATGGCTGACACCTTGTCACAGAGAAAACAATGTAATGTGTGTAATGTGTCAGTGAGGAATTTTAATTTGTGCTACACATTTTAACAAATCACAAAAACAAACATTTAAAAATACATATACTTCTCTATTTCCAGAATGTTTACGTATTGATGACAGCTGTTTTTACATCGAGCAAAATAATTTTTTTTCTCAAAGTCAGAAAAAATACCTTCTAAATAGCTTTGTCATTTAGCAGAAAGAGCAGCATACAATCATTACGCATCTTTTTTTGTTTTTCTAATGTGCAACAACAATCACTGAAATCTTGCGCAAATGTGCCTGTTTGCCAACTAAAAATGAGGCCTGTGCAAGGACATTCGGAAAAGCTAAAGGCGGAGTGAGAAAGAGATTAGAGAGGGGGGGAAAGTGCTGAAGAATATCTAATTAAGACAGTGTCTGTGACAGGAATTGCCAACAGCTTGATGCCTTTGTAGAGACTGCAGAGATAGAAACTGCTCACTGAGGAGAGGGAGAGAGGTAGATGGGGGAAATTGAAAGCAAAAGCGTAGGGAGTCAAGAGTATAAAATTTGTCAAAAGTACCATACAGAAAGAAAGGAAAACAAGACGAGAGCAGTTGAAATGTGTGGTCATGTGTTGGTCCCACCCTTCCCCTGATAAAATTGATACAAGTCTACTGATGCAACATAACTGTCACTATTGTAGTGTTGCTGATCATGTACTGTTAAAGAAGCTGCTGTGTTAATCTAAAAAGGTAAAGCTGTGTAAAAAGGTAAAATAAAATAACAAAATGAAGAAATATTTAAGGTTTTAAGGATTATTACAATAATGCTAATATGTGCTAAGACAAACAAAACTGTATGCACAGGCAGTTCCATTTCTCATTTTACCACTACTGAAATAAGAGTGAAAAAAAAACAATCAGTTTGTCTACATTAGGTTAGCTCCACTTCAATCAACCTCAAATAGTTGCCTCTTTTTTTGCCCTTCTCTGCTGTCCAATCACCCCAGATAATCTTGAAACTGAGGAGCTTCACACTGATAAACCAAACTGAGCTAAAGTAAAGCAAAAACGGCAAAGTCTTTTTGTTAGTTATTCCTGGATTTTCTTCAAATATCTTCTGTCAAAACAATACCCCCTTTCATTTTGTGCTTTACGTAGAAGGCAAGAAGGGATAGACCACTCACATTCTGGTCTAGGCCTTAATATTGACATGTTTTTTTCTTTTAAGAGAGACAACCTGTTTTACAGTAAGGAGGATGCCTTAGGAAGAGTATAATCATATTCATAACAGTCTCCAAAGCCCCAATGGTCTGAGTATACACAGCTAAGTACTCTGTGAAACTACACAATATATCAACTCTGATCATCACAGTTTCTTCTGTAAATGCCAGCCATTTCAAATCTCTGAACACACATTCCCTGGTTTTAAATCAGGCATTGACTCCAATCAGAAGTGCAGGAGAGGTGAGTTCTTTGGCCTGAGACTGACAGCAACTGGTGCATCTGCTCCATCAACCAGAGGAACGGTCGTATCTGAGATATTATCCAACATTCAAAGTAAAAGTAGTGCTGATTTGATTTTAATATACATAATGCTTTCATTTATAACCTTACTTGTGTTGTCAGTGAATGACGATTTACAATACAAAGACTGTAAAGCTGAAAAAGTCCTGAAAGAAATACTTGCTTTTTACATTCACAATGTATTTTTAAACTTTGCATCTATTTTTGACCAAAATATATGTTCCTTACAATTTAATTCCCTTCTGTTGAGAGAGGCTGCCTGTACATTTTTTGGCCTTGTCGGCTGCAGTCATATCAAACGAGTATAAAAGGCGAAGCAGTTAAGGGACCATAAGAAGGCTGTCCATTGGGTACCTGGTAAGAGGCCTTGGGTTTTACTTCCTAGGATCATGGGTTTGTGATGTCATAGCAACGATGACAGGCTGCTGAGCAGGTGTGACTTGATGCTGCGCAGATTCAGTCCCACCCTCGTCCTCCACCTTTGGCCGCTTGGCCAGGGGCTCATCTGACTGCTCAGCTAAAGTTTCTGCACTGGGCTGTCTGCTCACCAGCACTGGAGGGGAGCTGGAGGCCTGGGCAGCCAAGATCTGGAGAGGACTACTCAGGCCTGGAAAGCAAATGAAAAGAAAAAGAAAAGTTAGGTGGAGTAAGTATCTGGATGCCTTGAGTCAATAATATCATTCTATATTCATCAGCATGACTGCAGGGTTTTCCCAGGATGTGTGTTTGTCAATGAGTATGAAGTTAGCAGTAACATTTTAGCTGTAAATGTAGCGATGCAGTGTGTGTACAGTTGATCTGTTGGTGAATAAATGCTACAACCCATACATGTATTAGGGCTACAACTCCACAAGAACCAAGCTAGGTTCAGGTGTCCTGCTTTCCACCTGCTGATTAAGTTAAAGGGGGTTAGCCACAGAGCTAGCGACAACTTCAGTGCAGGCTCTTTAACTTAAGGTGGGCTGGCTTTAAGGTTGATCAGATATTCTCATTTTTGTGACAAGCTACTCCTCCAAGATTGCTTAAGTAATGTTCTCCCTCGCTGCAACCGACAACCACTAAGCTTTATGCGACTAATGGCGCTATGACGTCACCGATATGCTAATAAGCATATAACAACATTTGCACCTAAGCGTTCTAAAAACCCAGGGAAAACTCTGGACTGGTCAATGTGTAAGGCAGTGATTGCTTAAAAACTCTTACCAGATACATTAGCAAGGCTGGTTGCTGGGGCAACAGTAGCAGTGGTGTGTTTACCATTCTGGGTAACAGGACGAACAGGAAGCTGATGTAAACCTAGGACCAGGTTTCGTCCATCCCCACCCTGCACCGCACTGTCCACAGTCTGGATCACACGCTCTCTGTTAAGCTGGGCTTCTGATGGAAAACACATAATTCACACATGTAACAGCAAAACTAAATAGTTTATAGAAGTGTACATGTATGATCACGCTACCAAACCTCAGAATAATGTATCAGAAAATCTAGTTAGATTATGTTTTTATTGTGTCATGCACAACCAAATTCTCAGCCCCTGTGGACTTAAACGTGGGGAAACATTTGTTAGACATGAACATAACTTCATATAGAATTACATTGTAAACGTAGATCTTTGTTTTCTGACATGCTCTACAAATAAATCTGCTAAAAAAAGGTTGCATTCCTACAACACGGCTTGTTTATTATAATTATACATTCATCTAGATTAGTGTAGCTGTTAAATCATATAAGGACTAATAAAACAGGAAATAGACTTCATCTTTAATCTCACTTAGTGTTTTGATAACACAATATTTGTTTTTCAAGGAGACCATAAACATGCTTGTTTTATAGCCAATAGTCATGTACCTGACTGTAACTGTGCACATATAGATGACTTTTACATCTAGAATTGATAGAATACAAAGTGTCACAATTACTAAGCTGACCAGCTGGTCAGTCAGTTTGAAATGTTCAGACTAAACTCTGGATAGCAGAGACAAAAAACATCATCCTAAAATCTTTGAAAAGTTGACAATTAAACATGTGAATGCTTGAACGTAGCCAAACGTCCAACACGATGCACATAAAATGTGTGGGAGCTAAATGCAAACATAAACCATTTTAAATATCTTCACAATACTGCAAAAAGTGCAAAACAATTATGGACAGATTCCAATAGTTAAAACTGGAGATGAGCAGACCAACATATATAATAAAAAAGGTACTACTGTATAACATAATACACAAATTACTTCTTAAAGAGATTGCCATGGCTATACCTCTGAATTCACTGTTGCCTTCTGCTCCTCCAACAGGGGGAGCGCTGTACCCATTCAGAGGGTTGGAAGTTAAAGGGACGCTAGTGACCACCCGCACCATGGTGACAGAGGACTGAGTGGGATTCTGAAGCACGTGGATGGGCTGGACATGGCCGCCACCACCTGGAACGAAAGAAAGGGTCTTCCCCGGGCCAGAGGGCAGGACTGTTTGGTGAGGGGGTGCAGCCATGATGACATGTTGAGCACTGACTGGAGATCCTACACAGAGATAGACGCAAACGACAATTGTATCTCTCTTATAGTGTATATTAAAAAGCCTTCGTGTGTGCGTCTTTGAACATATTTGTATGTAATTACATGCAGGCTCACCTGGGGCACTCTGAGAGTACCTATATTCAGGGACAGATGCCAGTTTATTAGCCAGCTGTTCGTGGTGGTCGTGAGAGATAGGAGAGCCCTCTCTGCTCAAACATTCAGGAGTCTGCAGCCCACTGGATGAAGGAGAAAGGAGTCCCTGGTGGGTTGGGGATGCAGGAGCACTCCTGAAAAAGAAAGAATGAAGGAAAAAAAGACAAAAGCAAAGAAGAGGGACCAAAGAAATCAATTAATAGGCTACATCATGAAAACAGTAACTTACAGAGATCATTCACTGCCAGTGCCTTCTGCTGAATATATTACCTACAAACTAGACTTACTTTGTTCTATCCAATCAAATGATAGCCAGAAGCAGAGAGAAAGGAAGGGTTAACAAAGTCAAATCAGAAGCGACAGAGCATGTCTGACAGTTTTGTGTCTGTGTGTGTGTGTGTGTGTGTGTGTGCGTGTGCGCGCGCACAAACCATGCAGCTGAAGGCCACAGGTGACCAACTTACCTAGAAGAGAGAGGTCCGAATGGCGTCCTAAAGCAAGCAACCCCTCTTTGCCGTCTTTTCCTGAAGGCTTGCTCCACCAATTTGCTCTCAGAAGCAGAATCCACACGCCAAAAACTCCCTTTCCCAGGCTCATCCTGAGAGCGGGCCACTTTCAGAAAGTAGCGGTTTAGAGACAGGTTGTGTCTGATTGAGTTCTAGAGGGGGAGATAAATCATTTTGTCACTGAACACAGATCTTGAATGTTATAGCCAATGACCCCCAAACAGGACACGTATTTATGTCTTTTAATCTGAAATTAATGAAAGTAGCTAATAAGTCTTCCTATTTCATCATACAACTATCTTCTACATGAAAACTCCAATACTGTGTGGCTGTAAAGTTTTACCATTTAGTTTAAGACAGAAAGAACCTACCTGCCAGCCCTTGTCTGCAGTGCGATAGTAGGGGTAGTGTTTGGTGATGTGAGCATAGATGCCACTAAGAGTCAGCTGTTTATCTGGGGCAGAAGAGATGGCCTGGACAATCAGCTGTGCATAGGAATAAGGTGGCTTGGACTCATCCTGGACATACAAGAAACAAGTATTAAAATCCACACTTCCTCAAGCACATATTGTATGTAAGCAACCTCTTTCAAAGTTACAACATATGTGTTGTAATTCAAAATTAACTCTTTTTGATGTTACTGAGTCTTAACCTTGGGGCTGTCTCCACCAGTTGACTCCCCCCGCTGCTCACTTCCCCCTCCTCTCTGCTCAGCAATGCTTCGTCTCTGCTCAGAAACAGCCTTGGCAGCATATTCAGCTGCTAACTGGAGGTCAGAGGTCACGTTGCGTCCATAGCGATACCCGGATGACCCTGCCCCTCGTGGACTAGCAGGACAGGAATTAGGAACACTGAAGAAAAAGAAAACACATAGGAAAAAGTCTGTGTTAATGACTGCAAGTGTAACAATATATAAACAAGATTAATTTAATCCCCTCCGTACCTGATTTGGTCACTACAGTCTCACAACTACAAATACAACTTAGAATTTGTGTACATAAAAAGTAAGGTTATTTAATAATTATCTGAGGAGTCAAAATAAAAATATATATATATTGCAGATTTTTATGCAATTACGTATAGCCTGTAATTGCATAAAAATCACATTCTGAAACGTCTCATTGTCACCACATGACAAAGCTCAAATTAGCAATTAAAACTTTCTATAATCACACACAAACTATTACACACACACACACACAAAGCTGTTATGTTTTTGTGAAGTGAGTCTAATGCGGCAATTGCGGAAAAATACATTACATGATTGAGAATATCAACTGGTGACTAATAGGGATGGGCAACCAAGCATTCAGATGAATGTATAATTATAATAAACAAAGCTCCACCAATCCTAAATCGATTCATAGAATTCTAAATAGTATTCATATTTATTTTTTCGTTTTGTAATGACATTCATACTATCACATGGGAAAGGTAACTACATGTACATACTCTGAATAGCTTTTTTTTAAATTGAGAATTGTTTTTGAATTGAAAATCGATATTGAATCGAATCGTCTGAATAGTGCACCCCTAGTGACTAATATACAACATGATGGCCAGATAATGGCACTCGACAACAAGGAGGGAGTAAAGCTTTGCTTTTCACCAAATACTGTTCATAACTTGAAAGTACTGGAAAACATCTGGAGAAAAAAAAGGCTTATTCATAATTTAAGAAATTATGATAGGAGTGCACTAATAATACTAATGAAAATCCACATTACCCTTATGTCACTCTGATAATTGTCATATATATATATATATATATATATATATATATATATACACACACACACACACACATACATATATATACACATACATACATATACACACACACTTTATTTTACAATTTCTTTTACACACAGTACACAAGAGCTACATTTGGAAACATTATTCCAGCTGAGACCAAGGGAGTTCTAAACGCAAGGTGATCATAAAACACACAACAATAAGCAAAAACCCTCAAAAAGTATGTTAATTATTAATAAGGTTTTATCTGGCACTGTTGTGAGACAAAACACAAGGAAAACCAGTAACTCATACAACTCACACCTGCTTCTGTTTGTAAAGTAAACACTGGTTTCTGGGAGAGTCAGTGTGCTTTGAATTACCTTTGGCAACCCACACACACACACACAAAAACTAAACCATTTCATCCCCTTTGCATGTGTACATGGGCTAGCAGTAGAAGTGTGAGTGCAAGTAGGGGCAGAATAATGTTATTGTATACAGCTCATTTAAGTAACCAAACAGGAAAAGTGACTCTTACCATCCTGTGAAGAGACACCCTTGGCATTTAAGTGGGAGCATACTTTACACAATAAATCTTTTGTTTTATGTCATGTATGGGGAGACTGTCAAAAAAGGTGGCACAAAAAAATTTCAGCCACAGCTAAAGTTTTGGAAAGATGTATGAGCAAGCATCTTTACTTTGTGTGTGTGTGAGTGTGTGTGTGTGTGTGTGAGTGTGTGTGTGTGCGCACGCACACACGTGTGAGAGAACATGAGCTGAGGGCTGAGTAGGGACGGTAGGGGGCTCTGAAAAGGAAACCACGAATGAACGGAAAAACGGCCTACAGGCAAAACAATCTGCCCAATAGCCAATCACGCGCCTCAAAGCTGCAGTCATTCCATATAAGGCAGGCACACACAAGCTGACATTGGTGGGGATGTGTGCTGTAGAAACCAACACAGACCGCCAGAGGGCACAATCAGCGCCACCATGCTTGCCAGTAGCACATGCTGTGTACATTTATAGAGCAGTGATTTTTAAACATGTGCTATCACAGCTCTTTAGAGGGCAGCTTTCTATCTCAACAGAAACACTGCAGCCGCTAATCAGTACACTTTCAACCAGGAAGGAGATTATCAGTGAATATGAGCAGATATAGTATGTGTTTTGTAAAAACGTTGCAGGCATCTGGGTCAAATCAGTAAAAAAAACAAAACAAAGGAAATTAAACCTTATATGTTTGCAATTGCATACACATGAATAAACAGACACGAGACAAGGTGAGAAAGTAAATCACTCATATACTCTGATAGATCTAAACACTTACTTCGTATTACACAACTGAGTTATAAAGTGATGTTTTGTGTTCAGTTTAGGTAAATCACCAACCAGATACATCCTTACATGAAATTGTAAAGTGGAATATCCTGATGTTTAATTGATAGTGCACATCTTTTAAAACAGGACTGAATAATATAAAGGCTTTATTACTGCCTAATTATTTTGTAAATGAATTGGTCCATGTATAGGAAAAAGTCACAGAAAATGCTGATGATGAT
Organism: Etheostoma perlongum; assembly: GCA_026937815.1. Classification (NCBI taxonomy): domain Eukaryota; kingdom Metazoa; phylum Chordata; class Actinopteri; order Perciformes; family Percidae; genus Etheostoma; species Etheostoma perlongum. The sequence goes on along the minus strand of CM049372.1, from coordinate 26,486,876 downwards.
TTTCTAACATCCAATGTGATGTCATCAGATTGCTTTTTTGTCACTTCACTATCACATCAGAAAAAGAAAAATCAGCAAATCTTCATTTAAAGAAGCTGGAGTGTTTAGCGTTTTTATTTATAAAATTACACTTGATCAATTATCAAAACAGCTGCTAATTAATCTGTCAGTAGACTTATCAAATTATTGATTTATCATAACAACTATTTAAAGTTTTGGAAAACTGGAGACAGAAAACACAAATTAAAGCTCAGCGGAGCTTAAACAAAAACGGTCACAACAATGAACGGAAAAGTTGTCTAAAAGAAGTTTCCAACAGCTTCCAAATACTTTGACTTAAAAACTGGTCTCTTACTACCAAATCTGGACAATCTGCGTTGCATTTATGAAATGTTTGTATATTGCATGCTGTGTTTGCAATGTTAATCAATGTGAGCCTGTTGGGTCTCCCCTTACCTGAGGGTGCCTGTGGGCGAGGGCAGCGGCGAGCCAAATGCCCTGATGTTCTCTTCATGCTGCTGCATTGTGGGAATGCTGATTTTGAGAGGGGATATGTGGGGCAAAAGCGGGCGAGGTGGGAGAGAGAGCTGCTCCCGCTCTCTGTGCTCCTCAGGCTGCAGGAGGGACATAAACTGGATCTTGATTACTGTACTGGGAAAACGAAACACACACCTAGAGAGCAGGAAGGCAGGAGGGAGAAATAGAGGAAGCAACGGGACAGAAGAAAAGTGAAAGTGATTAGTGCATTCTCTTCCATACAACATAATCTAAAAAGTGACTGTTTTGGAACGTTTAATCAAATGACATGATCTTCCTCAGCAGATGGAGTTTGCCCAGTTGACATAGAAATGTATATCATAACATTTTACTTTACAGACTTCTTATTTTAAGACTCAAAGTTATTTCCTTTAGTGCTCAGGAAAACGGAAATTTGAACATTTACAACAATGTTCAATATAAAATGTTATTATAAGTTACACATAGTGGGTAGAAAAAAATCTTCCTCAAGTGACTGCACTTTCCCCTTAACTGGGTTTGTTTCTAATATAAACAATGTCTTTAGTCAACATCGACAAGAAACTTGTCTGGTTTAGACTTAACACACCATCTGCTAACCTGCATTTCCTCTTTTAAGGCAGGTCTGGACAACTGCCTCAATAAAAGCAGGAATCAGTCCAGGCCCAAGTCAGTTCAAGGCAAAACAAAACCCAGGAAAATAATTATGTGTGCGAGGGATTGAGTAAATGTTTTACTATGGAACCTCAATAACAAATGTAAATAGAGTAATGTATCCTAGCAGGTTCAAGCAGCAACGTTGTATATTCAGTGTTAGGTCTTTGTGACTGCAACCATCTTATCTGCTAAAATTATGATGATTGTATCTTCTTTAAGCAAAAAACTGAATCCCTACTAATTCTAGGGGTGCTGAACTCAGGCCACCCTGAGACAAACCAATAAAAAAAAAAATACATTCCCGCACAAGACCACAGATGTGTTGTAACCAGTTTCAGACAGTCTATGTGTTCCATTTCATCGTTTTTCTATAATTTGTCACTGAAAAACTGCAGCTGTCAATGAAAATACCAAACCCATGTAAAATCTGCTCACAGCTGTCTCTGCCTAAAGCAGGCCATCCTCAACAACAGTCAGTAAGAGAAAAGCATTAGTAAGAAAGGACATAGACTGGAGGCAACTCTGAAGGAGCTTCAGAGTTCCACAGCTGAGATGAAAGAGACTGGCACAAAACAACTTTTGCTTAATTCCTTCACCAGTCCCAGCTGTATGCCAGAGAAGCAAAGAGAAAGCCACTGTTCAAAGAACTCACATGGCATTTTGAATAGTCTTAGTCCTAGAGAGAGCACGTGAGAGACTAGGGAGGTCATTATACAATCAATTTAGTAGTTGATACCAATACCAGTGACATTTCACAATTCAATATCATTATAAAAAAACATAATTGAACCCATGTACTTTAACATGCACTCATTTATAACATGTATTACAGGATAAGGATGACAAGAACACTTTGGATTTGTTAGAATCCAAAAATTCTATTTGTGGACAAATCTGATCACTGTGGTCACTCTTTATTTTCAGTTTCAACCCCCTTTCACTGTTTTGCCGTGCAGTTAAAGGCAGTCAAGGTGTCAAGGTGCACGGAGACAAGGAGCTACTCACTGTGCGTGTGGGCATGCATCCTTTTTTTACCTTTTAACAGTACACTACAATACTTGTAGGTGTATATGCTGCCTCTGTCAGGTCCGAAAGTATTGCATCCCTTGTACTGGTACAGTACACAAGTAATGTCACGTTTTCAGAATTGTCATCAACTTGGTACCAAAGTATTGGTTTTTCAAGACATTCCTATCTGAAAAAAGGCAGGAGGCAAGACATTCATAAATTGCAGGCCCCAGAGGCTGTAAACATGGCTATGTTTGATATGGCCTTGGTTTGCCAGGGTTATGTTTACTCCATGTGCTCCTGCAATGAGGATGTGTTTTCAGCCTGTATTTCCTGTTCAAAGCCCAACACACCCCCAAACAGTCTTGACAGCCAATCAGAGAGGATAAGGGCACAACCACCCAACCAATCAACCCCCAATTGACACAAGCAAAGTCGATGCTTTAGCTTTTAAGATTGCCACCCTAACAACCAAAGCAGTGAAAGCAGCCTTGATAGTGGTGCAACAACAGTACAGCTAACATCATATTCAAACACCAGATGGGTCCTCTTGATACATTTTTTTTTTTTATTGAGCTGTCAGGGGTGCGTTTGTTTACATTAAAGGTAACGTGACGGCGACACGTTGGTTAGCTTCACAACTAGCTAGCTAACATAATCGCCCTGGAACTGAGACGACTTTTACCAGCAGCCAAAATATGATTTAAATTTTTTTTTTTTAAATTAGCCATTTCTACCACAACTTGATTGTTTCGAAATATCATAGGAACCTTTCAATTTCTGCATTTGCTGACTACCTAGCTAACGCTTATGGTGACGATAGGCCAAATTATCTATCTAACGTTAGGTTAATACACTGATTTACAAAGTGGGGTAAATGTAGACAAATGAATAACAGTTATAATTTGACAGCTCACAGTGGAGACATATTGGATAATTAGGTTTACAGCTCCACTGTCCAAACAAAGGTTACAGTGCATTTATCCGAAGCTATACCCGACCAGACCAAATGAAACCGTTCAGATTATGGGGTGCCATGACAAACTTTGTATCCCCCTCAGAATACGTACATTTGGAATGCTAGTATATCTACCAAAACTATTAATGTTGTGGTTGTTTGTGTTAACATATCTAGCACACAATTTTATAGGTGTTTTAAAGTTTGATTCAATAGTTGGGTGTCTAGTAAGGGGGAAACATACTTTAAGTGGGATAAGAAATCTGTCATGACACCAGCTCCAAGATTTTTGTGATGTGTTCCATCAGTAGGTCAATGCCTAACTTGAACATTAAAGTTTGCTCTGCAACAGCCAACCGCCGTGTTACCATAATTAGCCAGTCGGTGGCGGCTATGCTAGCTAACTGCCTGCACTCACTCTCTGGGTAGCGACAGCGGCGGCGCCCCTCTTCGCTGGAACACCCCGTCAACGAACACCCCATTCTTGCCCAAGCACCGGAGGGAGAAACCGCTCGTCTCGTCGTAGTTGATCTGCAGGTGTCGCCGTGAAATGAAGCTCGAGTGACCCATGTTGACGTCCACGGAGCCGTGAGACGAGTTCCGGCCTATGGTGACCGTCCTCTGGCGCATCACAAACTCAAAGTCCCGGCCTTCGAGTCTGGCCAAGGCCTGCAGAGGAGGACAAGCGAGTCGCACGGGAAACATCCCGGCGTCGGCGCGGGCTTCAATCATCGGAGGACCCAAGAGGGCAAGCGAGGGCTGGTGATAGGAGTGCGAGGTCACCGCGACGCGCACGGGACTGCATGGTGCCGACTGTAGAGCGAGCAGGGCTCGAGCTCCGGTGTCTTCCCGGTAGTCTGCCATCTTCTTTCGGAGGGTCAACACACTCTCACACGCGCACACTCTACTTTTCTCGCACACAGAGTTGCAACGTTAGAGTTTTCGGCCAGGGCACTTGTTAGCTCCGTGGCTCTCGGAACAACATGGAGTCCGAACCAGTGTAAGAACGGGACCGGAGTCTCTACAGGAACGGGACTCGTGCTGCATTCATGGGATCCTCGTAAGCTGCTGCTCTAAAGATAATCATACAAGATAGTTAGTGCAGAACTTTGGTTCAACCATAAACAGTCAAATTAATGGACACAGCCACGCCATAGACTTCCAAGCAAGGGGGGTAAGCCTCTCTTCACAAGGCGTAGCTCATATGGCGCAATATGATGCTAACAAGCCATCACCTGCCGTTAACGTTCCATTGACTGCCATTCATTTTGACATCACTTTGAAAGTGACTCTATTTAGCTGGTAGCTGGAGAGATGCCAGTTCACCTCCTGGGCACTGCCAAGGTGTTCTTGAGCAAGTCACCCCCAACCACTCAGGGCGCTGGTCCAGCACTGGCAGCCCACTTACTCTGATATCTCGTCATTAGTGCATGTATAGAACCTGAGCATGTGTGTGTGTTCAGGCCTGTGTGTAATAACAACAGAATGTAAATTGTAATTTTCCCATAGGAGATCAATAAAGAGTGCAAATTAAATTAATTAACAACCCTTTATGGACTTTCTGCCCAATTAAAGCTCAAGGTACATATCTTCACATGTTCTGGGAGTGCTCTCCTGTTGGTCAGTTCTGGAACAATATTGCATCCAAAATTTCTGCTTTGATTAATGTTACTGTACCCGTTACTGTAAATGTTTTAGTTCTGAATGACCTGTCAGCCTTCCAGCTCTCTAAAGCTCAAACGTGCTGTGTTTGCTGGACTTACAGCTGCTAAGAGAATGATTGCAACCCGTGGAAACCATCTCATGACATGTCTATTCGTGCGGACCCTTCCCTTCTTGGCTGTTGTGTACATGGAACTGTTGACGGCGCGCCTCCATGGAGCGCCGGAAAGGACCCTGGACACTTGGCACAGCACTGCTGGCTCTTTGACCTTAACCTGCGCATGTGATTTGGTCCCTTGTCTTATGTGTGTGTGTGTGTGTCTGTTTCTGCATGTGTTGTTTTGTCTCCCTCCTTCCCAGCTTTCCTCTCTGTGTTTTTTGGCCCTGGGATGCGTTCCATGTCTCACTGTGTTGTTTGTAATTGTTTGTTTTGTTAATTTTTGAATATGAAAGAAACATTTTTAAAAAATGATCACAAAAACACGTTTGAACTTATTCTGCTAGATACCACGTTTACATTTAGTATGGGAGGGGTGTCAATTCAAACCATTTTCTGGACAGTCAAACGCCACCTATTCTGGTTCAGTGTTACTAGGATCTTATCAGAAATATTTATTCAGCATGTCAGTCTACAAGCAGTTTTTAGTAGGCTATGTTATATAAAACTGCACAATGATTTGTCAAAGCGTGTTAACTGAGGTCTGCTCAATCCCAAGTGTAAAGATTTTTAGGTTTGGACATAAAGGTGCACTATGAGTTCCTGCATGGTTTCAGCACAATTTCATTTTTGTCTGCAATCGCAGGCATCTCTCCTTGATCCGCTAGCTGCCTGCCCCCTGAACACACTGTGTCGGGAGACAACACAGGAGTCGTAAACATCAAACAAACACTAGTGGCACTGGATAGACAACAAAACACTCCAGCCGACAAGATGGTTGGGGGAGGGGGTGGGGTTGGGGTTAGTGACAGTTAGTTAGTCATGACAGTTACAGTAACATGGGGGAAGGGGCAAGTTGGCTCTGTTTTGTATGAAATTTACTTGGAACGTCAACAGAAGTAACCAAGCAAGAACTCATAGCACACCTTTAACTAGATTTAGGGTAAAAGATGTTTTGGTTTGTTAAAATAACATGGGCAACGGGCAATGCACGTTTCTTTGTAATAGCGTCTTTTAAAGTAGTAAGTAAGTGCTTCATGAGGCAACTTGGCACAGGAACGATAGTTGAAAACACAATGAATAAGAAAATCAAATCAATTCAAATAGAATAAAGTGAAATAAAACATAAGTTAGTCGTAAACAAAAGACAATATCAATAGTGCCGTTACAGTGCATTAATAAATTGCCTATAATTTGTTCAATGGAAAATAAAAGTGCATAAGACAATACATGTTAGGCTACAGTTGCAGAAATATGTAATACTAAAAACGTTAAGATCAGAAACCGACAGTAATGCCGGTCACTGACACGGGATAACAAACGAGAACAGCAGAAAAGTAGTCCTCAACATTATTGCTATCATGGCTGCAGGTTCTCTTCCTTGAACGCCACATTTGGGCACCTGGCCAATATGCTGCAGTTCATTTAGTCACACCAGGAAACAGAATTTGAGATTTATCATCTACTGTTATTATTCAGAATTTCTAATTTATTATAGCTTTTCACTGTCGTGTCTTTCATGAATTGCAGATTGCTCTGTGAATTAAAAAAAAAATATATTTATATATATATATATATATTGTGTATATAAAATCTAACAAGTTACTTAAAGACATTAAAAACATATCCATGAGGATTGCAGTTCATTATGGTATTTATCATAGCGCGTGGGTGCTTAACCAACTTAAAAGAAAATGGTGCATTTAATTGACAGGTTTGGTGTAAATCACATATTTCAGCTATTTTCAGCAGATAACCTTTTCTCAATCCCAGCCGCAAGAGCATGTGGTGTCTGCAGTGGAGCTGGTTTGCCAGCCTCAGATTTTTCTTCTCTTCTTTTTTTTTATCTCTACCCTCTGTTTATAAACATGGAAAGAACAAGATGGTTGAAAAACGCGGATAATGGATCCGTAAAGTAGCAGGAGCACATGAGCAATAAATGAACAAAACAAACAGACCATCCACAAGAGTGCGCTGTTGTGATGTAAAACATTTACAGAGCTAGAGTGAATACGTGCATAATTACAACATAATCACAGTAGGCCAATGCACTTTCTTACTGAAATATCTGTTCAACCATTAACTCACTGACTGGCTGAAATCTGAATGAACCCTCTTTACCTTTTATTTTAGTCCCATATTTAACACAGGGTGGTAAGAAAACATGAACACCTGCAAAATATAATAAAAGCCTGTGCAATGAGCCTGCAATAAATATCAGTACTTCCTTCAGACAAGCTTTTATTATCAGAAAAGCACTGATTAACTGTACAGTCAAGCAATGAGACAACAGTGGGTGGTGCTGTTGTGTGGTACAGTATTATGGTATACTGGGAAGTAAAATAACCCTAAAAAATGTCTTTGTAAGTATCAAAACGTTTCTGTTATGCGTCTAACTCTGTAAGTTGCTGTAACAGTGATTAAAATCACATATAACCAAAAAAACTGAAACATTTAAACTATCCTTTACTGTTACCAGTGGCTTTACAAATGATCAATTTGTCACTCAATTTAATTTAAGTACTCAAACAGGATTTTAGTCACAGTAGGCCTGTATACAACATTGCTAAAATTATTATTCTTTATCTTGTTGTTTTATTTTCTGGGTTCAGAGCGTGGCACCAACTTCAGTTTGATTGGTCGTTTCGGCATCAGCAGGCCCTGGATGTCCATTTCCAAGGGGATCTGGCACGAATTTACATGTGAAGAGTAAAGAAGTGCAAACAAAGTCAACTATGCATGAAGCAAATAACAACTGCCAGTATCACAGCTGGTAGAAACCTCTGTGAAGAACAGACAGCTTGTTGAGTGTGTTATGTGACATTTTAGCACATAACAGCATCAAATGTTTTCTAGTTGTTCAAAGTGTCAAGTAGGCATTTAGCCTTTTAACATTAACCCTTTCAACAGACATACAGTACCACGCTCATGATTAGCTTGACCTTTGGTATTATATAACTCTCCATTTCCCAATCAAACAGGCAATAAATCAAATTTGCACACAACGGTATTACTCATACATCATAAAAAAGGATTACTCATTCACCTTAAAAAAACAATAACAAGCAGTGTGATGACTTATGGAAGCTGAATATCTTTGGTCTCACCTCAGTCTCCTTACACACAGAGAAGCTGTATCTCTGCAGGAGCTCCACCATTGCTAGTTTCATCATCACCAGAGCAAATCGCATTCCAATGCAGTTCCTTGGTCCTGCCCCGAAAGGCATATAAGTGTACGGATCAATAGTCTCCTTGTTTTCCTTGCTGAACCTGAAGATTAGCACACACACACACACACACACACACACACACACACACACACACACACACACACACACACACACACACACACAATATTGTATCAATAACAGAAATCCAGGTCCTATCTGTGGCTGTTTTGGTAAACCTAAACATATAACTCTTTTCCATACCTCTCAGGTTTGAACTTCTCCGGCTCAGACCACAGATCAGGGTCCCGGTGCAGGGGCCATGTGGGTACCATAACAACCATACCTTTTGGAATCACAAGGCCATTTATCTCCACAGTCGCCTTGGCTACACGCTCAATGCGTGGGGCAATGGGGTACAATCGAAGAGACTCGTTGATGACGCAGTCTAGATATTCCATCTGCATCAGAGCCTGGTATTCAACAGGACCCTAACCAAACACATAGACACACATAAACAGTACATGACAAGGCCACCACTTGTTATATCAGGCAAAGTTAGGAGCTACAACAAGCGCTGAAGAGATTCATTGATAGTTGACAGTGGTACTGAGGTTAAAAAACACTGTTTTTTCTAGGTTTAGATCAAAAGACTGATAGCACTCTCATGGCATTGAACTTCTCATTTAACACTCTGCAAGAAAGCTTAAAAGAATATGTTTTCAAAATTCTCAAACTGTTCTTTTAACAATGTGAAAGGAGCCAGTCCCAATAACACACCCAGAGAGTTATCACCTAACTCTAGTTAGGTGATAACTAATAATATTTACAGACAATGTAATGGAATTATGCTTCTCCAGAGTTAAAGGTATGGTAAGGTAAACGTCTCTGCCAACCTATGCATAGAGTCACTCAAACCTATCCAATTCACTTACGTGCAGCACAAGGAAGTGTAATTGCTAACTTCTAGCTTTAAACTAGTAGATTACTCAGATACTTGTCTCAAGAGTTTGAGGAAATCAAACCACAGCTAAAAGAAAAGTGTATATCTGACTTCAGTTCATCAGTTGGGCAGAAACAACACCCCTGATGACTGTTTATGTTGCTCTGCGCATGCTGGATGTAGAAATAAGCATGTTAGCCGTAACAACTTCAAGAGGGGGACAATATATTAGAGTTCCTTTGCAGTCAAGTGGCCAAAAAAACAATGAAAGCAGCTATAAATTAATTATTTTGAGACCTTCCTGCTACTTAAACATTATCCTCTCCCCAACGCACCTTATCGGGGAAGGTGGAGTCGACCTCCTCCTGCAGCAGTTTCATGGCATGAGGGTTTGTGGCCAGATTGTAAGCCAAGAAAGAGAGAGAGCTGCTGCTTGTTTCATAGCCAGCAAAGAGAAAAATCATTGCTTGAGAAAGGATCTCATGATCGGTTAAACCTGGGGAGACAAAAGATGTGATTTATAATAACTTGAGTTGTGGTTTTATGTGTGTCTAAATAATACATGTGGCTGTGTATGTGTGTGTCACCTTTATCCTGTTCCACTTTACTGAGGTCATTGTTTTTCTGGGAGTCAATCATCAGCTGAAGGAAATCCACTCGACTCTAGTAGACATATGAGAATAACTTTGATTATATTCCCCAATCTGCTGATACAAATATATGTATATACGCACATGCAGACAGTAATACCAATACACACTAGACAATAAAAAGCTCTGTACCGAGATCATCTGTAAATGAGGATTTGTTGTTTGTATATACTGTGTGTGTATATATACATATATATACTGTATATATACAGTACTTACAGTATTCATGTATTTCTCCGAATGATTTGTGTTTGCAACCAAAAGACGTTTGCTAAATAAGTTAGTGGTGTTTTGTAATCCCATGTGGGATGGGCCAAATGTTTGGCATGACACAGAAATAAAATTCAACTAAACTAAAACTAATACCTTTTGACTGCTTTGTTCTCGATTAGACTTGATCTTCTGCAGTGCAGCGTAAAAGAAGTCTGTGACAGCCACAGGGAAAAAGGAAAACTCCATCTTCTCCAAAATAGGACCCATAAAGGGGAAGAAAGCTGAAATTTAGCAGAAAGAAAAGAATTCAACAAGGACATCAGTCAGAAAGTGATTGTATTGACTGGAAACATTCACAACACAGATAGTTATTAGGATTAGCTGCATTTTACTGACATAAAAGGAATTATGTACCAACAATGAGGAAGATAGGGTTAAAGAAGTCAAACTTCAGCATCTTCTTGATGTTAGTGACAAAAGGGTCTGAGGGGTTGTTGAGTGAGTCTATATCGACACTGAAGGCTGTGCTGGTTACTACATCCATACTGTAGGGTCCAAAGAACCTAATCAGCAAACAAACACATTAGAGATGAACTTATCATGTTTGTAAAAAGTTGACTTTAGGCATTTTCTGTAGTAATTTTAAATGAATGGAATATGTGTCCTTACTCCTTTAGCTCTAAGGGCTCATCCTTGTCTGCCTTCTTTTTCATGCTGCTGATCAGGTTAGCAGAGTGGTGCTTCATTATGCCAAACATCTGAGGCACAGACAGGGACACTGTCACAGATAAATACACGGATACAGAGTTCCTGCTGTTTGTGTTTAAGATAATAAAATGGATAATTGTGAAATGCTGAATACTTTCATCTCTTTAGGCCTCTAAAAATTCCTTTTTTAACAAAACAACATGGGAAGGAAAAATGACTATTTGGTTGAAGTGGTGACGGCTAATATCCCCACTGAGACCATATCTTGTCATGAGATCTCACAGGTAAATATTTGTTTATTTTTAAGGGGTCACGGGCCCCACAATACATGTTGGGACTGCACTGCCCTCAAAAGAATTAAATCAAGTAACATTACAGACCTTGGTTGAAAAGATGTTCTGTTCAACATGCAAGAAAGGGCAGAGGAGGGAACTGTACCTCTTTCAGTCTTCCTGAGGTAAAGGAAGGAGAAAGGACACTGCGGATCCTCTTCCACTGATCATCTTCAGCGATGGACACGGCATCGTACAGTTGTCCGTTCAGCCGGAAGTTCTGCGAGTCAGAAAACATGTCCATGATGAGAAAGTTCAAGCAACCACAATGAATGATTGACATTGTTATATAGTAAGTATAAGTAAGCATACTCTGCGATTAGTGAAGAGAGAGTAACACTCCTTTATCAGAACAGTTTTGATTATGGCAGGATCCGTGATGCACAGCACGGGCTGACGGCCATCAAAAATGCTAAATATGATAAGAACAGAATAGAATATGAATAGAAAAATAATAAAACACCAGGTGAGATTGTTATCTATGCAGTCACATACAAATCTACAATGTAAAACAGGTATACTGTAAACAGAGATACTGCAGCAATAAGGACAACAATTGACAAAATGCATTATACGCATGCAAAAACACACAGTACAACATGCAGACTTACCCCCATGTTTTCCCATATTTCTTGAAGCACATTTCATCAAAGGCAGTGAATCCCTAGATACAACAATAATATATATATTATGAATTGAAAGCCTTTCTTTGATCTCCACTTCACTTTAACATGGTGGAAATATTTGTAGCATGAAAAATTATATTTAAATACTGTATGTCATCATATCATTAACAATAATACTGTTAAAAAAGGATATATGAACTAAAATTGGCACATCAAACCTGATACCATATTGTTGAAATGGCGATAAAACAAAACATGTTTTTAAACTAACAGTTCACAAAATAAAAAAAAGGGGAAATGAAAACTGTTGTCTCATTGTCAAACTGTATGTACACAACTGAGATACTCCAAAAGGCTATAACAGTAGTTACCCCTTTCCTTGGAATTTGAAACATGTGATATGCATTCCCTAAGAATTATTTTCCAATAAATATTTCTATTTGATTATCCGGAGTAAATAGGACATCATTTCGCTACTAGTGATGCTACTGTTGAGTTTTTCAAATCATTTTTAACGACCACCACTTTCATCCACCCGTCAACTTACATATAGCTATAGAAGCTTGAAAGCTTTAAAACTGTGTGAAACATTATGCACCATCTGCCCAGAGAGCTAAATTCTATCACTACACCTTCTATGATATAGCCTACAGTACGTACACTGTCAAACCCCATGTGAGATTTTTTTTTTTTGTTATAATAACTATAGCTATTCAAGTTGAGCATTAGATATCACCAGGGCAGAAGACACTAGTTACTCTCAATATTGTATTACTGTATATATTAAAAAAAATCAATACAAATGTTAATTTTGACCAATATTTCGCTTGCTAAGATTGTACACTCTGGTATAGAACTATGGTGTATTTGCTTCTGAAAAGTTTACCAACCTTTTTATATGCCAGCATTGTGCCAAAAAAAGGGATTGGTTTGGGACCAGGGACACCCATCTTCTTAAATGTTCCAAATGGCCAGCAGACATACCTGTAAAAAAAAAAAAAAAAAAACAGAGGTGGATAAGAGATTCATACAACTCACAAACACCGTACAAATACCTGGGAAAATATTCTTAAACACTTACACAAAGATCAGTGTGATGAAAGCCACCAGGAGGGTCCATGTCTCAGTGGAGAAATAGAAGCCCATCTTTACGTGTTTTTTTCCCTACCTTCAACGACACACACCAAGCCCCAAATCACAACCAGAGGTTTTTATATCCTGCTGATCTGCTCTGTTGCGTGAGTAGCCAGTGTGTGAGAGTTGAACCAATGGCAGGTGGCAGGGTTATGTGAATCATTGACAGAAAGAGACCAAGCAGCACTCATTATTATCATGTTTTACACTTTGTTACCTGTGATTTTGTGACCTAAATTATTATATTGTTCGTATTAAGAGAGAATGAACACACACAAAGTGCATGAAAACTATATATGTTGTATGATCAGAATATTATTCTTTTATATCTCCTGCTATTTGTAATTTAAATGTTCAACAAATACAAGTCAAATAAACTTCTAAAAAATTCTTCCTGGCTCACCCTTTATTAAGTGGACAAAATTAAAACACAAGTAAGCCATTAAACCTGTTTTTTCCCTACATGTATGAGACATACTGTGTTTACTTCAATCTGTGCTCACACAAAGACATGTCCAAGCATAATTCGATGTGTGGGTGGGGGAAACTCAAACACTATCATTTTTGTTGTTGCTGCACAGGAAATGGCTAAAGTTCTTACGTAACAGTGAAAAGAGGCCACACCTCCTGGACATGCAGTCACAAGTCAGTGCAAAAGTGAGATTGCATATGTGTTATGTAAGGACCAAAGTTAATTCTAATCAAAGTAGATTGTAAATTCCAAACAAGTTCATTTAGCCTACTATTCAAATTTATAAATGATTTTTTTCTTCCACAAAGTTTTATGTCATACCTTGACAGTTCAAAACTTGACAAAAAACTGTCAAGGTATTACAAAAAACTGTTAAGGAATGACAAAAAACTGTCAAGGTATTACTGTTAAGGAATGACAAAAAACTGTCAAGGTATTACTTTAGGCCTCTTGTATAAGAAAAAATAAATAAAATATACAGATTGTACATTGATTGAAACTTTACCTAATGCACCAAATCACCAAAGTTTAGCTTTTTCATTTTGAGTGTTTTACTGACACTATGTGACTTTAAAGACATTATTTATTTAATGTGTTTCTGTTCTGCACAGGTATGGCAACTGGACACATATTATTTATATTATACATTTAAGAAATAGGGCATCATAGGTACCACGTACTGGGGCACAATTGGCAGGCACAACTTGGTATAAAGATCTTTATAAATCCTATTTTTCAATTAAAATGACATTTTAAATAATCTTTGTCATTGAATTTAAGAATACAGACTGAGTTGGTAAAGATACAAGCAATTATGTGTTTTTTAAATAGTAATGCGTATGTATTTTAGTCAAGAACAAATCATTACATCACTGGAACCATGCCGCTAAGAATTGTTAAAAAAAGAGAAGAGTGGCTTGGAACTAACCCAGCCATTGAAAAAAGAGCACAAGTAGCAAATTTAAAGGGCAACCAAAATACTGTTCCAAGAATGTACATTTGTAAGTTTACTCTGATATGCTCTACCCTCCAGCTGCACATTTGGATCAAATTGCTACAGAAACTGTCAAGATCAGTGAAATCTCAATCCCAAAGGACATGATTGTTATGATTCCAGCTGATGAGCCAGAACCAGAGCAGTTCAAACCTGACAGGTAGCTGCCACATTGTACTGTATATGTGTATAGTATGTGTGTCACTGTAAAAAACCTTACTCAAGAATTATATTGTGTGTTTGTGTTGCATCAATTATATTTCTGATTACAAATTATTTTCTTTGGATAACCCAAACTGCTTTTAATATTTCATGACACAATCCCTATCAGAGAGTGGTGCATTCATTGTTAAAATTAAGTCATTTCATTTTGTAAATCTTGAGAAAGTCATTCATGCTTTAATCATTTGTAGTAAGTCCTTTTCATTATTTTGTATTAAAATGTGTAATTGTATTTGTTGCTGTATTGTTTTATTTCTTTAGTAAGCACAACAAGCAGAGCATCCATCCATACTCTTACCTGCCATTTTGATTTGCAATTTGCTCAGCTGATGGTTAAACTGGCCATGGTGGAAGTTTTGCAGAACTACAGCTTCTCCGTCTGTGGGGAGACAGAGGTCCTCATTTTTAAATGACATACTTAGGTATCCATGGTCAAGATTGCGTTTACATAATAATTCATGTGATAAGCTAAATTGCATTTAGAGAGAGCACAACTTTCTGATTTAGTGACTTTTTCCATTTCATAGATCCCTTTGACGAGGGACCATGCAGGGCTTGTTGGACCCCTTACACCAATCAAACTAAAGCTGATGACACTTTCAATCACCTCAGGAAATCAGAAAAATCCAACTAGGAAGTATGCAGACGTCCCTCAAGGCTCTATTTGTAATTTTAGTAAATGCTAGTTAAAGTTAATCTATCAATCTGTATCAGAAGTTTGTAATCTGATATAAATCAAAACAGACTCCGTAAATCACGTCAATCATGTTGATATTTTAACAAGAACAAAACTGGAATTTATATAATGCTTCAGGTTTATGATTTATGGAAATGTATGACTATAAACACAGCAAAACCGTTTTTGAATATCAAAACACTAATTTATAACCTGGTGGGTAACAAATATTGTGTCTACCAAATTTGGTTACAATAAGATAAACAAAATAAAAATAGTTTTAAAAACAGTCAAATGGTGGAAAATTCATATTTTTTCTGTTAGATTTAATATTTATTTTTTTTAAGATTATTTTTGGGGGTTTTCCCTTTATTTGTGGTGACAGTGGATAGACAGGAAAGCAGGTCGGATTTGAATCCGGCCGCAGCAAAGGACTCTACATGGGGCGTACGCTCTTCCTGGGTGAGCTGGAGGTTGCCCCGTTATATTTTAATTTGCAATGCTTGACTAGTAGCTACATGTAGCATTATAAATTAACTGTGATTAAAAAATACTGTAAAATGGTGGTATTTTTCAAGCTAATAAAAAAACATATGTTAAAAGTTTCTACTGATGTATTTAGTCAGATTTCTAAAGTTACGGTGCATCATGTGAGACATGTTAAGCCTGTTTTATATATTGTCCATCACAAGTCTAACAAAATATCGCTTATCCACTTTCACACATTCAATTTTAAAGTGTGTGTCTATAAATTTTAGGAGAAAACTGTGCACTTGTAGGACCACCATACAAAGATGTAGAGCATAGAAAAGACCAGTAACCAACCCAGCAATTATTTAAGCTGTGAAGGGATGGCGTGAATAACTGAGCCACAAGGTTAAAAAAACATGTTAAAAAGTAACAGGACAACACATTCCTTTACAAAGCACGCCTATGTGCTCAATGACACCGGTCTCTATAAATAACATGTGTTGTATTGCACTGGATTACATGTTTTTTCTAACATTGTATTGTCCATATAATATATAGAGCAGCAAATTAACATGTCTATGTAACAATTCAAAAATAGTTTAACTTTTATTTATTACCCGACTGCTGGATTGGAGTACAATGTACAGGTTTTGTTTTCCTGGTCACTCAGTGTACAAAGCTTGAAGTTGTGATTTAAAAGATGATACTGACTTCAGTGTTTAGCAGTCTTGGAGCTCTGGGGACTACAACTCGGCCACCTGTTGTCTTGGGGGGGGGGGGGGCTTGAGCTGCGCTTATTTAAATACAATCTTGAAACATGTCCAACTTCAACACATAAAAGAAAAAAAGGAGTCCGGCTTTTGAGATATAACAATCTAGAGTACTTAGCCAAATGTGAGGATTTTATACACAGCCGAGTGACGATAAAGCAGATATGCACAAGCATATGACGCGTGACTCACCTGTCACATGCGTGCAGGTGTGTCAAATTAGGTGAGAAGGTACCTGGAGTGTTGCAACATTCTATGTTAAAGAACCATAGACCATGTTAGGAACTTTAACAGCATTACTGCAGTCACTCATGATAAATTACTAATACAACTTTCAATAGCTAAACTAGTTTTCCTCTAATGCTTTATCATATTAAACATATAAAATAGCTGTGACATTAAAAACATTTTTCCTAGATCATAAACCTCAAGTATATTTTTTAATATAGCAATAAAATCCACCTTTTGAAAGTCTTAGTGGATCAATAGTAAATATGCCATATTTGGTGACACAGATTAAAACAACCATGAAAAAGATGAGATACATTTGGTCATTGCACATCTGTGGGCAGCGGCACAACTAATTCCATATATGGACACAGTTTCAGCTTTGAGGTAGAGTCAAGATATTCATATTAATACGCTCCAAGAGAAAACACCTTCCAGGAGCTTTACAACAGGTACAACTTGTCTTTGTGATAGATTGTTTAATATAGAGATACTGTGTTTTGAGAGAAAGGGCTTGTAGAAAACTCACAGTAAGCAGTAGTCAAAGATAAAAAGAGGCACGAAAATCTCTTTCCCAGTTCTTATCTTGTAGCTCTTTTTTCCTACTTTCTTTCTTTCTCTGTCCTTTTCCTCCTCTCTCCTCTTTCTCCTTGGATGGTGGTTTTACTGCATCACGATCCCTGGGTTGGAAGTGAGTTACTTTTGCTCTTTTCATCTGTCCATACCCCAGGCCTTTTTGGTCTCTCTTCAGCACAGTTGGCACTGGCTGTTGAGGCCCCTCTCCCTCTGGCCCTAGTCCTGTCCCTGGTTTCCAGCCGCAACGAACCATCATCTGGTAGCTGTTGCTGGAGGGGGGGGGAGGCAGTAGTAGGGGGTGGGTGGAGCACGCTGCAGACTGAAGAGATGTAGAGTGGAGGAGAGATGTGACGACAGGCTACTGCTGTACTCGCTACAACACACACCACACCACTGAGGCTGGGGGGCACTGGGGACAAACACAAGAAGAGACAACATTATTGAGAAGAGAAATATAAAAGGAACAGATTCACAGTTTTTTAAAGCATAACCGCTGTAAGACAATGTGAAAAGAGACTTTTATTCCACTCCCTATCTTTATTCACTCCCTTACCTCGCTCAACCACTGTCTCTCTCTTGTATGTATGCTCTTGACTGAAGCAGTACTTTGTTTATTGCCTTTTTATATGCTTATTGTTTACTGTATGCACCTAATACATTAAGACTAATTCATTGCCAGTGTAAACATACACTAAAAATAAATCTGATTCAGTTTAAACTGTGTACAACAGAGTGTTCAAACCTGTTATCAGATTCTGTGTCTCTCTGTGTTCTTCTCCCATAGCTCTCCAACTCCTCCAATACCTCATTGTGGCCTGCTGCAGAAAAGATAGAGTATATATGGATGAGTTGAACCCTACTACTCACACAAACAGAAATTTAGACTTTCTGATAAGAAAGGGGTGGTTATACCTTCCAGCGCCAGGTCTTTGGCATCCCTGCCCTGTGTATCAACCACTCCGACCCAGGCTGCTCCATGCTGCAGCAGCAGCCTCACCGCAGCTCTTTGTCCCGACCAGCTTGCACACATCATCGCTGTCCAGAAGTAAGTATCCTGAAGGGAAATTATCAGGACTTAAAACAAATAAAATATTTCCAAAAATGAAAACACAACAAGAAGTATTGTACCTGGAAGTTGATGTCGACCCCCTTTGAGAGCAGGTCTTTAAGGCCAGGGATGTCTCCATCATTGGCACAACGCAGCAACCTGAGCCCCAGGAGCTCCATGGTTCTTTCTGAATTGCTTGTCTGTCGTCTTGGGTTGGCTTCACTTTCACCACTCATCACTCTTTGCACCACATACTCTGTTTGACCCTGCTGCATCTCTGCAGCCCTGTCTCTCCTCCTCGCTCTTCTACTGGACTCTCTGTTCCTCTGTTTATTCTGATGCTCTCTGCCATTATCTTTCTGGCTAATTGCACTCCTCCTGGATACATCTTGGCCTTCGCCATCTTTTATTAAATGTTCGTAAAACTGCCTGACCTCATTCCCATTAAGTATGTTGCTTATTTCACAACTGGATTTTTCGGTTGTTTCAATGCTAAAAAGATCGTGCCCGCTGGCAGGAGTAAAGCCTAATGCAGCCATGAGGAGTGACACTTCAGGTGTAGCAGGTTAAAAGTTTGACTAGTTCACTATTTTTACAATCAAAATAGAAGTATGTA
This sequence comes from Etheostoma perlongum, assembly GCA_026937815.1. Lineage (NCBI taxonomy): Eukaryota > Metazoa > Chordata > Actinopteri > Perciformes > Percidae > Etheostoma > Etheostoma perlongum. The sequence goes on along the minus strand of CM049372.1, from coordinate 26,468,072 downwards.
ATATAAGATAAAGGTCAATGCTGTTTCCCTTTTACTAGCTAGTTGTTTCACATTTTACTAATCTATGTTGTAGCATGCAAGCTAGCGTAGCTTAGTTGAACAGAATTTCACACATTTCACCAAACACAATGTAGCTATAGTGCGTCACTTTAGCTATGAAAAGTACAATGTAGCTTTAGCAAACAATCTAAGGCAAGTTAACATAATTGTGAGCTAACAGAGCTAATATGCTTTAGCTTATGTTAGCATCAGCATTAACGTTAGCTTTTTTTACCCACGCTTGTTAATTTCAAATGACATAAGGCACTAAATTCGGTAACAAGACCCAACATTACGTCGTTTTAGCTAAAACACCCATCCAGATGACGACGTTATCTAGCTACGAACATAATTTACTAATTTAGTTGAAGCTACGTCAAGCTAACGTTACCCTCTCTTCTTTCTCTGTTAGTAAACTGTCTACGAGCGTCGAACGTAAATGAACGTCGTTAGCTACATGACTACAGGGAGTACTGCCCCCTATCGGACTGGATGAACGAATTGTTACTTGAGTAAAAGTACATACTGTATCAGCTAAATTTGCACAAGACAAGTGCCGCTAAATACAGTATGCATACATAGTAAAAATACTTGTACAGAATACCCATATCTCACTATCAAAGCATATATTGTTGGCAGTTGTGGAAGTATTCCCTTCACTTAAGTAAAAATAGCAATGACAGTGGATAAACAGCTAGACCTACTACTTAGACAAAGACAAAGTTCTGCATTCAAAGTCCTGCTTAAGTAAAAGACAGTAAGTAGTATCTGCTAAATGTTCCTTAAGTATGAAAAGTTGTACTACAGAACAGCACCTGCTGGTGTTAAATTGTTATATTTCATTGGTTATTATTACTAATGAAAAAACATGAATACTGCATTTTAATGTTCCATCTGGTCATTGTGAAACTAAATGTTACTTCTTTATACACTGTTGGATAGTTTAAGCTCTACCAATGCATATTGTCCACAATTATCATATGTTCTGTATGTAAAATCTGAAAAGTAACAACTACTAGCCGACAAATAAATGTAGTGGAATACAATATTTCCTTGAAGTAGAAGACATTTACTTACTTCCATTGCAGTATAAACCTTATTTATAGTATTAAACCCATTTTTACCAGGTAAGACCAGTTGAGATCAATTATGTCTCTTACAAGGGTGACCTGGCCAAGACAGCAGCGTTAAAAGCAGACTTGTCAAAAGCACATGTTACTAATAACATTAATAATGTTCTATTCAAGTGTGCCAGTAAGTCATGACAATGCGCCAACTTGGACAATAACAGGACCCTGAAACTGAAGCAGCTAAATGGAATTCAGCCATCATTTTTTTTAATTTTACACCTGTGCTTTTCTTACTGTGACATGTCAAAATCGCCCCTATGTAGTCAGATATGTAGCCTGTCACACAGAGCTCTAACTCATCTGTCCAATGCAATGTTATTATGTAACACAGATATTTCCCTGATACAAGTCAGAAACATTTGGGTTGTGTTTTACGTTTACACATTTTATAAATTTTGTATTTTGTTTGCATAGATATAGTGAGAAAATAATATTGTTATCAAATACTTTGTGAACTATTAGTATTGTTCAACAGCTTATAGTGTGAAAAGATTTATGTCCCCACAGCACCCTCAGGTGGATGGCCTGTTTGTGTTCCTTCTCCTTTATTGATTCATAATCAGATAATCTATCATTCAGTCAAAAATATCCTCAAAATCATTTTGTACACAACTCAAACACACTCAATTTACTGTCACAGAGAAGAATAGAAACAAGAAAATTCTCACATTTAAAAAGCTGCAATTAAGAATTTTGACTTAAAAAAAAAAGATAAATTCAATCAAAAAAAAGTTGATTAATTAAAACGTTGACAACTAATTGATTAATCTTTGCGGCTCTAATCTGGTTCTTTTCATGTTTACAGACAAAAAAAAAAGCTTATAATAAATTTACATTTTTGGTTTTCTTTTTAAGATTATTATTTTTTGAATTTTTTTCCTGTATCTAGTTTTAGATGAATGATATGAGTGTAAATGTTCTTACATTTTGAGATAATTTAAAAAGCTCTCATGATTGCAAAATATTTATCTGCGTGCCAAAACCGAAGGGAAAAGCTGTGAGACCACTCCTTATTTCTATTTTTTTTACTATGTACATATGTCTACAAGCCAGCTTACATCAACAATATTGATCTCCTAATATAAATATACATTTGCTGTATTCAATAGCATGTAAATTAGCGTGGGCAACAATGCAACCTTAATTATTTTTGGGATTTAATCCCGCATCATCATAAAACAGCCCGGAGTGACATCCATCCATAAAAAGACCCTTCAGAGTCAATACTCCCAACACAGACAGCTTTGAGTTACTAACAGGATAAGACAATTAATAGATATAATTTGGGGGTTTAAATATTGACAGATTCATTTATCCAGGTCCATCTACACCTGCTTGACTCTCACTTGACTGACTCACTGACCAAAGGTCAATAAAGCATGCAACATGTTTACCTTTTACAGATATTATTCATACATCTCCATACATGTGCTGGCAGAGTGAATAATAATTTTAATTTCATAGCACTTTTTTTAAAACACAGCTACACAGTGCATGGTTACAGGGAAGTATAAACAAAAAATACACTGTATATATAAAAAAGGGTGAAATAATCAAACATAAAATCATCAAAACACATACTGTGGTAGTGAGAGAAGAATTAAAGTATTGAAACATGATATCTGAAATTTAGTGTACTTTGAGTGGCCTTGACTATATTCAGTCACTAGTGTTGGTAAGACAGGGTGCTTCAGGCACAGGGGTGAGAGGGATGAACTACAAGGAATATACCTTCATGCAGAGCTTTAGTATTAAGTGTGTATGCAGTGATAAAGAAGAAAGTCCAGGTATTGAGGAAAAACAGCACAGCAGCAACAAATGACTGGTAGTGCACAGAGAAATCGGTAGCTTGGCATGTTTTAGCCCTATCCATTAAGTAAAAGTTTGCCAACAAAAAGCACTGCATTCCCAAGCCATGTTTCCAGAAAACCAAGCACAGGCCTGCACGCATGAAGTAAGGAAGATCCTAATCCTAAAAGAGAAGGTTGCTGTTAGACAGCCGGGTGTGCGGTCTTAGATATCAGACTGTCCATAAAACCACAATCCAAATGTAAATATTAAGATGCTGATGTTTTTCTTCACATTTTTGCAAAAAGCAGTAAAACAAGCTGTTGAGTAAAAGTTGCTTCAGAAAGACAAAATGATAATCTATAACACATAATTTACACAATGACAAATAAAATAGACAAGTACTGTACAATCCAATAACACAGCCCCCCAATACTGTTTTGGTACCAGCCTAAATTAACTAAAAACTTAGTTTTTGACAATTTGTCAATTTAAGCCATTTAACTTTTGTTTGGCTTGTAAGACAAAGGCTCATGTTAATGTCCTTTAAAGTAATGTACTGAAGTATTAAGTATACATTTTTGTACTGGTTAATGAATGATTCCCACCAGCCATAGCAATACATAGGCCTAGTTCAATGAAACTGGAAAGGTGTACAGGGACTATCTATATAGTCTTCTTTATTTTACCAAAATGCATTCACATAACCTGATGATTTGACAATGTAGTGTTCTTGGCAGCCTAAATCTGCCTAAGTTAACTTACAACATACACTGTGTGCAAAATTATTAGGCAAGTTCTATCTATTGAATTGTACTGTAACAAATGCATTGCTATCAGTCAATCAGAAATGTTATTAAACCTCAAATCAGAATATTTAACAAAGGAAAAGTGAGTTTTGGCTTTCTCAGGAGAATATCTGTGTGCAGAATTGTTAGGCAACTATTAGTGTGCAGAATTATTATGCAACTAGATGGAAAAACTAAAATGTTCCCATCTCACTTGTTTATTTTAATTTCTTAGAGTAAGAATAAAACTCAAGATGTACAAATAAACACTATTGACATATTCAGTGACCAATATTGCCACCCTTCTTTTCAATAACTATCATGAGCCTTCCATCCATGGAATCTGTTAGTTTCGTGATCTGTTGATGATCAACTTTTTGTGCAGCAGCAACCACAGCCTCCCAAATGCTGTTCAAGAGGTGTATCGTCTTCCCTCACAGTAAATCTCACGTTTAAGAAGGGCCCACAAGTTCTCAATGGGGTTTAGGTCAGGTGAAGAAGGGGGCCGTGTCATTATTCTGTCATCTTTAAGGCCTCTGCTGGCTAGTCATGCAGACGAATACTTGGATGCATGTGATGGAGCATTGTCCTGCATAAAAATCATGGCCTTCTTGAAGGATATAGACTTTTTTTCTGTACCATTGCTTGAAGAAAGTATCTTATATAAACTGGCAGTAGCTTTGGGAGTGGATTTTATGTCTATCTTTAACCCGAAAAGGTCCAACTAGCTCATTGTTAATAATACCAGCAGCCCATACCAGTACCCCTCCTCCCCCTTGCTGGCGTCTGACTCGAAGTGGAGCTCTGTGCCCATTAGAGATCCAGCCACGGGCCCATCCATCTGGTCCATCAAGAGTCACTCTCATTTCATCAGTCCATAAAACCTTTGAAAAATCAGTTTCAGATATTTCTTGGCCCAGTCTTGACGTTTCAACTTATGAGTCTTGTTAAGTGGTTGTGTCGTGTTTCAGCCTTTCTTACCTGGGCCACGTCTCTGAACACTGGACACTTGATTGTTCGGTGATCACCTTTCATTCATTTCATCTTTGCTACTTCAAGAGTGGTGCATCCCTCTGAAAGGTATTTAACAATTTTACTTTTCATAGTCTGTTAAATCTCTTTTTTTGCCCATTTTGTCTGAGGTAAAGAAGCTGCCTAATAATTCTGCACACCTTGATATAGGGTGTTAATCATTTTAGGCCACACCCTCCCTCATTAAATAAATACACATCACCTGATAATGTTTAAATCAAATTAGCATTAAAGTTTCTATAGCTTGGAATTGGAAAATATGCATGAAAATGACGATAAGGTAAAAAATACTCACTTGCCTAATAATTGTGCACACAGTGTATTTTGGTTTCTTATTCTTGAACAATAAACGTAGATCGATGTTAAACCGATCCTTACTGCTACCAACCACTGCAAACATGCGAAACCACTGGCACAACCATTTAAAAGCAACAACGAAGCTTCACTGCAGCTCTGTTACTACAGTATCTAATGAGTGGTATTTACTGATGTGTCTGTTTCTGTCCCCAGTCTGTGTAAATGTCTGTCCACAGTGGGGGCAGGAGTACGGCCTCTCCCCTGTGTGTATCCTCATGTGTACGTTCAGTTTGTCTTTACTAATAAAGCGTTTGTTGCAGCAGGTGCATGCGTACGGTTTATCCCCCGTGTGATAGCGCTGGTGCATCTTCAGTTCCGTCATGCGACCGTAAGTCCTGCCACACTCAGGACATTCGTAGCTGGGCTTCACCTCCATGTGCTGCCTGCTGTGCAGCCGCAGCCCGCTGGATGACCTGAAGCTCTTGCTGCACTGCGAACACTGGAAAGGTTTTTCTCCGGTGTGGATGTGGATGTGTAACTTGAGGCTGGCGGTCGAGGGGAAGCCGTTGCCGCAGATGGAGCAGAGGTGAGGTCTCTCCCCCGTGTGGATGCTCAGGTGCTTCTCCATCTTGTTCTTATTCAGGAAAGTCCTGCCGCAGATGGGGCAGTTCATCGGCTGCTCTCCATCGTGTACACTCATGTGGTCGGTCAGCTCAATTAGTCTAGAGAAAGCAGAATCACACCGAGTGCACGAGTACGGCCTCTCCCTCTTGAATTTCCGGTGTTTGAGGCAGTGTTGCTCTAGATCTTCCTTCTCCTCGAAGGTCTCGATACAACACGTGCACTGGTATGGCCTTTCTTCTGTATGAGTCCGCAGATGATACTTCAAAGCTGTTAACTGTAGAAAGACGCTGTCACAGTGTGGACATCTGGATTCCCGTCTTTCATGGACCATTATGTGCCTCTTGTAGTGAGACAGCTTAATGAAGTGTTTGCAGCACAGAGAACAATAATACTGTTCATCTTGGTGGCCTTGTTCATGCTTCTTCAGCGCATATTCAACCTTAAACTTCTTCTCACAGATGCTGCAGGCGTAAGACTTTTCATGAACTCCCATGTGAGTCTCCAGTTCTTCTGGACTACTGAAGGTTTCGTCACATTTCGGACAAGTCCCACTGTTTTCTTTCACATGGATCTCCAGGTGTTTGTTGAGGTCTTCTGGGAAGGCAAAATCCTTCTGACAATCAGGGCATGTGTAACACTCTCCGTTTGTTGCTTTTCGATGGGTCACTATGTGCCTTTTCAAATGATATAACCGACCAAATACTTTGCCGCAATCGCCACAGGCGAGGCTTCGAGGGCTGGACTGGACCTTCTTGTGTAATTTCAGGTGACTCACAAGTGCAGCCTTCTCCTTGAACTGTTTGTCACATGCAAGACATGTCAGGCCTTCAACCGCATGAGTCTTCTTGTGTGCTTTCAGTTCCAGCCAGCTTCCTAAACTTTTTCCACATGTGGAGCAGATGTACTTGCCCAAGTCGTGCTGCTTCCTCACGTGTCGGGTCATGTGGTAGGACTGGCTGAAGGTCTTAGCGCAGACCGGGCAGCTGAACGGTTTCTCCTTTGTGTGCGTCCTCATGTGTCTGGCGAGTTTGTTTGACCCTCTGAAGCGCCTATCAATACAGATAGGACAGAAATGGCCTCTTTTTTTTGTCTTAGAAGCAACTTTTTTCTCCTGACTGCCTCCATCTTGAGATTTATCTTCATCAGTGTCCTTATCTTCAACCTTAACATTAACTTCAGATTCTTTATCCTGAGAATCACCATCAGAGTCTGCACAATTCTCAGAAACATTATCATTGCTACAGTCACTCTCATGATTATCCTGGTTTTTCACTCCATCACTTTGCTGAGAACTCTGTCCCTCTAGCTTGGTGGACTGGTCTTTGCTGTGTGACATAACATGACTACAAAACACATCATTGTTAGTGAATTCCTCATGACATTTGGGACACGACAGAACTATTGCCGCATGTGTCCTCTTGTGACTTTGCAGCTTGGCTAAGCTCTCTAAACTGATCCCACATGTGGCGCAGATGTGTTGGCCGGCACCGTGCTGGTTCCTCATGTGTCGGGTCATGTGGTAGGACTGGCTAAAGGTTAAAGTGCAGACCGGGCAGCTGAACGGTTTCTCCTTTGTGTGCATCCTCATGTGTCTGGCGAGCTTGTTTGTGTCTCTGAAGCGCCTGTCCGTACATATGGGACAGTAGGGGCCTCTTAGTTTAGACGGTGGAAGGACAAAGTCTTCATCATCACCGTCTTCAACACCATCACTAGCTTTGTCACAGTCTTCCTCTTTCATCGTCTGTGACAATAACACAGTTCCGTTATCATTACCTTCTTTGTCGCTGCGTTCATCCCAAACCCGATCAGTCTCATCAGCACTCTTATATTCATCTTCTTCCTTTTCACTATAATATAGCTTGTCGTTGCTGTAATAGTAGTTATCTTTGCATCTAGATGATCTTGTTTGGATTTTAGTCAAGCGTGACTTTGCTTTAATTTTCGGTCTTATCTCCCCACGCCGAGGTCGCCCTCTTTTGCGTTTTGTTTGAACAGGAGGGTCTAAATCGTCTCCAATGTCCACACTGACCTCATGAAAACCAAACAGTTCAGAGTCATCTAAAGCAGATTCAAGCTCTTTCCCGATAGCCAATGCCTTGTCCAAGGACAGAGTTTCCCTCTCCAACAGCAGCCTCTCTCTGAGTTGTGGGTAGCTGGTGTTCTTAATCAGCTGATCCAGGATAAGTTTGTCTTGAAGGTTTCCATAGCTGCAAGGCTCCAGCAGTTCCTCTAACGCAGACACAAACAGAGCTACAGTCTCTCCAGGCATCTGGGCCCTCTGATGAAATTTAAGGCGGTACATCTGAGAGGTGGGATCAGAGTTGAAGTAGTCCGTCAGAGCTGGTATGGCCGCTGTGTAAGTGGTTGCACTCTGGATTAGTGTTGTGAAGATACGCTGGCCTTCTAGACCGAGGCAGTTCTGTAGGAGCATACACTTAGTGGAGTCGACGAGCTCGTTTTCACCGAGCGCTTCAACGTAGTGTTCAAAAGCTTTTAGCCACTTATGCCAAACCATGGTGGGTTCACCAGGGACAGGTAAGAACGGTGGAGGTGGGGACATGATTATCAGTAGTGGCTCTGGGAGTGGTTCCAAGTCCTGTTTTATTGTCTCCTCATCTACTTCTACAGTAACTTCAGCCATTGTTGATGTTTAGTGTGCGTTTTTTTTCTTCTTCAGAGTTTTTTTTATTTTATTTTTATATTAAGATGTCACCACTTTGGTCTGTGTTCAGGCTCCTGATGTTTCATCCCACTCAGGTCAGTCTACAAAAGCTGTGAAAGCACAAAACACAAGTTAGTTTCAGGTTCAGTTCCTTTGTATGTGCACTGAAATATACACTCAGTTCCTAGTTTATTAGGTCCATCTAGTTAAAACTATTAACATAAGATAAAATAAGATAGATTTATTAATCCCACACTCTGTACATTTCCTTGTTACAGCAGCTCAAAAAAAAAATCATACACATCAGAATTATACAAATACACATTAAATAGACAAAATTATACTAAAAGTATTATAAGAAAACACAATAAATTCTGCCTTCTTGAAGGTTACAATATTCAGTTTATGTTAAAAGGGTTTCTATTACTTTTCCCCAGCTCCACTTAATTTGGTATACAGAACATGTAGGAATTCCCCTTCTACTATGGTTTTCCCCATTTAGGTTACTGTATGTTAAACATACGTCATACAACTAATCACTAATTGCTGTTTTATTACATGCAAAGATGTCAATCAAATCTAAAATATTAAGAGACCTATCTTGCGCTTGAGTTTACATAACAGAAGAGCTTTGCATCTCTTTTGTCTAAAGAGCATTTAGAAAAAAAGTTTAGATGCTTTTGTTACTGCTTTCTAAGTGGGCAAAAGTTTTGGAACCACCAACTGCACTTTAACTCCATTAACCAACACCATTAATAACATTATGATTTCATAAACAAAGCTCCTATATCTCAAACAAGTGTGAAATATTTGATTACAGAATCAAAACCATGTTCAAATTTGCCTTTGGCATTTTGCATTTCAAATTTTAGTGGTCTAAAGTAACTAAGGTAACGCTACTTGTACTTTGAGTATTAGCTGAAAATTTCAATACCCAAGTAAAGTACAAGTACTTCAAAATGGTAACGTTAATTAAGTAAAAGTGCTTTGCACCACTGCTTAGATGTCTGTTGGTGTGTGTGTGTGTGTGTGTGTGTGTGTGTGTGTGTGTGTGTGTGTGTGTTGTGTGATTAAGACCTCACTCTTTAAAGACAAAATGTTGACTGAGAATACTTGGCTAACAAATAGGAACACTCATTTGTAAGAGATTATTGGTTTAACATGACGTTAGGGGCCCCACTGGGGGCCACCATGGGGCCCATGTGCCATGTTTGTATCACAGTGGGTGGGTTGTTTTCTGGGCCCGTCCCTGCCAACTAAAAAATAAAATAAAACTACCACAAACTGCAATATATCATTGTTAACTCCCAATGTGCCTACAAACTACCACCCAGTCAGCATGAATGTGTCAACCGTCGTATTTTGCTACATAAACGGGGCAGTTTGAGACGCTCTGTCCCGTCTTCTACAACGTGACGGGGACAGTGGCTGGATATGTATCAATACAGCACACAGCTACCGCAGAAAGAATGAGTATTGAGATGAGTATTAAGCAATAATCGAGTAGGAGGAGACGAAAACTCACCAAACCAAACTAGGTCACAAGTCACGACGTGTGCAGACAGACGGACAGACAGCGGTGTACGGCTCGAAAGCAGCCGTTATTATCTGAAGGTGCAGCTCAAAGCAGCTTGAAGGCTTTAATAGGTGGTTATTGATATTACAATATTATACCAAATCATTAACAAAAGCAAAGCATAAAGTGAAAAATATGTCCACCGTGCTAGTCCTTCTTCCGGACACCACAACAGTTTCCCGGGGTCTGTTTCAACATCCCACAGCGCCCCATGCTGGTCGGGAGACACACGCCACACGGCCCATGACATCAATGGCAATATCACAGTATCAATATAGTCCAGTACATGTAAAAGTCAAAATTGTACAAATTACAGAAGTATAAACAGCAACATGTACCATTATACAGGCATACTTGAGTCTGTTAGTATTATTTCTGAACCATTAAAATATGAGCAACATGATGCTGTAATTGGTCATAGTCCACTAATTCTAACTACTTCAAACACAGTTGGGTAGTTTATTTTACTGTATAAAACAAAGTAAGTAAAGTACAAGCACCTCAGCATTGTAAGTACAGTACTTGAGTAAATGTAGTTAGTGACATTCCACCACTGGTTATCTTCACATTAATTATTAGTGGTGGGAAGTATTCAGAACTTTTCCTTAAGTAAAATCAATAATTCAATCTTAAAATACTTTGTAACATGTATATTTAAGTAACAGTTTTATCAGCAAAGTACAAGAAAAGCAGCAAAGTCTCACAGTTTGAGAAGCTGGAACCAGCGGACATTTGCTATTTATTAATTATGGATTCATTTGGGCACTAATATAAATCATTACCTTTCTGACACAATATATTTTACATCAAGCTTTTAGGAAGATAAATCTAATCGTCTGCATGTACTGGTGGTATCACAATGTTTAAATAGGTAGAATGCAAATTATGAGATATGATTAATATAATCACATTACATTCCCTTTGTTTACAACTGCATGGGTAAATTCCATTACCGTCAATAACTGATCGGCTGATTAGCATGTCAGTAATTGGAGAACCAAGCCAAAGCCACAAATAGAGTATTTACCTGGATTTTGTGGTGAAACAGAAAAGGTCTGTATCTGAAATTATAAAAAACAACATTTTAGTATTTAGTATAATCTGTTTTAAATCATGTATTCAGCATTTAAGCTACACGCATGTGAACTGCTTAAAGCACTATTACAGTCTCCAGCAGTGATTTGACAGGTTTTTGATGAGATTATCCTCTTGTTTATAACACAATACACCAATACCCTTAATTCTAAATAGTTTACATGTGAACCCACCCTTTACTTGATAACCTATGGCAGTTTGCTAGGTGTAGTTGTAGTTACACCACAATTGCAGTGAATGCACTTTGCCTCTGCTGAATGCCCTCTTACATAATTGTTTAACAATTCAGCTATCTTGAATATCCTTGAATGCAGAACTTCCTTCAGAGAAAGCTATCACATGCTGAACAGAACATTGAAACACTGATGGACAATTATTAATAGACAACTGATAAAGCTCTTGTGTTTTCCTCCCTTTACTACTTTATTAAAAGACACAAACAATCCTGGTTAAAGGAGTTTAGTGAGGAAGTTCAGTTCAGGGTCACTGAGGCAGTTGTAAAATGTTAAGGCACATCTTTAATTCAGTTGGTCTAATGTAGACGATGATCCAAAGAGAAATGTTCACTGTCTCAGTACTAAAACAGACCACAAAGACACACTGTTAAACAATGACCATTTATTCACACACTGTAATGGGACTCAAAACAAGCATGGCAGAGTGAGGGAGGCTGCTGGCTTGCTGGGAAGGAGGAGAAATCTTTAAATTATTCATGAACAAAAACTTACAGATGATTTTTGTTGCACTACAAAGTACATGTGTGTCAGCGTGGCTGTTGGAGTTGAGGTCAGGGTACAGACAGTGGGGCCTTATGATTCAAAGTTCAATCACACTCAGTTTGAACAACAATGATCTTCTAAAATATCCTGTAATCTTGTTCCACGCTCATTCACTGCAACTTATTTTTTTTCATGATTCTTGTTAAACGATCTCCATTCTTGTTAAACGATCTCCCTTCTTTTTCCTCTCGTCGGTCAGTGTGGCTGAGGACCCGCTTCATCGCTGTTTCACAATTTGCTTTGAATTACACAAACATGGTCAAACTACATACAACAGCACACACGTAAAAAGGGTTTCCCTGTACAAAATCCATCTTAAAAACACAAACATACATACAATGGCACGCTTTGCTTAGCAGTGAACAAAATACGGATGAACAGGCTTCTAAGCTGTGCATAGAGCCATTTAAACACGCATGCTTGTACGCACACGTGTCACACTCAAACACACATTCAAACTTGTAAAAAATTAAACTTCAACAGAAGAGAGATGAAATGTGTGGGTTTCGGCTGAGTGCAAGCATTATGGCTTGCGAGGCTGTGGTATAAGGAGCTCTGACAACAGGCAGTAGACGGTAAAAAACATGGTTTTCATATATTCTGACTCAAACCCCAAACATCACATATCGCTCTCAGAAACCACACAACACTCTCACTGAGAATGCCTTAACTTCTGAAGAACCTCCCCGCCCACGCTCGCTCTGAGTCCATTATCAAGTTCAAAAACTGTGATTATTGATTTTTTTTTTTTCTTCTTTTCCTCTGTGTGGTGGTATTTTAAAGCTGACAGCTTTGTGTTTGTGTACATGAACCAGTCCGTCAACAAAAGATGCTCCCTTCTGTGCCCTCTTTTAATGATCCTCCTCAACCTTGAAGTTCCTCTCTCCCAGTGGGAGATCCTAAAATGGCTCATCAGGGAGTGCATGCGTGTGTATTTGTGCACATGTGTAAATACAGAAAACAGAAGAAGCGTTGTGCAGAAACTCCACGTTCCATCAGTTTGAAGTCGAATCCTCTCATCGACATTTACACAAGCAAACGCGTAGTAATCGCTCTTAGCTCTCATCGGGAGAGTCTCTGGAATAGGCATGACTATCTGGTGGTATATACCGGTGTAAATGTGTGTGTGTGGAAACGAGGACAGTAACTGTGTTTAAGCACAGTGACACAGGGGGGCGCAATAGAGTAGGAGGGCAACACACACACACACACACACACACACACACACACACACACACACACACACACACACACACACACACACACACACACACACACACACACACACACACACACACACACACACACACACACACACACACACACACGTCGACACAGTGAGGATCTTTGTGAACAAGATGAGAAGGCGAGTGAGAAGTGTAGGTTTAGTTCTTTGGGGCATAAAAGGGCTGTTTGGTCACCAGTCTGTCCCACGTCTCCTCATCTCATCCTTCCCTCTCCTCTGAAGCCACCGGCTCTGTCTCCATTAGTCCAAACACATACCGGGCCCCCTTCTTCATTTTGTGTACGTGTGTGTGTATCATTTTGTGCAGATTTTGTCTTTAGAGTCAAACAAATGAGGAGAATCCCGTCACAGGGGTGCGTGACCCCGGAGGCGGATTGGTGTTGGGGTTGACGTGTGTGTGTGCAGGCTGCCCTGTGGGTGTGTATGCGCCACCTGTGCTGTGCTGGGTAACCACGGTCTGGTAGTAGGGCTCCGTTTCTGCAGTGGCACACTCTTCGTAGCCAAAAGGAGTGCTGATCGGTTTAAGGCTTTTAGGCTGCCGCTTCCAGGAGTTATAGTAGGTGGGATCGCTCATGTAGTGGTTGACGAAGGAGTGCTTGGGCTGCTCGTCCTCGTAGTCGCTGTCTGTTAACTACATACAAACACATAGACACACAGCAGTTTGATTTTGGTCTTCATCAGAGAGAGAAGCTCAAAGGAGGAAGGAATTCTAGAGTTGATGTGAACGTCTTAGGCATTTGAACATCTGTGGCAGACCATTGCCTGTAGTTTTTAGATTATTTTTTTGGCATTTATTTGACAGTAGACTCAGACAGGAAACATGGGGAAAGGTTGGAATTGAACCAAAGACACTGACGTGACATGGTATACTTCTTCGAAGGCACTTCTAAGCCAGTATCAGCAGCCCTTTGGCCAATTCAGCATGTTGAATCGGTAGAGGCAGAAGGTTGGAGACAGCTCAGTGATCTCCAATTAGTGTAGCTTCTCTTTATTTTGTCACTTCTGCCTTTTCTTTTCTTCCACTCCGGCTGACAACATGTGTACAGTTCAAAGAACTATCTATCAAACATATTCCCAGCTCATACTTGGTTTTACTTTCTCTTTTGAGATACACTATTTATTAAAAATCAAACAAATCAGGGTTAGGACTGCAACATCCTCGGTTCAAATTCTCTGCTGCATACTGCCTGCATTTTTCCTTTTATGTACGTAAAAGCACAACAGTGTAGACATTCTATCGTCTTTATTACATGGAATGTGCTTTAACTTTAGAAAACTTTGAAAAAAAATCTTCACCAGTAATAAAGAAAAGAAAAGATAAAAACAGAGTAGAAAAAAATGGAGACCTAATGATGCTGCTGCAGTGTTAATTGTTGTATATGTGAATGGACATTATCATTAATAACTACCAGGTTTCTTTCCTATTAGGCCAAAGCCTTTGAATTTGAGAGAGACAGTTAGAGAAAGATACCTCTGACTCAGAGACCTCGGTGGGTTTCTCAGTGAGTGTGGTGCTCTCAGTGAGGACTGCTCCGTTATAGTTGTTACATATGTCCTCATCAGAGTAGTGAAGACCACCTGGACTGGGCCTAGGAGGAGACCTGGACACACACACACACACACACACACACACACACACACATTAACAATACATAACATCTAAAAATCCCATATACATTTGAACAAATCCAGGAAGGTGTGTGTGTGCGTGTGTGTGTGTGCGCATGTGTGTGTGAGTGAGTGCACACCTAGTCCCATTCTTTTTCAGAAAGGAGTTCTTTGTGTTGAGCGTTCTGCTGTTGAGCTCCAGAGCAGTGAAACCTCCGTTGTCTAATGTTACTGACTCCTCTGCTGCGGACATGTGCTTCCCTGGAGGAAAATAAAAGGAATCAGATGGAATAGGTTCAGATAAATATTCAAAGTCACTCATGTGGGGCAGCAGCTGAGAATGTTTTGTGAAATGGTTCCTCTGTACTCTGAGTTTATGTGCAGTCTCTTGTTTTATTTGTTGTGTATTCAGCCAACTCTCAGGCCAGAGAAAAAGAAGCAAATTACACTAGGATGCATAATTTGTCACTCAGGCAATAACCACACAGAATACCTTTGTAATTTATCCACCAATAACCAGAACAAATAGAACAATACAGGAAAATAGTCACGTTTTAAATTGGGAGAAATATATATGATGTTTGGAACAAACCAAGGTGCTCTGGATGATGTATCTTGGTTGTGACAAGGTTTCTGTGGCAACGCAGATTAAGAGCTGTTCTGATGTAACCTGTGCTTGTCTGTTTTATTACAGATGTTTGGCATGCACTCAATAACAGGCACCCATGTGCACACACACACACACACACACACACACACACACACACACACACACACACACACACACACACACACACAAAGTGACTGTAAAAATAAGTACTGCTGTGCCCACAACTGAGAACACCACAGAAAACATTGGAGAAGAAACTCACATGAAAACAGGAAGAAAAGCTTCAACATGAAGAACCAAAGCTTTAAAGGAGTAACTGGACCACATTATGATAGAGCAGTCTCAATGTGAGTACCAACAACTGGAAGGTAACTTAGATTTTTGTCTTGTGGGTAGGGCTGCTCCATTATGTTAAATCAACAGTAATAACATTGTTTTGAACATGGAAATCCTTATTTGAATTATTTACTATAATTTTGCTGAGGATTTCATTTTTGTTGAGCCAAAATCGTAATTGCAGTTAAAATTTGAGTAATTGCACAGTAGTACCAGAGGAATCTCTCAATAGGGCAGTGAATCTGATGTTAACAGGGCTTTAGTTAAAAATACCTGAAGCCTTTAAGCAGTAGCTTTCCAGGTAAATGACATCTCCCCAGCCTAGTTTTATATAGGTTATTGTTGTAAATGTTTAAATTATCTCAATTATTACTAAAATCCTATGTGAATTAAAAAGCCCATTTTCAGCATGAATCTAAAGCTATTTAAAAGCCTACAGAAATCCCAGCGGGGCTACAGGATGATAACATTTTCTGAGATGCTTCAGTGTGCTGTGTGCCCTGAAGGAACAAGGCTGACGTTGTTTTCCTCTTTCATAATGCCCTTACAGGTTGCAGTGGTCCTGTAGACACAAGACTGCTAGAGGCAAGTTTGCTCTTTAATACATTACAAGTGAACTGTCTCTGTTTTTTCAGAATCACAAAAAGTGGAGTACGCTGTAATAAATCAGTGGAGGGGTATGTGGTGGTTTATGGTGAGCCTGTTGACGCGTTGAACAATGTGAGTGTGACTGAGGAGAGAAAAATGCATCCATCACATTAGAGTGGAGCCACAGACCTGTGCCACAGGCCTTGTACTTGCTGCTGTGCCCATGCAGTAGCAGTGTGAAGACCAGGACCAGAATGAGGATGAGTCCCACCAGAGCCATGACCAGCAGGAACCACCACTCCTCGTAGAACGGCCGCTCTGACAGCGCTGCAGACCGGGAGAGGGACGGACAGCACAGGGAAAGAAGGAGGAACACATATGAGGGAGGGAGCAACTTTTCTTTTGGTTTACTTCAAATCCATACTATAGTTTGTCCTGTGGGACCAGAGAACAATCTTCAAAGTCTGTAAATTATATTTTAGAGAACTTCCTCTTCCTACTGTCATAAAACACATCCTGCTGATGTCTCAAACAATTTGATGAAAAAACACTTGATAGTGTCTCCTTCCTCTGATCAGTTTATTGGGTCACAGAAAGGAAGCTGTATAAATGTCTGGATTGCGGACTTCACATTAATTATCGTGCAACATGCTCGTCTTTTTGCACAATAAGCACAGTTGTAGTTGCACAGCTCTGCCTCTAGGTGACAGCAGGCACAAAGGCACAATCACAGTAACTTCCTACTACAGTGTTCCTAACTGACTGAAATTCAGTCAAACCCCAATTAGACAAGTCGGTTCACCCTGGATATGTTCATTAGCCTGTGTGTGTGTGGCTGTGAGAAAGAATGTGTTTGTATGTGTGTTTACCAGCAAGAGCAGCAGTAGGTGTGCTCGGCTGTCCGTAACCATAGCGATTAACAGCGATGACTCTAAACTCATAGCTGATCCCTGACCTAAGTCGCTCCAGCGGCACTGAAACCGATCTGCTGCTGAGAGGGAGGAGTCTGATGAAGGAATCCCACACTCCTTCATCTGCAAAAAGACAGAGAGAGAGAGAAAGGGGTTTGATGGACGGGCAGACAAATCAAGAGAAAGAAGTAGCGTGCTCAATTTGAGAATTATTCCCTTTCAAATGTCATAATGTGATTACATGAAATTATAAATTGTCAAATTACATTCAAAATGATGATGATCATGGGGTGATGATCACTGTTATTACTAATAATAAAAGGGGTATTACGGTTATTACCAGTGGTAGAATAATATGAGTCTTCAATCTCTCCTGCAGAGTGTTCAAACAGCTTGACACTGAAGATTCCTTTCTGTATTTTATACCTCTGCTAATCTTTATTAGAAAATTGCTGCCGACTTGATTTGCACAGCAGGACTAAATGAATCTGGAGAAAGCTGTGCTCAGTGAGGTTTAGTGTAAAGCTTAACCTCCCTCTTAACCAAAGAAAAATATTGGTGCACAGGATGAGAAGTTGCATGTGGTGTTTACCTGATGGACGAGCCTCAATTACGTATCCAGTGATAGGTGCTGCTCCGATTTCTCCCTCTGTCCAATGGATAGTGAGCGCAGACGACGTCTTGGTGATGGACATATCCATGGGTGACCCAGGGGAGCCTGTAGTGTCAGAGAGGGACACACGCATTACGCACACTTCCTTTCCTTAAAACATATTCAAACCTTGTACCATAATCGTTTTTTTGGGTTTGTTAGCTTGTTAGCTTATTGACGTAAATGAAAATATAAAACATAAAATAACTTTACATAATCAAATTAAAAGCTCTAAACAGTATACTACAGTATATACATGGCTGTACAATGCAGTTCATTCAGCACAAAAATTAAAGTAACATAAATAAGACTTTTTGAGTTCAAATTTACATGGATCCCATGCATCTGAGGACATATTGTCAATGTTTTTCCACACAAGCACAAAAGTTTTTCACCTGAACATGCCTAACCCCGACCCTAGACTTACCTTACTGCATTTAACCTACACCAAGTCTTAACTCTTTATGTGCCTAAATAGGAACAACTGACCAAGTCAATTGATGGTTCTCATAACATTCTGGCCAAAGCACTACAGTTGAAAGTTAGCCGGCTGGCTAACACTGGCGCATTTACAGAAATGTTAATGAATGTGTGCTGTCTTTATAAATAAATAAATGAAAGTAAATGGGAGTTGAGTCTGGAGCTAGAACGATTAATTAATTTAAGAAACTTAATCAGCAACTATTTTGATAATAGATGTATCAATATATTGTTTAAGTAATGTTTTTAAAGCAAAATGCCAAATATTTGATAGTTTAAACTTCTTAATGTGGGGTTTCTGTCATTGTAAACTAAATATCTTTGAGTTTTTTTGTACTGTTGGTCAGACAAGGCAAGACATCTTTTTTTTTTTTTTTATTCATTTTGGTTCAAACTTGGTTAATAGAGAAAAAAAACAACAACAGCATAATCCATAATGAGAATAATCGTTAGTTGAGTGCCTATTAGGGAACAGTATGGACAGATGTTTGTCTCCACAAGTTGATTAAAGAAGTAGAGACACCAACACACACAAATGCATACTGTACAGTACACACACTGAGTTACAGCCATGCCTACCTTGCACAGGCTGAGCACTGATGTTTGCTTGTACGGATGGTCCATAGCTGACTGTGAGAGCCTGAGCACTGAACGTGTACATCGCTCCTTTGACCAGGTCTCGAACTTTCAGCCATCTCTGCCAGCTGCCACGCACATCCACTGTCACCACTTTACTCACTCCTGTTCTTACACAGACAATTCAAAGGAAATGTCAGTGTCCTCCTCAACATTCATTAGTGTGTGTGTGTGTAAAAAGCATGTGTGTACATACCTTGTATAGGAGCAGTGGGCTGGTAGATGATCCTGTACCCCTCCAGCTGTCCGTTAGGAGTGAGTGGAGCTCCCCAGGACACATTGACACTTCCTCCTGTCACCTCTGAGAAGGACAGGTAGCTGGGTTGGCTGGGAGCTGCAGGACACATGGAGGTAGACAAATTACATAAAGGACTTCAAATAAACTATAACACAGTGCTTGGTAATTTGGTATTAGGGAACCGAACTGTCAGCCCTCCCTACCAGACTGCAAGGTGCGGGATCCGCGGGGGTCACTGGGAGGGCCGTCTCCTGCCGTGTTGAAGGCAGTCAGAGTCACCAGGTAAGGTGTGTAGCTGGTGAGGTTGGTCAGGTGCACACGGGTGTCTGGGACAAAAATCACTTTGACCTTCTCACTCTGGTTCTGCTTGTCCCTCTCCCAGTAGTGGATCTGCAACACAGGAAAAACACTAAATAACACTGGCTGTGTTTTTCTCCAAAAAAACTCCACCCCTCCTCTCCCTCACTTAATTTCTGCCAACTTTATATATACTTTCTGCCCATTCGTCCTGAGGTCTCCTGATCGATCCATACAATATACAAGTGCTCATGCTCTGTTTTACAAGGAGGAAAAGTTGGTTATGGAGAGATTTGTTTTGGCATTGACAGTTTAACAGAAGGGTGAAGTAGGTAAATAATCAAGTAAATAATTTCTTATTGCAGAAAGATAACAGTGGTCTGGTATAAATGTACATATAATATTTTTTTCTCTAGTTCATGCAAACACCAACTTGTAATTAGTGTCAATAACATCAACCTCCAAGTCCTAATTTTGATTGGAAAACTGTGATTTTTCTGAAAGCTCTGATTTTTGTCTACTACTAATACAGATGAACATAAAAACATCACCCATAATCTGTCAGTCAAGTAATTAAACCTAAATTTAGTGTATACAGTGCACTGTACATTTGTACATCTCACAACACCAACTCTACAATCATACAACAAAAAATGTAGAATGTAGTCCATGTGTCACTGCCCATGCTCATGTGGAACCAATAACCATGAACGTGAACATTAACTTTCATGACATCGGCCAGTAATGAAGACACACGGGCAACTTGGGTCTATCCCTGTGTGCTTAAATAGAACAAAGGTCACCCAATTATTGCACCCAGTATGATGAGCTCAATATTAAGACCTTGTACCGTGTGAATGTCACAATTTAATGATGCCAAAAATTGCTTTTTTTAATAAAACATAATAGAAGCTATGATGAAGTAGGTTTAAAGTTCAGACTCTGTGTTAGTTACCATTGAAGAATATTGTCACTGTGGCTTTTTGGCAACTCCAATAGACCATTTTATCACTCTTGGTTAAGTTTAATATCAACTGTGGTGATTTGAGAAATGTGTTACTTAATTGACTTTGAAAAAACAAAGGATTCTAGAAATCCTGAATGGGTCACCTTTACATTGTAGTCTAGGCTACATACTTTTAATGAAACAGGTTGTGTATAATGAGTGCAAAAATGATAAGCAATATACTTGATATCTTACTGCCAGTAAACAGCCTATATAAATGCATATACTGTAACAAAATCAGTTTGATGCATTAAAACAGCTTGCCTCCAGCTCATAACGGCACTGGGCAGGTGCATATCCGCTGTAATATTCTTTAGAGCAGCTACCTTGCTTTGAAGGTGTGCTTTTACCAACCACTGCCTGTCGTTTAATCTCAGCTGAATGTTGACAAAACATTTTCATTTATGAATGTCACACACAACAGCTGAGACCCCTGTTAAAAAAAGGCTGGGTTTAACACGGGAACTGCCTTGACTTTCCCCACACATACAACCATATCAGACACACAATCACAGCAAGGTTACAGAGGTGGTGGAGGCTCATGCATTACAGATGAATCTGAAAAAAGTCTGTTGGATATGCAAGAGCCTTTAGGGTGAGAAAATAGCCACAGCAGCTGTTACAGTACTTATTCTCATGATGGTTTAGCTGTTTTAACTTTAAGTGCAAATTTGCAGCAAAATGCTATGTGTCAAAGCAGATTTAGTTTTTGATCTGAACGTGTTCAACCACAGTACATGGCAGCAGACGTACACGATTCACATGAATGACATATTATGATTCAAAACGGCAAATTTCGCCGAAAGGTGACAAGTTTACAGGCAGTTATAATAAATATGGTTTCAGTGTGTAACAAGAAGGTATATATACCAAGACCTTTAATGACACCTAACATTTAGAAGGGATATCTTAAAAATGGTTTTAGTATTCAGATATATATATATATATAATTGAAGGCAAACTTGATTTATGTTGGAAATTCAAGTAAATCAATGTAATTTTTTTTTTGTATAAATCTTAGCTACTACATATATTCAATTGTTTCTTTTGTCTGCAACATGAACCGTCTCTGTGCAGATTATAAACTAAAACAACAGCCAAGAGCCACTTTTTAAAGGGCTCCATTTTGTTATTATTTGAACAGAAGGCTATACAAAGCACAGTAAGCTATATTTACACCTTACAAACCTAGAAGTAGCAGCTTATGAGTAGCACTTGAGGGCAGCATTATACCATTGATGTCCTTCACACAGGCTCTTACAATAATGAGATACAGAAAAACTCATCCATATACTCAATTTAACATTCAAATGTATTACCTTCTGCATGAAAGGGGTATTTCCATTTAGGTGATATTCATTTATTCTAATGGTTTAGTAAGTCCAGGTGATTTTGTAATCCACTCTACTGTTAGA
The DNA here is from genome assembly GCA_026937815.1 of Etheostoma perlongum. Lineage (NCBI taxonomy): Eukaryota > Metazoa > Chordata > Actinopteri > Perciformes > Percidae > Etheostoma > Etheostoma perlongum. The sequence goes on along the minus strand of CM049372.1, from coordinate 26,446,239 downwards.
GGGTGTAGAGGGGCTATTTTAGTATTTGGTAAGAGTGTGAGACCATAAGGATTAGCCCAAAAAAACAATTTGAAGCCGTCATGAACACGGTTATGATAGTATTTGATGAGATTCAGAACCTTAAATGGATTTTCAAAATATCTCTTTAGTTAAAGAGTTGATATCGGATCTTAGGGCTCGATTAAAAACAGCGGCTATATGTGTGCTTTGCAATAGAGGAAAAACTTCATCATTTTGGGTGTTTGTTTGTGTCTGTACCACTGCTATTAGAACGTATAAAGAAAAGAAAATCTTAAAAGTTGATACTACAAGGAAAATCAGTTTTGGGCTTCACTCAAATTATCAATGACTCATTTGTTCAAATCTGCATATATATTTGATAACGATAATGTGGGAGAAATTCCACTAGCATAGTTTGGTATTACCTGTTAACTAGTCTTGCATTGCGACGCCTTTACAGTTGTTTTAAAATCTTAAAATAACTTAGTGTCCTGGGCGGCGTTAAGCCCCGATAGCGAAGATAGCGAGAGGGGAAGGACATGGCATGTGATGTCAGGCTTTATCCCAGCAATGTATATTCACCGAGCCAGACTACCTGTTACCCATCATGCTCAGTGTGTTAAACAAGCGCTTGCAATGTAGTTTTTCTTCAGTCTTACCATCTGTGCTGCTTACCTAACAGAGTAGACGTTTTACTGTAACAGAGGTCTGAACCTTCATTCATTAAACATTCTTTCTTTGCTCCATTTCTCTCGTCTTAATCTCGTTAACCCCCTCTGCCTCACACACCCCTTCTCCTGTCCATTCGTCTCTTGTAGTTTAAACGTATTCACTCGACCCTCACCTCTAATCAGGATTCTACAGGGATCACTAGCTCATCTCATTCCTTCACTCTGCAAATATTACATTCCCTTCTTTCTTTCTCCATTCTGCTCCAGCAGAAATCAATGTGTCTAAAGCAGGACAGATAACCTTGTGTTTGAAGTACTAGGAGAGGGTGGGCATGGAGACAGGCAGAGAAGTGATACTGAAACCATTAAAGCATATTCAGATTATTCCTCTAACTTAATACTCTCTCTTTCTCTATAGGACACTTGAAGGTGCAGCAGAGCAAAACTCCCTCCAAGACAAGAGGAGAGACACTTTAAATGCAGAAAGAAACAGTGTGGTGTGTTTTACTATTACAGGAACACTTATACTATAAGTACTGTTTTGTTTATGTTTGGGGTTTTCCCTGTCTTGTGTGTGTGTCTGCTACATGGAAATCTTTGTGTGTGTGCGTGTTTGTGTGTGTCACCTTGTATCCTTGGATGAGACCATTTTGGGTCTCAAGGGGGGGTGTGTCCCAAGTCACTTCCAGGATGGAGGAAGACACAGCTGACACTCTGATAGACTGAGGGGCCACCGATGGAGCTGCAGGAGGCAAGATGTTTTATTAGACACTTACTGTGTGTATGTGTGCAGCTGGGTGTTAGAGTGGGAAGTAGGGAAGAGATGTTCTACCCTTCCAATTAGAATAGGCCTAAGGCAGGACCTTGTTACTCCACTGTACCACCAATATGCATGAACACTCAGCAGTTGTCACCTAAGGCTAGAGAAAAGGCCATATCACCCCATTTCATCATCCACATCCAGTCTTTTTCTGGCTCTCCCTGCTTATCCTCACCTCTTGCTCATCTGCATGTGATATGTATGGCCTACACGCACACACCACGCACACACTACACACCCCTTGAATAGGAATGCAGCGTTGGCCTGATGGAGGGGGCGTGAGATTGCGAGGGAAATTGCAAAAACATGTGGTTGTTACTATCATAACATGCAAATGTGTATACCCCCACTCTTGTTTGTGTGTTGTGTGTTTGCCTGCTTTGTTGTGTGTGTGTGTGTGTGTGTGTGTGTGTGTGTGTGTGTGTGTGTGTGTGTGTGAGAGAGTAATATATTTGCACTCCTGTCTGTGTAATGGATCTATGGTTTCACTATGCGGTGAAAGTTAAACAGAGGTTGGGCCATCACTACAAAATAGACTCACTTAGAATGACTTTGTGCTGCTCTTGATGACATTCAGATGTGTCCAGATGTATGCACGCACACACTTACACACACCATCACACACATAAAGCAATGCCACTCAAGGGCCAATAAGAACAGGACAAGAGGCGTGGACAGGACAAAGCAAGAAAGAGAAGAGAGGGAGGGCGACAGACAGGATGAGAGTGACCGAAAGCAGACAAAACGGAGACAAAAAATAATAATTTCACAAAACAACTCAAGGTCCTCTTGATAGCTTCTTCCAGAGGTTTCACACATATCCCATCCTCAAAAGCATAATACGGATGAAATCATGACAACTACTGAGCAAAAGCAAGTACAGTAAGTGGACCTTGAGATGGGATTGGTCTGTTAAACTACTATTTCCAAGGCCCAGAATTTGCTTTCTTGCTTACAATTATATTGTGATAAAAGGTGTGGACCACACATTGAAATTGTGACCAGTCGAACATTTCCCTTCTGTTTCCACATACCTGCCTCTCCAACAGACACCTCGGCTGGGGTGGAGGGTGGGCTCTCTCCGATAATATTGTAGCTTGTCATAACAATCTGGTAGCGTTTAAACTTCTTTAGTTCTACAAAGAAATGAAAATACTTACATTTATATATACAACATGTATGCAAAGCGAATATGTTAGTAGTTTTAGTAGCCATTTTTTCTTCTCATTCTAAAAGCTGGTTACTTATCAAGGTAAATAAAACTATAGTTAAACTTAAAGCTATAGTGCGTAGTTTCTGTCGCCCCCATGAGGAATTCTAAGTAATGACAACAACACTGTCTGCGCGTCTACATGATACAGCCCTCCGTGATCTAGCCCTAGGTAATTTACTTATTTTTAATTTACTTCCCAGGTTAATCCTAAACTACTTACGTGTCAACTCAAACTCTGTTAGCGAGGCACTGCTGACTGTCTTGAAGGTGCTCTTGGCTTTGTGAAGAGTGAGAGAAAGAACAAGGCAGACGTCAACAAATGTTTGAAGTTCAGGATTAGTCCAAAATAATAAATTGTATAATGTGCAATTTTAATGCAATGCAATAAAATGGCCGTGTTTAAGAGGAAACCAAATACAAGAACAATTCTGTTTTTTGTTTTTATTTTCATGTCCTACGCATATTTACAGTGTTCTCGTTATAAAATGAGTCATCTGGAGAATGTGTTTTAACCAACTCATTGAGCTAACGTTAGCTTATTTAGCTAGCTAGCTATCGCCAAATCCAGAAATGAGAGCCGTGCATTTGTCTCCCTGCCACTGTCTGCAATCAAGGACCAAGTGCTAAAAATAACACTTTCATCACTGTAAACTGCATATGTGCGGACCAAAAAGTCTGACAGGCATAGCAACAGTTACTCAGTGGGAGTTGGGCTTAGTGAACAGTTAACATCATAGTATCAGCACTACTCACTTGTAATGAGGGCACTTGTGGTGTTGTTTTTGGTTGCCTGGACTTCTGCTTTAGCAAAAGTGGAGGTATTTGCTGGGAGCTCTCTATAATACAGCCGATATCCGGTCAACACCCCGTTGATACTGTTGTCATCGGGACGCTGCAAACAAGCGCACACAGACACATAAAGAGAATTATTACTTCTAAAAATGAAACAATTCTGCACTGTGCTCATTTTCATTTTCTTGGTGTAGTTAGGTGACTGACAGGAAACTGGCAGGCTGGCAGAGCATTTTATCAGCATAGTCCACTTTAAAGGGTTGGTGGATTGGTCTGGCTGTAAAAGTGATGCTTCAGTGGGTTTGGCACTCTTGTAAAGGATGAAGAAATTGCTGGTGACTTTGTTTTTCATTGCCTCCTTCAGCTTTGACATCAGGCTAGATGTAGTGAGAGAAGACACTTCCAGACAGAAGAGGAAGAGTGACAAGCAGTGAAGTAGCCAGGCTGTATTTACTATCTTTTCACATGTCGCAGCTGCTCTAAAACCATCCTTTTTTTCCTCTCTTGTTGGACATTGCTCATGTTTGCTTCTCTTGCCCTCTAACATCTCTCCTGCTAGTAAGAGTTTGAACATTTCTCTACCCAGGCCAGGAAAGTCTGTAACTCCGTCTGTCCATCTCTCCCTCTTGACATCCCATCAATCTGTCAGTAAATGTAAATGTGCTGTATTTATATAGCACTTTTCTAGTCTTAACAACTACTCAAAGCGCTTTTACATCATACAAGAAAACATTCACCATTCACACACATTCATACACTGTGGCCGAGGCTGCCATACAAAGTGCCACCTGCTCATCAGATAAACACTCACACACTTTCACACTCCGATGCGCAGCATCAGGGGCAACTTGGGGTTCAGTGTCTTGCCCAAGGACACTTCGACATGAGACTGCAGGGCCAGGGATTAAACCACCAACCTTCCGATTGGCAGGCAACCGCTCTACCACTGAGCCACAGCCGTCAGTGCTGCCCTCTGACCTTTCCTGGTTCAGTAAATAATGATCATTGCATCCACACACATGCAGCACAACTACTGCATACAGTTAGTCTGCAAGAGTCTCATTCTACAAATAGTTGTAATAACCTGCACTCAAAGTTTTGTTGTGTAGGCATGTGTGTATATACTGCATGTGAATCTCAGGGATCATTGTTGTATTAGAGAGTCTGCAAATACCTTCCACTGCACCAGGACTGAGGTAGTGGTTGTTGGTTTCACTGCGATGATCACTGGAGGCTCGTTAGGCACTGGAAAGAAAACACAGAGAAAGACAATGAGGAAGAAAAAGACATACAGGCAGACCGATGGCTTAAGTCCATCCCTATTATGTTTTCAAATCCACATATTTCCTTGTTTTTCCTCCCCAGTGTTCCCAGTATCTCACCATCCTGCAGAGTTGTAACTGCCTCTGTCTCTTTGCTAAGGACACTGTCCCCTACATCGTTGGTGGCCAGCATCCGGAATTTGTATGACGTAAAGGGCTTCAGCCTATAGACAAAAAACACACAAAGATACACATAAGTACAAATTGACGAAAAAAAAGCTACTAAATATTGCATTCATTTGCAAGCTATTGATTTTAGCCTTACAACTTGTCGCCTCAGGAAAGATTCATTAAATTTAAAATTTTTGGATAGAACTCAGGCCTATGTTGATGAATTTGTTCATTTAAATTGAAAGGCTGCTGTGCATCTTGCTCTATGATCCTCATGTAAGATACACAATATGGTTTTCAATCTGATTTGATTTACTAAACCAACTGATGCATGTACTGCATCTGTAATTCAGCCAATAAAACCACAGCATTAGTTACAAAGACTTTTAAAATTCAAATACTAAAGTCTTCGTGCATAACTTTAGGATATGGCGAGCTGCAGGCAACGTGTCTTGGTGTGAAAGCTTCTCAGCTGCGCCTTACAAGCATCACAGTGAAAACCTTTCTCAATACTCACAATAAATTATCAAACAATGCAGTGGATGCACCAATTCACCGACTTACCAAGTCAAGTCTCTGTTCTTTTTACTTGAAAGATCTGCCATTGCACCTCAAGGCATTCTCTTGGCGTCGTGCCTGTGTTTTATTGTTTCACAGTTTCTACTTGGACTGTGTTATTAGCTCATCAGTTACCTGTAGTAACCTTTGAATTACACTAAACATGAGAGGTGCTAGACAAATAAAGTTTCATTTGATTAGTAATGTAGTTAAGGTGAGATGTCTGCATACTGAGGAAAACAGGGAAGGTCATAGTTTGTTCATATAGCAGGTCATTTATAAGAATGTAATTACAATAGGGGTGCCCCTGACTAAGAATTTACATAGTGGAATCTGATTGGTCAAATCTTTCCTATTTGTTTTTTGCTAATTGATCCATAGTCTTATTTGAAACATTAGCTTCCATTTTTTCCACACAGACAAAACAGCTGAGGTGCCCCCCCTCTGTGTAATGCATCTACAAAAAGATAGCAAAAACAACACAATTATTGGTCAAAATGATGTGACTTTTGCTGGTTGTAAATAAAACTTTCATCCCTCATTCCATTCCCCCCATTGTACAGTAGCAATCCACAGACAGAAGGGAAAGGACAGGAAAGTGAAGGGACAGTCAACAAGTGAGGGAGCTGCAAGCCACAAACAGCTGTTTTTAAGTTCCCTCCTGCTGATTTCTGAGAATCATTCATAAATTAAAATAGGTTTAGCATTCTGCTAAGTGCTACATGGTATATATCATGAATTATTGGGAGAAACTAATCAATTCTATGTAAAATCAGACATTCAGCACCCTCATTACTGCCAACAGTAAGTGTGAGTTTGGAAGTGAGGGTCCTAAGATCAAATTGTCAAATAGTCGACTAATCACAGAAAATGCCAAGGCTTTGAAGTACTTGATGAAAGTTTCATTGAAAACACAGATGTTAAATTCCACTTAAGGTTTCTCACTAAGGAGCATTGTGTAAATGCATCTGTAAAACTTTAAAACACATAAATGCAAGATGCACACAATACAATTCCCTGCACAAAACAAAACTCAAAACATTGCTCTATTGCACCACAAGTGGTCAAGCACTCAAGCGGGTATCTTTAAAACTCAGGGAATATCTTCCTCCAAAACCATATTCTCCACCAACCACCCTCTCACAGACATATTTTTGCTCTTTCAGTGGCCTTTGAAGAGCAGACATGGTCTTGAATAATAATCATCTTACACCTTTCCTAATTGTCTCCCCTGCCAAAGTATTCCTACTGTCATACTACCACAACATTGTATCTGCATTTCTCCTCTGTGCAAGGTGAATGCATTAATAAGCACAGAATAACAATTTACATCAGTCATTTTGAAAACACACTTTACTCAAGAGCCACTTACAATCAGCTTGAATGAACAGGCACCCATTGTAAGGGACAAATACATAGTGTGTTATAGCATGCTAATAGTTTAATGTACCCTCTCCTGCACACCATTGGAAATTTAAAAAGGACAGTTGGTGGCTAAACAGTCACTTTCCCCAATTCATATTGGTCTAACCTAATTATTAACAAGAGCTAACAGGAGCAATGTAATCATTTGTAACAAGAACTTGAGAACTGCTTAAGTGTCCTCATGTATAATAATGAGCTGGGCCCAATAGGGACAAGAAAAGGCTCTTTGGGGTGGTGGGTATCGTAGGAAAAGGACATCAAAGACACCAAGTTAAAAGAGGGGGAGGTATCGACAGCACTGGGACGATGGTAAGGACAGTGTTTAAAAATGTGTGTATACTGTACGTGTGTGTCTATGTGTGCATCAGCCTGGGGACTTCGATGTTCTGGTTCCAAAGATGTCTCAGTGGTAAACAACAATTAAGGATGGATAACATGTATGAGTGTTTGGAGGTGTAAGCTAATTCCTCCACCCAGCGCTGTACTCAGAGCATTCAGTGATAGAATAAGCTCGAAAATGGCATCAAAACAACAACAGCAGCACCACCATCATGTCAGACAGACTCTCCCTGCTGCAGGTTGAAACAGGCTGATGCAGACCCACTGAGAGAACACTCTTGAGCATCTCAAATAGCTCTGTCATAGCTCGCAAGAAGCACACACAAACGGTCACGAAGTGAAAGACACAAACGCAACACAAACGATACAAAAGTAAAGACTCGTCAGGGTTCTGCCATCAGGCTTTCGAGTCTGACCATCATTACCTGCTGCCATAATGACAGTCTCAACAGGGAGAAGAGGATGGAGGGATAAAGAAAGAGTGATGGAAAAGAGAGACACTGATGAGTGCATGTGAATAAAGGAAAAAAAGCATGCTTTACGGTTTTTGAAAGCATTAGCTGTTGATGGATGGATTGAGGGAGGAAGAGAGGGTAGGAGGCGGTGACAACAAGAGGGATGACAGAAATAGAAGAAAAGAAAAACTGTTGTAGAGAGAAACTATGAACAAACTGCACACACAAACCTGAAAGAATGGAGGCAAAGTGGGAAAAAGGTATGAAGAGAAAAAGACAAAGAGCACTTCCTGCTGCGCCTGTGTGATTAGGTGACTGAGATCCTTTAGTTTCTGCTGGGATTATGATTACTCTGCTATCACTGGTCTTCATTTTATTTTTTGCTCCACAAACCTTTTTGGTACTTCATGTGCTAAATAAATATATAAATATTTCTTATACTTGCACCACCTTAGATACTGTTGCTATGCCTGTCAAGCTTTCCGTTCATGCATGGCACATATGCAGTTTACATGGTGGCAGCTTTTCTTCATATTCTTTGTGATTTTTTTAACCAATGAATCCTTGATTTCAGACAGTGGTGGACAACCAACAACCATCGATTTTGTTTTTGCAACCATCGGCTGGAAATTCAAGTGTTGCTGCAGTTTTAATGATCTGTAGCTAGATAACCAGTGATGCTAATATTAGCCCCATCAGTTGGTTAACGCGCTTGAGTTGAAATATGTTTTTTTCCGATCCTTTTTGCTCTGACTTGAGGCGGCATTCACATGCATTTTCAGGTAACTAATTTTTTCGATGAGTCCAACACCACAAGAATGCAGCAAATATCTCAGGTAACCTCGCTAGAGCTTCTGCATGGGTTATAAACTTTAGGGCTGTACTTGACTAAAGAAATTCTTAGTTGACTAACACTCATATGAATTTGTTGACTAATCGATTAGTTGATTTAATCAACAGATTAGTGCGCTTTCAGGGGTCAGTAAGACAAGAAAGGTGCAATATAAATGCAGTCCATTTAATATTTGTAAAAGTGATTTTCTCCACAAAGAATCATGCAAAAGCACCATTATAGGTGGGTGGATCAATGGGAAAATGTGAGTGGGGAAAGAAATTGTACAGACTTTGAACTTGTAAAAAAATAAATGAAAAAAAATAAGCACCACTATAAATCTTGTGTTTACCAGATACGTGTTCAAAGGTTTCTTGGAAATAAATCAATCAGCATGAAAAATCATTAAAAATTACTAATCGACTAAAGAAATCTTAGTCGACTAAAACCAAAAGCACCAATAAGTTGACTAACCAACTAACAGGGGGCTGCCCAAGTAAACTTCCCCAAATCCAATAAAGAGCAGGACAGACATATGATAGCATCCAGATCCGGCTTCCACAAAGTGGGGAAATGCTACACAGAGAATGTGCTATTGGGAATGGAGCTTTTTATAATGTAACCTGTAACCTAAAGTATGAAAGCCTTCATGGGTTATTACAGTAGGTAGTAAGCTAGTTAGCCAGTACTGCTAAGCTATGATTAGACAATTACTACACTGTCAACTCACATGCAGATATGTGTGTGTATATGACTGCACATATGTCCATATGTGTACCTGTCAATGGTCCAGGTGGTCACGTTGTGCGGGATGTCAGCGGTGTGCGTGTTCCAGTCCCCACTGGGCAGCTCTTTGACCTGCAGAGTGAAGTACCTCAGCGGGGAGGACCCTGTGCCACCCGTCACCCAATGGAGGCGGAGATGGCGAGATTCAACCCCATCCTGAGGAACAGCCAACTTCCTGGGTGGCTGGGGACGCTCTGTGGATAAGGTGAAGATGGGGAATTAGGCATAGCAGAGGTGAAAGGGGAAGATAGAGTACAGATGGAAAAAGGATAGGAATGGGAGTTAAAGTGGAAGCAGGAGAGAGCAACAAATGAAACTGTCTTGAGCAATTTGGTAAAAAAAAAAACACTCTGGTTAATACATTCTAGACATTTATTCATTCATAGATCATGTCATTCAGTACTTTAACATTGTGTGACTGTGTTAAGACAAACCAGTACGTACATTGATGTGTTTCTCTTTTGTGTATTTCTGTAAAGAGTTTTAGATATACAGTGGGGTCTTATATTACAGGACAGAGAACTGCACATTACCATAAATCAACAAGGTGCTGGAGGCAAAAGATAAATGAAAGAAATTCCAAAATATCTAACACACACTTATCTCCATCGCAAATGTGTTACAAGCCTCCAGACAGCTTCAATGCTCAGCGATATCATGTGTGTGTGTGTGTGTGTGTGTGTGTGTGTGTTTGGGGACCAACACTGCAGTGAGAAGACAAGCTGGAGACAGAACTGCTTCTCTTAACAGCATAAATGTGTTTTTCAAATTGTCAGATATTTAGAGGTAGAAACATATTTTGACTGCTAGACAAAATTGTAAGTTAGTTTAAAAAATTTTGTCAGACTTTTAATACAATTATATTGAATACAGGATACATTGCTACCTGTGATAATCTGTCCTTTTGTCTGCTCTGCTTTCACAGTTATACGGTGATACGTGTAAGTTATACACATTCATATGCCTATATGTAAAAAGCCTATTACAGATATCACTACACATATACATGGCCACTCAATTAGTTCTCTAAAGTACAAATTTAGCTGGGGAAATCTCATATATATAGCTAGAAATCAGCTGCAACCAGGTTATTTAAATGCATGTAAATGTGCTGAGTGCCCTGTACAGAAATATCTGCATTCAATATGTTTCTCCACTCATCAATTCTAGTTTTCCTTCACTTTGCCTGATATCTGTAGCTATAAATGTTGAAATTGACACTTTGACAAATTGAGACTATCATGGACCATATGTTGCAAATACCTTGTAACACAGGACAATGGCAGCCTACAGTTACATACATCACAATGCATTAGTGTGACTGTTGCAATGCATACATGTTTGAATGAAACAAGACATCTAAGCACTGCAGCATCAAAGAAACAATTTCTCAACAGATTGCTGGTGTGTGTGTTTGTATTTGTCTGTGTCCTCTTTATTTAATTAGAAGATAAAAGATGACTCTGGGATTTGGTATCTGTGTTGGCAAAACTGTGAGATTAGTCAATGTGTGTACACACCCACCCACACACACACACACAAAAACACACGGTTGGGGGGCATAACTGTTTAATTTCAGGGGCATCAGATTATCGATTAAGTCTGAAAATTAAAGCATTATCGATTCTCTCTGAAGTTTAATTAATCTGCACTTGTGTTCTCAAACATCTGCATAAGCACAGTGTCTCCCTCGCTCTCTCTCTCTCACACACGCACACAAAACACACACACACACACACACACACAGGCTTGCCTTCCTTCAGTCACTCTTATCACAAGTAATTTAAGTAAAATCTGTTTGACTACCTTCTTCCCTCACGCCCTATTCTTCATTCCCTTCAAGACTTGACTATTCTCTCCCTCTTTTGTTTCCCTGATACCATCTGTGTCTCCCTGTCTGTTCTCTTGTTCCATTCCAGAGTTAAGATCATGTTCTGATAATAAACTCATAATTGTCAGAACAAGTGCTGCCCTTACATGACTGTTTACTGCTATGCAAGTGAGAGGAGTGTGGTAGAAGAGAATTTAGTGTAGAAGAAAGAAGAGATGGTGTTGGTACTGGAGGAGAAAGAAGATATGGTTGTAGGGGAATAAATTCTGCTAAATATGCTATTGTACAGTATGTTGTCCATTACCTTACCATTATCACATCAGCAAAGATAAATCTCTCTTGTTGTTTTTATTCATCCTCGTGCACACAGCTTCACACACACACACACACACACACACACACAAGTGTGCACGCACGCACACACACACGCACGCACGCACCACACACACACACACACACACACACAAAAGCGCCAATTTTCTTTTTCTGGAGATTAAGTCGGTCTCATCTGCATCATCAGAAAGAAATCTCTATTAAGCTTTTCTGTCTTCCTCACAGTGAGAATGGGTCATTATGCTACTGAAGTGGAAAAGGGAACCACTGAATTATATTCTAAAGAAACCTTGATAATAATGCTGCAGATGTTATGATGTCTGGTCCAATTAAAATGCACTACACAAGCTGAAAGCTCCGAATAGAATATCTGACATCAGAATTCCAGGTTTCATAAAAATTCACTCCACTGTCACATGTTAATATGGGGACTTTGTAGAACTGTGATGCTTTATTAGACATACACGGTGCCGGCTGACAGAGTAAATTGGAGAGAGAGCTCAGGGATGACATATATCAAAGGCTGAGACCAAAAGTTACTCATGCGTTAGCCTACTGAGATGACAAAGCCACTGTAACTTCATTTTTAAAGTGATATTTAATTTTGGTGGAATAGTTCTCGGTCAAACTTTAACACCCCCTGGCACTTAAACCTTTCCTCCATGTCGACTGGTTATATTACCCTGCTCACAGAATGCATGCATACCTTGTCCATATGTAAACACACACCAGTAGCCTTAATGAATAGCAGATTAGCCTCTGAAATACTAGTCAGATTTTGATTATTATTATGACCAGTTAAATCCTCCTTTCTAATATTTGTTTACAGTGTTACCATTGGAGAGATGGAGATGGAGACATGAAAGCAGTTGATAGAAGCAGGACGAGAGAGAGTCTAGACAAGATGAGATAAAAGTGTGCCAACCTCTGAATCTTTATTTGTTTCTAAATTGAAGGAAAAAATAACTGCACAGCTCACGCACAACTTTACCTACTAACTAACTACCTTTATCTAAAAGTCAAGTCAATGTAAAAATCAGTTCTTCCTTTCTAGCCACTGACTGGTTGTTGGAGGATATTTTTCTTCTGTTACAGGTTTTTGGAGACTAAACTATCTTAGGAGAGTTACTGTCTCTACTTAGCCTCCATCTCGCCATAGGCATGGGGTGTCATACTCAGATTGTGTTTCCTGTTATTTTCAGTTTATAACCTACGATGAGGCCAGCAACAACTTCAATTTAGATGAAATGTTAAAGAGAAATTAGCAACATTTTTGCTGCCCTAAAAGACAAAATTAAATAGATTAGAGTGCAGAGGGAACTATTGATCAATAGTAATTTCTTTGGTTTAGAATCTAAGATTTATGGCTCTCAGATCTTGTTTTCTGGCCAGTGCTCTCTTGCTTGGGAAACTACCAAAGCACCAACTACTGCCATTTTAACACAATGTCAGTCTCATTCTCTTTCTCACCTACTAACTGAACATTTTTCACCGGCCCACAACAGAGCATGGTGCTATAAGAAAGCAGCCTGTGCAAGACAGTTATGTGTGAAAGGCTTTGATCTTTGTGGTTTGACTTAACAAGTATTAACAGAGTGAAAGCCACAGTTTTCTTTGGTCTAATAATCTATGACTTCTAATGATGATTTATCAAACCTGAATAGGCGGCCCCCTTTTTTAATTGACTATTGTAGCACAGAGCCTAAGGCAGGTTTTGGAACTCTTGACTGTCATTAAGAGGATTTCAATATCTACATTTACTGCCAAGCAGCTCTTACTCCACTAAAGTTTCTAAATGTCATGTATTCTTGTTCTGTATGTAAAGGTACCACGCACAGAAAAGGTCATACATTTTTTTTAATCTTCTGCTAACATTAAGTGTCTAGTAACAAGGGATTCTGCATCTCCAACCACAAACTGTTTGTTGAAGCACTGATAATCTGTTCGAGCTCCACGCATGATGTCCTTGCTTGCCTTTTTTCCTCTAATTTTATTTTTATTTTATTTTTTGTGGGGCCTTCACACAACTCATTACACTCACCATCAAATAGGGCTGCAGAGATCATAAAATTTTAAACTTTAAAACTTCAGCTAACCTTTCAAGACTTTTCCTGCACTGACATTACTGTGGGAGATGACAAAATATAATCTTTGACCATTTGGAAGTTAATGTGATAAGAGAGGACAAAATAACCACAAAATATGTGTAGTTTTTTTCCTGCAATAGACCTTCTTAATGGCAAACATTTTGAAAAGCACAGGTCAAATTAATACCATTAATCAAGTCTCTCTTGCTTTAAAGGGGCTCATTTACAGAATTTCAAGACTAATCTGGTTTATTTAACACATTTTATTTCCTTATGCATCATTCTAATTGAAAGTGAATTTAATTTCTTTTTATTACATTTCTTTGGTGCAAATGCCACATGAGATACATGATACTTATTTTTATAGCAAAATGAACACACTTGTTATACTGGTTACTTTAGGGTGTGATTCAATACTGTTTTATAATTGGTCACACTGTAGCTGTCTTTCAGTATAAATAGAGAACAGTGAGACACTGTACCCAAACTATCCCATTAGTGACCCATCAACCACATACTGTTTATCCATGTAGCCCTTTTTCACAGCTGACATTTTAAATCCGCATAGCAGGAAAAATAAAATTAATAATGACTCTGTTTCATTTAGACCTTTAGTCATTTATACCGGTTGCAGCATGTAAAAATTTTGTTGGGGTTTTAAGCATTTCTCTACAAAATGAAATATTCATGACTTAATAAGCAATGATAAAAGTTTAAGTTAGAAAACATTCCCAGGTAGTATTTATTAATTAAAAACACAATCTTAATCCTCTTCTTTAGGACTGTGTGGATGTGGTTTGATCCAATTTGATTGATAATGTTGCCAAACTCTACACTAATACCAGATTTTGATCCAAATATTGCTACATTGTGAGTGACGCATGGAAGGATGTGACATCACCTTTTTCCAACTGAACCCCACCAACTTAGAAACGAAATCTGTCATGTGAAATAATCAAAATTGTGTGTTCACAAAGAACTACATCCCTCATAGTAAACCGATAGGTCCAAAATAGTTTTTCAAGGCCTTTAAATGTAATGAACCAAACATCTGGAAGCTGTGGTTAATACAGGGGATTTGATTGAGGGTGGGGACCTGTAGCCAATATTTAAGATTCACTTCATTGTCCCACATTGTAGGAAATTAGCATTGGGCTTCCACCCATGCTGTTTCTCTCACTCTTTGTAAAACTTAAGTGTATGTGTGTGTCTTTTACCTCTGCGTTCAGTGGTAACAACAAGGGCTTCCTGTTCTTTGCCCCAGCCCACGGCAGTGCGAGCAGTGAGTCGGAACACGTACGCATGCTCAGGGGAAAGTCCTGTGACGGTGAATTGTCGAGCATTGGAGCCCACCTCCACTGTGGTCCATCGCTGAGGGTCCCTGCTGTCCAAGCGGTAGGAGATCTGGTAGCCTATTGATGGAACAATGAAAAGACAGACAGAGGAGGAAGACAGTTGAAATCTGTATGGAAGTCTTGTGTGGGAATGTGTTTCTTTGTGTGTGTGTTTTTGTGGCCTACTTTACATCACAGCACGCACAAGAATCAAAGATAGCACAATGTGAGATAGGAAAAAGCCTGAAAACATACTGTAACCACACAATGCCACAAACCACACAGCCCAATTTAAAACAAATAAAAACAAACACAATTTTTTGTATTGAAAACATACAGAAAGTCATAAATCTGTCTTTGAAAGTCAACACACACACACACACATATATAAAAACATACAAACTCATCTGTTCTCTCGGCTGTGACCCACGCTGTACGCGGCTTGTGTCTGTTTCTCTGTCTCATGTGCAGTAGGCCATGTAATAACACTAACACCCTTCAACACATACACACATACACTCAAACCACTGATCCCCGACCAAGCTTTCCACAGGCCACTGGCCACTCACAAAGGCTCTCAATATGAAAATTGTATTGTACACCAAATACACACATCCACAGACACAAACACACAAGCGTGTTTGTGTGAGATTGGTTTACACAGTAAGACTGTCAGGATAGTAATCTGCTCAGAGGGGCCTAATCTAGTTGTGCGGGTGATAATCTCATCAGATAGTCTGATTGTATATTAATGTGAACGCAGTGTGTGGAAGATTATTGGATAATGGCTAGATAACGAATCCTCCTGCCAATTGGGTCAGGGCACAGCATTATGTTGTGTACTGAATATCATTAGGATGTCGCTGCTATCAGATACATGAGGCTACATCTCCGAAGTGACTGTGTCATGCTAGTGAAAGGCCATCTTCGTTTTGCATTGAAAATAAACAACATGTACAGTATAAATCATATCTTAAGGCATTAAAATTGTGTATTTATACAAGCTTTTTTTGGCCCAGTCTGTGTTAATAAAAAAGCACACTAATGGCTACTACTTAGTAGTCTGCTTGACTCAAAGCAGAGCAGAGAATGCTCTACACTACATTACATACAAAATGTGTAGTGTTAAATCACATGCCTCTATGCCTAGTTGTAACATAGATTTCACTATACCAAAGATCTCTGGGTAGTTTTCCACTAAGGCGCTGAGACACCCCCGAGGAAGTTATAAAGTACCCCTCCCTCCATGACTAAATGCTAAACAAAGAGTCAACCAATGTAAGTCTTAATAAGGACTTTTCACTCTTATGTACTTCTTGTTCTTACTATATGTGTTTAATGGGTAATTATTTTTGCATTTATAGACTTTGTTTAGTAGGCCCTGAAGATGCAGAGATTATGAATGCATTAGTTGAAGTAATTGAAAATAATGATGACAAAATTTGCTTTATTAATTTACTCTTGTGTTTACAGCTACTGTTCTAACGTGTGATTTTTTTTTTCTTTTTCCTTCTTGTATACAAGAAAATAATCATCCATCCATCCCTGATTAAATTGCCACACTAACTAAACAGCTTTTGAATTTATGTGTTTAAATGTGCACACCACACCAGATGTTCTATGAGCCGATGTGAAATTTTTTTTCCATTCAGTGTGTACAATTAATATAGTATACTATCATTGCAGATAGTATTCAAAAATCTCTTTAGGACAGAGTTTTGTAGTGATGCAATACGTGAGGCAATGGCATTATACTGCAGCTGCATTGTTGAACAACAGTCTTTGCCAACAACACACTCAAAACAGTATGCACACTGACTTTTTGACAACTTATGTTTGTGACTTTAGTGTATGAACAACATACTACATACTCAAAACTTCATTACAATTTGTGAAAAGTATGGAATTGGGATGCAGCCTGGGGCTGTAATATATTCATCAAGAGGTCATGTGAACACAAACGCCTCACTGCCTTGTGGCAAATGAGATTGTGGACCTTATGTGGTCCTGTTTCTCCTCTGTCCCCCTTCTGTTAGTCCCCTATGGGTTGAGAACCCAAGGAGAAATGAGGCAGTCATGAGCACTAAAGAAAGCAGTGCACTACAGTTATTTTGTTCTGCATAAACACACACACACACACCTTGTACCCAGCAAGGACACAGCAGGACTGCACGTTTGTGTGTGTCTTTGTGATCGAGAGAGAGAAATTTGCCCTCCCACTCATCCTTCTGTCACAGAGTGGTGTCACACTAAATGTCCTCCCCCTTACAATACAATCACACATCACTCACACTGTCCTGCTCAACTCCCTCCCCCACTGAGAGGACATATACTGCTCCTTTTTTCCCCCTTGCGCAACACTAACACAGGCACGCATGCGCACACACGTGTGTGTACGCACACACACGCACACACACACACACACACACCTGTCCCTCCTCTCACCTCCATGCATCTCTTCTCTGCTGTCTCTTCCCTTCTGTTCTCTCTGTTTCCAGCTCAGCAGCGCTCACATTGCTCCTCTCTACTTCACCTCTCTTCCTTTTCATTAATAGGTTCTCTGTGATTCACTCCTCATGCTATGATTTGAAGTTCCAGAAACAGGTGATATCTGTTAATCTCAGTGTGTTTATATATGAGGCGATATATGCATTAGGAAAGTTGTCTTGCTTCAGCAGCTATAATAGCCCTTTTCCTGGGTACACGCTTGATCACTGAGAGTCAAACCATGCATCCATTACACAGACAGAACTGCAAATATATGACTCTTCACACACACACACACACACGCATACACACACACACACACACATTGTGACTGCACACACGTGTGTGCAGGCTTAACATTTCCAATTAATTTCCTCTATAAGCCAAGTTCTGTCCTTCAGCAATTGAAAATAAAGAAATAATGGAATAAAAAATGATTTAAATGTGGCTCTAAAATGTCTCCTTTCAATGTGTGTGTGTGTGTGTGTGTGTGTGTGTGTGTGTATGCTATTTTACCTAACAAGATGCCATTGGGGTGTGTGGGTGGCTGCCAAACCACCCTAACTGATGACAACCGAACTTCTGGAAACACCATCCTGACAGGGGGGCCTGGGACTGGAGAGAAAAATAGAGAAGGGAGTTGGCAGCTGAATGAAACAGTAATAATACAAAAAGCAGCAGCAAAAACCCCACAAAAGGACTCCTTCAATACTGTCATGAGAAAGAGAGTATCTGACATGAAGCAGACTTATACTCTAGTAGGTGAGTATGATGGTACCAGATGTATTTATAACATATGCTCTTCACGCACGCACGCACGCACGCACGCACGCACACACACAGTGTCTTTACATTTTAAAGAGGCACTTATAAAAAACGCCAAATAGAAAATGTAATCTTCACACCATTCCTGATAAAAGTACATTTTCCACACCACTAAATACATATCAGAGTGAAATCTAAGTGTGTGCGTATGTGTGTGTGTACAGTATTTGTGTGACAGACAGATAGACAGGATGGAGGGTGAAGAAAATAAGGTTCATTATACATTGCTGGGAATTGACTTCCCAGTTCTTATTTCATCTTGAAATGAGAAAAACTTTTCAAATGTGACACAGTTTGACAGAGGATGCGTTCGTGTGTTCGTTTGTGTGTTCCAGACCGGGTTGCTGGCATCCTGAAAAGTCTGTCATGGTTGTATCTAAGGAGATCTGCAAACATGGCACACACGATCACAAATAGACACGCATACAATATGTTCTCCATGTTTGGGCTGAGGAGTAAGCTGAACCCAGTGGATGATCTGTAAAGTGGGACTGTTGGCTGGCTGGGTTGACAGAAGGTGGGAAGAGGTGAAAACAGCTACAGAGGTGAGAGGCAAAAGTGTCAAACAAACTGCTGAACAGAAAGGTCAGTGATCAGACCAAAACATAAAAGAGAGAAACATACCATCTTCTTTGGTTCTGAGTAGTATCGGGTTGCTCTGTGGGCCGTCACCTATCCGTGTGTACGCCAGCACCTGCAGCTTGTACACAGTGTATTGTTGGAGAATCCCGAGGAGCAGTGTCACACTGCCCTCTCCTTCTGCTATCTGAACACTGGGGGGATCTTCTGAGTCCTTCTCGCTGTACAACACCTTGACTCGGACACACAAAAACAGACATACATGTCACACATGTAATCACAAATATAGATCAAAAGTGAACAAATATGTAGAGTTAGATCCTGCAAATTACACTCTGTAAGCTCTATTTGTCTGTTTCCCCCCTGAGCCTTGGTGGCTTCAATGATTTTTTTGTGATTGTCAAAAAAATAAAAATAAAAGACCAAAGCCAACTCTCTCAATACTTTTAGACTGTTGTAACTTGTCTGTATCACTCAGACCAAAGCCTATTTCTTCCTACCCAAGATGTAAATCTTTAAAACTGCTATAATCAATAATATACTATCATTATATTATTATTATTATTATTCAATATTACAAATTGATCATTGAATCACTTGTGTGTGAAAGGTGTCGCTAGTAGTGATGAACCCACCAATAATTATCTCCTCAGTTGTCCCCAGCTGTGCTTTACAGCAATTGTTGCTTCCAGCCCGCATTTTTACTGTTTTGGTTTTCTGTCACTGCTCTTGCAGCGTTGTTTTTGGCCACATCAGGCAGATGGTTTTTATATAAAACTCTAAAAAAAAAAAAAAAACAGTATATGTCTATCCATATGTACACATTTCCTGTGTTCCTGTGGAACCAGCACCCAGTGTTGGTCCGGGAGGCAGACACCCTCCCCACATTAAGAGTAAGCTTCAAATTTTCCAATTTGATAAAGCTAATAGTTAGGGCTGGCACAGATTTCCCTTGGACCAGCCCTTAGTTATTCTGTTATATGTTTAGACTGCAAGGGATCTTTCTATGACATACTGATATTCTGAACTTCTCTCTCCTCCTCTCTCTCTATCTGTATGCATTCATAGTTTGCTTTCAGTTTGCTTTATTAGCATGACAAAATCAATACATCTGAGTTGCCAAAGCAAATAAACAACAACAAGGAAAAAAATACATCTGATATAATAATACAAGTAAACAGGATAATGGTGATATAATTGCATATAATAAACAAATGCTACGGTAGTGTCTCTCTCTCTCTCTTCCCATGCCCATCATAGTCAAATCAAGTCCATTTTATTTCATATAGACCACAGCACTGCACCATAATGAAGGAACATGTCAGCCAGTGCAACAGTGTGGCTCACTGATGCGTTTTTGACAACAATGGTCTGTGGAACAGAGAAATAAGCCATATCAATACTGATCTGGATACAGAAGCAATGCACGGAGATGCAGCACTGAGATTTATCACAAATCTCAAAGCCCTTACTCACCATTGCTTGTTGTACACCCGGGTTGGATGGTCAGCCTTATCTACCAGTAGACCTAACCACTGGCATAGTCTTATCAATAGGGCTGTTTCTCTACTGCTTCCTTCTTACCTACAGGTCTAAAAAAAGTATGGGAAGTTATTGTCTTCGCTCAAAGGACTTTTTCCCTTCAAACTGTCCCTAAAGTCTATATTGAACTTGGAAAAAGGGCGTTTAAGTATGCTGCTCCCTCGGTTACAAAACCACCTGAATCTTCAGGAGATGGTTTCAGTGTACACATTTGAAGCGATTCGACATTACTTGCTGATCTAGCTGTAAGTGTTTTGAACATTTTTGATATCTTAAATGTTGTCACAGCCTGGTCTGTGACCTCTGGATTAGGGTTTAATATTTTACCCAAAAATGAGATAAATCAGATCCGGGAAAAGCTGTTTTTATTTATTTAGCCCAAGTAATGTATTAATATCATTAAAAAATGCGTTCCCAAATGCCAAACTGACATTTTTTATATTATTTGTATTATTATTTGGGCAAAAGAACACATTTTATGTTCATCATCAACACAGTTTGCAATGAACAATTCAGCTGTGTGATCAAGTGAGCTGCGTCCGTGACATCTGCTGGAGCGCTAATTATGAATTGCCAGGTGGAATGTCTGGGACTTGTCTTCTGAATATCTAGGCAACCCATATGAAACCAATATTTTAAAGAACTCCATCATACAAACTAATGAAATGTGCTAAAGTAAACCATTGAATGATTCCTAAACCATTCTATTAAACAAAATCCCTTCTGTGCATGTTGAGATTTGTATGCGGCTACAAACGGGAATAATCACTCAAAGTTAACCAAAATATTTCTTTATTAGGGCAGGCATATTTCAATAATATATAAGTTCAACTAAATGAAAGAAAAAATAAATGCCTAAACACTCTGCTGCAACATTAGCATTGCATTGAACTCGTGACAACTTAGACTACATATTTCTTTTAGTTTACAATGCATTTTCATCCTGCCCTTTTTTTTCTTGTGTGCTTTCAGAAGCAGGGAGCGTTGATAAACTGCTCAGGCGGTTTCGGGTTTTTGTGACAAATTGGCCGCAGATAGAAAACGCTCTCTCCGCCTCCACGGATGTAGACTATGAATTTAGTGAGCTTTACTACCGTAGCTACATTACAGCACCATCGCCTGCATCAACGTTGCTGTATAGACGCACACCCCCTGCGTTTTTTATTTAATTTTATTTCCTGTTTCCCATCATAACCTTTCCCGGGAATCGGGAAATAAACTTGAACAGATTTCCCGGGTTTAAATTCTACTCTGGATCCCCTGTTTGTTTTTTTCCCTGTCAGTCTTTCCCTGTGTCTCCTCCCCCGTGTGTAGTGTGTGTGTGTGTGTGTGTGTGTGTGTGTGTGTGTGTGTGTGTGTGTGTGTGTGTGAGAGTGTGACTTCATCTACAGGGGCGTGGCTCTACAGGCATTACCAGGCACACCTGGCTTCCATTTACAATCAAGCTCAGTACAAGAAACCCAGCTCTCCACTCACTCATCGCCAGATTGTTTCAACTCACCATGTGGTAAATCCTCAGGCCTTAATTCTCCAGTATCTTATTCTCTAGTGAGAAACTTAACTTTGGATTTTGTTGTACTACTGAATCTAACTTCACCTGTGTGTCAGTCTCATCTGCAGTACCTGTCAAAGCCGATCGCCTGCTGTTACCTGCTACAAATCCTACACCACCTGTAACTATCTTTTTCCATCAGGACTGACACCTTATCACCTTTCTTCCACTCTTGGATTTGCAACAACAGACGTGCAATAAAATCACTTAGAACTAAACTATCAAGTCTGTGTCTGAATCTGCTACAGGGGTCCACACTAGAGTGCGGATCGGGCCGGATTTTTCTGTCCGAGCCCGGCCCGCGTCCGACAGAGCAGTAACCGAGCCCAACCCGAGCCCGACAGGCATTAAGATATTTCTGTCCGAGCCCGACCCGAGCCCGACACAGTTAAAATCGCATTTGTTTCTCATACAAACAAACGTACATGTGTCATTAGTATACTAATGACACATGTACGTTTGTTTGTGTAGAAAGCCGCTTTTATTAAGCAATTGTAGGAAGGCATTCGGAAATGTCAACAGATGAGCGCATCAATGCACAGCTGACTTTCCTTCGTTTTCAATAGTTTTAAAATCTCCTGCGGCCAACTTCTTTTTAACATCTTCCATCGTTGCGCTGCCACATGTAGCTTAATACGCACGTCTTTCGTTGTCACAGCTAGTTTAACAAATTTCCGCACACAGGAAGACGGATGTTAGGGTAATATTTGACATTTATTTTAAGCTGTTTTAAATTCACAATGTTCAATGCCTTATCGCGCTGATGTGACCGAGCCCGACCCGAACCCGAGCATCCTTTCTAAAAATCTGTCCAAACCCGGCCCGACCCGTCGGGCTCGGGTCGGGTATCCATCCTCTAGTCCACACTAAGAACTATCCGTAACAATATGTCAGTAATTAGTAATTGTGTCTTTTTGTTTGTTTCATGTCTGAAACTTACAATTACACAAGTGGCCACATAAAAAAACCCAAATCAGAACACAGTGCTCTTTCACTGGCAAGAATGTTGTTCTTTCTCTCTCCTGTCACTTTAAAATCCTTTTGAAGGAAAGTGTCACCTCTTAAGTGTCTTAAAACAGAAAAAGTCATGAGGAATGTGTGTGTTAGGAGGCAGGATAACTATTTAACATCTAATAGGGGATGGGAGGTGTTAAAGAGCTACTGCTGGCAGCCACTTCCCATATATTAGCATTGTAGGCATACTGCTCAGTGTGATCCTCAGGAGGGCACAAAAAACACACACAGATGGGGAGTGTGATGTGCTTTGGGCATGGTGGATGATATGACCTGAATTTTGCACATTTTTTAAATACTGGATGGTACTGCTTTATATCACACAGTCACATACTTTTTTTAGTAGATGTATGTATTTATAACAACAGTGCCATGCAATTGAGGATAAATGTTCTTCTTTTTAAAGCTTTCTTCTGCTATATTTTGTTTGGGTGGTGATTAAGTGCTACTCAATGCCAATTTTATATTAGCACAATAAGTTTGCATGTGCTTTCTCCAAGTTAGAATTGGCAGAATATTGATGGGTGCAACATATATGCCACTGAACAAGAAAAGCTATATTACAAAAATACAGACAACTGGTACGTGTCTTGTACTCATTTTAAAGTCAAACAAGGAAGTGAAGTACATTATAATAAACCCCTGGAGTATGTGCGTGGGAGTGTAGAGAGATGTGCCTGCAGTAAGTGGTGCACTCAGGTAAAAATGAGTGCACCTTGCACTTCACCATCAACAGTACTTATCTAGCTTTTTGTTAGGACCCTGCACATCAGAGTAAGTTAACTATGTCACTATCGGCTGGATAAAGCAAGACAGACTTCACTGACTTAGTTTGGAAATACAAAAGAAAGATTGTCTAAAATTTGGTAGATATGAATAGATTGTAGGCTATGTTGCTTAAAGCTATAGTGCGTAGTTTCCATCTCCCCTATGAGGAATTCTAAGAGATGACAACAAAACTGTTGCATCCACATGAGACAAGCCTTCCGTGTACGCACACCCCCACCACCCCTCCTCCACGCAGTTGCTAATAGCCAAGGACAACACAGAGGATTAAAAGAACATGATGGACTCTTCAAAAGAAGTAATTATCTTCACTTGATTTTCTGCGTGCCGGTCACCGGACAACACCAGTTTCTGAACATAGCCATAGTGAGAAATACAGAGGGAGTTGTGTGGAGTTGATACTCTTAATTAGCTTTGTATCAACTCATTTGGCAATGGCTTAAATGTAACGGATGTTCATTAATATAAAAGACCTACGCACCAAGTCTGGACTTCAATACTAATGCAGAATATATTTGTATATAGTATACACACACACACACACACAAACACACACACCTCAACAAATCACTTTATCTTGCCCAAACTACAGTTCATGTTTATTTCAAATAAATAAAGCACTTCCCCAAACCATGTAAAAGAGGATGACAGAGTGTGATCCAGCTATTGTTTCTACTACAATATGACACAAAAACGGCTGTTTTATGAAAGCATATTAAATGTTAAATCCTCTCTCATATGCATGTTCACAGTTATACACACACGCCTCCAGAAGTACTTACTGTAGCCGGGTGCTTTTAAAATGTGTAGGAATAAAAAACTAGAGCAGTTACAGGCTATTACGTCATATTCAGATTATAATGTTTTTTTGTGTGCATGTCTGTGCATCTGTGTGTGTGTGTGTGTGTGTGCAGATGTGATAATGGGCTGAGGGGGTCAAGTGAGAATGCCAGGGTGGGATTATGTGTGTGTGTTGGAGTGCTTTATACACCTTATATCCAAGTATGACTCCATTCTTCTGTGCCTGAGGGAGAGCAGACCATTTCAGCAGGATCCTGGTGGAACTCACTGCCTCAGCAGTGACATTCACCGGCGATCCAGATGGAACTACAGAAAACACACACACACACACACATTACTACATTACCAAAAGACTAGCATTGTACAAAGTATGGACTACTATTTCAAGTCATTTTGAACAAAAAGAAAGAACAAGAAATTAATATAAAGTATTCATAATATTGTAATGATATATTTTTAGTAATATTTAAAAACAATATTTTCTACTTCTTTGTCACACAGGACTCAAATTGTGTGATGAGCTGATGAAAATATCAGGAAACACAGCAACCTATATTATGTGCAGCCAAACAATAATCATGATTGTAATTTATACAGGGAAATAGTGAGCAAAATCGCTTATATATGTGTGAATTGACAATATTAAATTCACTGCATACAAGATCAAAGTCAATTGAGCTCACAGAGGGAAATACATGTATAGGCCCTCCAAACAGGAAATGCCATTTGGGTTGTATTTTTAAGCATAATCACAGTTTGGTAAACCCAAGTATGAAAAATATGCATGAACCTTATATTTGATTGTATTGAATATTTGTAGTGATAATGTTTTCCAGTAAGTATAAAAAAAACAACAGTGCAAACCCTGCTGGTCACACTATACTACAGCTTTTCTCCATTATTCTGATATTAGGAGCATGAGCTGCAGTTTTAGAAATATGTGTACAGTAGGTGAGACAAATATCAAAACAATCATTCAATAAACAAAATCCCATTGTGTCGACAAAGAAAATAATATAACATAATCAGCAAAACAAAATAAAAACCCCTCCATGACAGCAGTCATTTCACACTGATCATTTTTCTTTATAATAGATATGACCTGTAATATTCTTAGACCCAGACAATTTGGATCAAAAAGGTTTGTGTCACAAATCCAACCTTTGTTATTGGGACTTAACTTTACATTGCCACGATGAAAAACTATCAAAGAGGAAAGGTGAATGTGAAAACAGACGTCCTGGATGGGACTAGAGGCTCTCCTGAACTGCTGCACTTCAGTCTGATTGAACATCACAATGTCCCAATATACAAAGTATAAAGATACGTATTCATTAAAGAGCGGAAGACTAAAGATACTCAATCATATCAAACTCAAACGTCCAATACTGTGTTCCAACACAATTTACATTTGAATACAGAGAGGCTTGAAGGGTAAAACTGATATAAAGCATGACCAATAGAAATGTCCCCTGTTGGCTCGCCGGTTCACTGTAACATTGCCAAGATCCAATGTTGGATAGATACGCAAGTACACACACACACACACACACACACACACACACACACACACACACACACACACACACACACACACACACACACACACACACACACACACACACACCTCAATGCAACTTCACACTCTGAACCATCTTTTATCGCCATCATCTCCCCCTGCCCCTTCTTTTCTCTGTCAAACGTCCCATTATTGACACAGAGGGAAAGTGTAGAGGGCAGAGAGAGGTGGCAGGATGAGGGGAGACTCCCTCAGGGAGAAACTTGCAGACAGGTAACAGGACTGAATGAGGTATGTGTCCTTACCAGATTCTGCGGTGAGTGCGGCGACAGTGTTGCTCCATGGTCCAGGTCCTATAGAGTTGTAGGCCTGTATCTGAACTTGGTACTGGGTCCAGGGATTCAGGCTCTCTATTGTGGTCTCATTGGTCCCCCCTGCTCTCTCCACATCCTCGGTCCTGTCCTCCCCATGGCCGTCGGTCCTCCACACACGCAGCCGGTATCCCACAGTCTCTGGACTGCTGTTGTACTCAGACTCTGGAAGAGGCTGGAGGGTAACAAAGAGTGAGTGGAGAGAGATAAAAAATAAAACAGATTAAAGTAATTATTCTCATTCTACATTCTTGTTTTTTTAGTTTATTGTCATTATGGTCATGCTTTACAGACAAAACCGTGTATATTAACTGCTATATATGGTCATGTTTACAGATAATGTTACCTGCTGCATCCTGGTGAGAACAAGTAGCACAGTTAAAGGGGCACTACAAATGACCATTGTTAGTTAGGCTATACATGTTTGTAAACATCAATATATGTATATATATATAAACAAATATAACCTTGGTAAGGATGAGCCTAAGTCAGCGGCTTAGAAGACATCTGCAATTTTCAGGATAATTTCCGAAGCAGATTGTGCACCTTATTGCACACAACAGCTTAATAAATGTGGGCCAGTGTGCTAATCCTAAACTCTGCAAGTATTTTATAATGTGTCAGCACTTGGCCACCCTGTGCCATCACTGCACTTGTGGTGAATTTAATTAATTTTGACTGTGATTGATGGAAGAAGAACTAACCACATAGAAAAAATGATTATTGAACAAGAAACCAATTTTGGTAAAATTGTGATTAATGAAATGATAATTTTGCTCTATGAAACAATATGACAGTTCCTAATAACCAACATGTAGTGATACCCTCAGTGTATTTACTGTAATACTCTAAATGTATTTAATTCAATTTTAGGTCCTGAGAGGGGAGCCTGCATGCATTTGGGAAATAAATCATAATATACACATACACAATACAAACAAAGACACACATACAGCACATTTATATCACAGTGTATGCGTCAGATAGATGCACAATTGGGCACACAAGCACACATGTATGCACAAAAATTGGACAGTGCTCAGACAGGTACTATATCACACATACATACTTAAGCAAAAGTACAAGACCCCCCAAAACCCAAGTTTTTTTATGATATTAAATGTGCACAACTAAATAAGCAATAATCAGTTAGCGTTAAGAAAGAACAAATGTACTATTATTTATTATTTATTTAAAAAGCAAAGACCAAAACCAAACTAATAAACTTTGATTGGTTAACAGAAATATCTAACACCCCCTTTTTTCCCCAGCAGAGCCCCACCAACGTCAAACCAGTGAAAAAGGCAAACACAAAAACAAAATAGTGATTTTTTCATCTAGAATAACCAAAACTTGTTTTTTTCAGGGAAATTGTGACATCATCACTCATAGTAACAAGCTGATTGAGAAAATAGTTTTTTAAAGGGCCTTTAAACCCTAAAATAAACTGTTAAAGCCACTATGAGTAGAACACTTTGAACTTTGGTGCCCTGCAGTGGAGTCATCAAAGATAGCCATAGTGAGACCTATTGCTATTTTGGGTCCCGACAACATAAGTGGAATATCAAGTTTAGGGTTGCACAGTGTGACATAAGAAACACACAAACACTCACAAGTGAAAAGGCTATTAAGCCTATTATATATGGTTATTTATGTGACATGTCTAACTTTAAAGTACATCCTGAAAACCTTTTACTGTCTTCTCCCCTTTGACATCCCATCTTCTGATCTTTCTCTCTATCACCTCTTTTCCCTGTTTTATTCATATTCTGTCATCCTCTTTTACTTGCTTCCACTTTCATTTCCTGTCACCCTCCCTACTTTTCCTGTCCATACTTTTTCTCTGTCACCTCATCCTCTATCTACTCTGCCTGTGAACCACCGTGTCTTTATGCATTACAGCCACAACCCTCGATCATTCAGTGCCCTACAATCACGTTAGTAAGAAGTTCAGTTTGTTCAAAGCATATAATTCCACGGAAGACAACATTGTACAGTGGTTGCTCTTTGCTGCGCTGCAGATAAGGGATTGAGGCACCCAGTCATTTTAAATACCCTAATGATTTAGCTCAGCTTAACATTTAGGAGCCATAATATAGAATGTCACATTAGCTTTATTACCCTTAATATGCAGCTTTAAATAACAGCCTTAGCTAAAACCATTGTGATGGTTCAATTACAGCAGAAAACCTAGCATACCTCTGGCTGGGCACTAACATGCAGGTAAAAGTCCATTAGCATGCTGCACAGGTAGCCCATAGCATCTCAGTGTCTGTGTCTGATTTGACAGGCTCTTTTTCTCATTCCAACTCTTAAATGGAAAATACTCTGTTCTCCATTTATGTTATAATAGAAGAGGGGATGGGGGAGTAAAAGAGAGAGGGAGGGAAAGAGAGAAGGACAAAGAGCAGGAACAACCGCAAAAAAAAAGAAAAGACAGTAAGGAGAAAATTACATTGCAGTTTGTGCTGCTAGCAGTCCACGCACTGAATGGGACAGATTAGTGTTAGCACTGATAACAAGGAGAGACACTGATTATATGCTGTCAGCCACTCAACCTGTTCAGTCCTTCTGCTGGTGAATGCACATGATGTGCATGCACTGATATAAAAATAAGAGCAAATACACAAAGATGCAGAGCAAAGAATCCCAAAGAATCAGTCAAATTAGCACAATTTGCATGATTGTAAAGGGCCAAATACATAGATAGTTTATTATTTATCCTCAAGGAGAAAATTCTTTTCCACAGTAGGTGCATACATAGCACAAACAATTAAGACCTAAAGAATTATACAAGATTATACAAAGACATGGAATAAAACTAAACACATGCCAGACTGGATTTTTGTATCTTAACAGGAGGTTACTTATAAAGAGAGGGGCTTTACTGTTTTACAGAGTGTGTATCTGTGTGCGTGCATGTGCTTCAGTACCTTCCAGTTGAAGCGCAGGCTGGTCTGTGTGGCAGACAGCAGAGTGAGGTTAGAGGGGTACGTGTCAGGGGTAGCCTGTAGGGTTTGAATGATCCTGGAGGGGGCGCTCATGGCACTGGAGCCGACAATGTTCACCTGCCGCATCCTGAACCTAGTGAGAACAGAACACAGCTAAAGGGACAATTCACTGACTTTACACAACAAGTTTAGTTTATTTGTCATAAGGAATTCAACTCAGCCTGTGAGAACAGCAAAGTAATCTTGACAAATTGGTGACAGACAGCCAACGTTACTATACAATTAGCTTTTTTGTAAGTCCCCCAACTTAATAGCAGTATAATGTTAAATGTTGGAGTATCTTTTTTAAAAAAAACATTACCAAAAAGTAGGAAACCAGTTAAAAACAGACATACAGTTTAAAGTTGGACACAGGGGTTAAGTTTTCAAAGGTGTGCAGCGAGCAACTAATATTTTCAATTGATTTCACAGTGTTATTATAGAAGCAGTGGCAAAAAACCTAATCAATGAAGTCATATAGCCTTCATCAGCATATAGTTGTGAGAGATCAACTGATCTGAATCAAATATCACAGGACGTGTCAGCAAGGCAACCAGACTTCACAGTCTGAAGAAAAAATATTTTGGACTTTTTTTTCTATGTTATGTTTCTTGCTTGACAACTAAAACAATTTTTTTCTAGATGGCAACCTTCAGCTGGAACTCTCCCTTAGAGAATTTCAGAAAAGGCCACTGGTATATTGTTAAGTTGTCTGAAGATGCCAAACATTCAGTCAGAAAAAGAGATATATCTATACGGCCCTGGTGACACACACACACATACATATAGCCACGAGGGAGCATTTGTTTCTTTTGTTACTTCTAAATGCAGCCATGCTACAGTGGCGGTGTGAGTGATAAAATGTGTGAGTGTACAGAGAGAAAATGTGAGAAAATACATCTACGAGTTCTGATCCCTGTATAGGGAGATAGAGAGCATGGTGTAAAGAGGGACTTAAAGCGGGGGATATGAAACACAGACAAGTGCATCGCTTCATCTAATGTCCCAATGGTGTCGCCTGTGACAACATAATCCTTATGAGTGTATAACGTCTGCGCGCGCCACACACACACACACACACACACACACACACACACACACACACACACACACACACAGTGTGATACAGAGAACAAGAGGCAGAGATAGACAGATACATACAGAAGATAGAGAGAGAGACTGATAAAGAAAGAGAGAGGGTGAGAAAGAGTGTTGCTGCTGTTAAGAGTGACGATAGATCAGGTTTATGAACTGCAGGCTCTCCACGGCCCTTGAGCAGGGATTACTGTAAAGACACTCCTCTCTTCTCCTCTATTTCCTATCCTACTTGTTTCTTATCCCTTTGTCTTTGTTACTCTTTAATGCTCTCTGCTGCCCTTCCCACTTTCTCATCACCTTTCAGGGAAGAACCCTGCCCTCCTCCCTTTCCTCTCCTCCCCTTCCCTCAAGCTAGTTGCGGGAGGGTAATAAGGATCTGCATGCAGCAGCTGTGAAGGTGCTGACAAACAGAAAAGTCTCAGATGGAACTGTCTCTCCGTGTGTCTGTGTGATTTATCTAACTTCACCTGAGTCTTGCAATACTGCAGAAACTAGCAGAGAGTGAGATGTGTGTGACTGATTTTGTGGGGTGTATATGTGCACGTGGTAGGACTTGACTATGTTGTGTAGGCTGTTGATGTTTGCTGCTCACCTGTACTGGGTGAACGGAGTGAGGTCAGGGATCTCCAGCACGTCTGCATCTGGCTGGTTTTCTTTCTGGTATACAACTCTCCAGTCCTCGTCCTTTCCATCCAACTTCACTACCTGTTCATGAAGGATATTGTGTGTTACAAAGTAGTTTTCCTCCAGCTGTATTTGAGAAATAGCAAGGATCGCAAACGTACACGCACAAGAACGGACACACGCACCTGGCCTTCTACTATCCATCGAGATATGGCGGTCTTGCCATCAGGACCAGGGCGGAACCGAAGTGTTGCTGTCCGAGGGCTGATGTTGGAGATGACCAAGTTAGATGGCGCACCAGGAAGTTCTGCAGATAAAAAAAAGAAAGACTACTGCTTTACTTCCCCAAAGCTACAAATAATTTTGCGATCATTACAGGTGCTCTAAGCAATGTTGGTTGACGTTACTTCTTGTTGAAGAACAAAACAAGACTAACTTGCCCCTCCCTCCTCCTCATCCAGGCCCCTCCCCCATCCTTCAGTGCACTAACCCCCCAACCTCCACCCTCAACTTCTTATTGTCGGTTATTGGCTGGAACGCTGGAAGACTGTTTGTGTATGTTTCGTGGTGCAGGTTGGCACAGATTGTTTTTGTTGCTGTTTGTATAGCCTGTGCTGTCCACAGAGACCGCATTTTTATACAGTGTGTTGTGGGGACAGGCAGCTAGCACACATTGAGGAGATTTGCTGTATATGACAAAAAAAGTGTATAAAAAGCGCAACATTGCTTAGAGCACCTTTAGGCTATTTCTGGTATGTAATTTTTCACCACTGCACTTTATGTATTCTTACAGGTATATAAAACATTTATTGTCCAACACCTATGAGATTTTTGCACTCATATTATTTATTATTAATATAAATTAATTATATTGTTTGTGATGTTTCAATGGAGAGGTACAAATTCTTTGAAAGTAAACTACCTCTGATTGCTGGTGCTGCAGAAACGAGGTGCAATGAAAAAAGCCCTCTTACACCTCTTACTGTCTCTTCAGCTTTTTCACACAAATTTTATTTTCCATTTTTCCTTATACTCCTGAAATGTTTCCTGTGCCACTGGCTGCAATACCAAAGCATGATTGCTCCACCCCGATGCTTAACAGTTGGACAGAAGTTCTTTTCATTAAATTTTGTGCCCTTTCCTCTCCAAACTTACCTTTGCTCATTAAAAAGTTCTATTTTAACCTCATTGGTCCACAGAACTTGTTTCCACAATGCATCAAGCTTGTCTATATGTTCATTTGCATTTTTCAAATGCTGATTTTTGTGGTGAGAAGAGGTTTTCTTCTGATGACTCTTCCATGAAGACCATATTTGTACAAGTATCACTTTATAGTGGAATGGTGTACCACAACTCCAGTGTCTGCCAGGTCTTTCTGGATGGATCGTGCAGTCAAACGTAGGTTTTGACTTGCTTTTCTCACACTCCTGCGAGCTGTTCTGTCTGATATTTTTCTTGTTCTTCCAGATCTTGCTTTAACTTCCACGGTTCCTGATGACTGACATTTCTTAATTACATTCCGAACAGAGGATATTGTCATCTGAAAACGCTTTGCTATCTTCTTATAGCCTTCTCCTGCTTTGTGAGCGTCAACTATTTTCAGTTTCCTAGACAACTGCTTAGAAGAAGCCATGGTGCTGATTGTTGGGGCAAGGTCAGATGAGTCAGGGCATTTCAAACCTTAAGACTGACATCACCTGGTCTTTCCAGATGATGATTGAGAACCATCCATGACACTGTCAGGTCTCAACTTTCCAAAGGGGGCGGTGCATGCTATAAACTCTGCAGGGTGCCCAAACTTTTGCAGACGCCATTTTTTTGAAAGTGTAAATGATGGAAATAAAACCTAACTTTTTGTGACATATTATACAGATGTTTAATCTGTCATTTGATGCCTTTTGGAGATTTTTCCATCTTTTCTTGGCTTCTTAGTACACATTGATAAAAATTTTTACCTGGGATGCCCAAACTATCGAGCCCCACTGTATCGCCAATACACGTGCAACACCATTGATAATAGGAAGAGGATAAGTCTCCAATAATGACTTAAATATAAAGAAAGGCTTGAAGTAAAAGTGAGCCAATAAATGGCTTCCAGTCCTTTTTTTAATGTGTCCATTCTTGGCCATAAAACATAAAAGATTGGTCACAGAGACAAAATGTTAATTTTACTAAAGCACAAGCACTTATACAGCTGTATATCTCTCTCAGTCAAAGCAATTTCATTCATATTTCCAAGATTGACAATACAACACAGAGAGATAAATCTGTACCCCAGTGGAGGCGAGAGGTGAATTAAATGCACAGTTCACTAAAGTCCATTTACAGCCTATATATGTCTGAGTAGGCTGCAAGCTTCATAAATTATGTTTGACCCATTCTAATTCTCACATTGTTCCATCTCCATAGAAATAATCAGTCACAAGAAATGGGCAATGTAGCTGACCAGCTGTGGCAGCCTGAACGATAACCACTTTGGAAAGAAAGGAGAAGCTGAAAACAAGTGAAGGCTTGATTTAGAAAAAGTCCCAATCTAAGATTTTTGGTTAAATATACAAATGTCAACACAGAGCGGATGAAATGTAGCTGACAGTGTCTTTATATTTTAAGTCTAACATATATTTGTATCTTGCAGTGTCCTTCCTCCTTGAAAGAATATTTGATTCAAATGTAGAAGCACAAACTTTTAAAAAGCTTTTTCTTGATGATAAGTTGTACCCTCCAAAATTGGCAAATTATATTAACAGTATCAATAATTGGAAGAAAAAAGATTTGGAAATCAAGTAATTCAGCTTACAGTACAAAGAAAATTCTATGACAGTAGCATCATTGATGCTGGAAGTTTGTTCCTTGGCATGTGCTGCTAGACACTACTGGCTAAATGTTTGAATAGTTACCTCTGTCACATTTGAGGTGAGAGCTGCCCTGCATTTGGTCAACAACAAGCAATCAGTATTAATACTATTATTATTTTCTCCTGGTGGTGAGTTTTTCTTTTTTTGTCAACGTGGAATAAATCAAAAAAGAATATTAATGTGTTTTGTATGAACACTTTAACCAGAATTAAATATTCCAATAAAAGGTTTACAACTTCACCTTCACCGACAGCTGTTGAATTGACTTGGCATTGGTCAAGCAGGCAGCACATTTGATGACTGCTCTGGAGGCTAAAATCATAGTTTTTTTTAAAATCATGATCCTAACAAATGTTACATGACAGCGTGTTACTGTTAATGACATTTGCAAAATCAAACATCATCACAATTCACTTTGCTGGATTGTCTCACTCATCACAAGCCTGAGTACTTCAGACCCACTTTTCAACCACTTATATACACTGTGTTTGGTTAATACTTGGTATCGATGGATGGTGGAAGTGCTCTGGTGTGATCTGATGTAATCCATCCAATTCTGCTACAGCATCACAAGCATCATATTTGCTGAACACGGCAGAATACAGATCTGTAAAGCCGACGTGTTAAATCAAACACCGTATGTTGTAACACACCAGTACAATGGGACACATAAGACATATTTTGTAGAATATCTCAGGGGGGTGGGGTTATTGTAAAATGACTATATAACATGACTGGGTCCACTTATTAAGCAAACAAGGCAATATTTATTCTGGATACTGCGAGGTACATGTGTGTGACAAAAGACAAATTGTAGCTATCAGCCACCATTGCTCTGTAAGTGCATGCAGCAAACTTGTAAGAATTATAATGTGGAAATGTTGATATCAGCTGCCTTGCTCAGATGAATGACAAAATTCTCTGAACTCCATGAATACATGAATAAATAAACAAGACAAGAATTTATGCTCGGTGGATCACTCCCTTTCTCGCTCTCTTTTCATTCTTTAGTTCTTTTTTCCTAATCGGCAGTCCTCAGTCTTTCTTTTAGACTTTCATGAATTAATGAATAACCTCTGTATCTAAGAACTGCCTGTATCCATCATGCTTTTACTTTTATTCATAAATTAGTAATCAGAAAATGTTAGGACAAAAATTGAGCTGTAGGAGCTGAGTTTTTCTTCCATACACTTCCTCTTAGTCCATTTCTGACAGACTTTGGTCTACTGTTCTTTGCATTTTTCTGTGTTCCCGGTTCTTCCCTCATTATGTTTCTCTATCTGCTCTCCCTTCTTCAGTCTTCAGTCATTTTCTTTGATTGTCTCATGCCCTCTCTATCCCATCTCTGCATTCCCTCCACTTTGCCATTTGCAGTTAATCAGTACTAATAATGATTGCAACTTGGTCTTGGTCCAATCATACAAAACTCATCATGCATACAAGCATGATGTGCACATGGTATACACACAAATAAACAACACACTAACGCGCGCTCTAAGATGCTGTAAATGACTAACTCTTGTGTGTGACCGTGCATGTGAATGTGTTTGTGTTGGTTGTGTGGGTGATGATTCATGGATGCACAGTAACAGCCACTTATCAGCCTGAGGAAAGACAATGACATCGTAAGAGCTCATCAGTCATACTTATTCCACACACACACAGAGTTTTTTTTCAAATCCACTCACTGGGTCTTGTTTGTGTGTGTGTGCATGTGTGTATTTATTTTACCTGGTGGGACTCCAGTGGAGATGGTGGAGGATGTGACCACGCCCCGTCCTGCGGCAGTGAGCGCTGCCACTTGTAGTGCGTACATGGTGGTGGAGGTGAGGTCGGTCAGCTGGTACTGCAGAGTGGAGTTGGAGAGTGAACGTTCCTTACGACTCGACTCTACTCCAGACACTTCCCACCACAACACGTAGCCTGCGGTGTGTAAAGTACACGCTGGGTTAATAAAGGCGCATATAGAAATGAGCAGACATGTATACACACAAACACATGCACAAGCTTGTACACTTGCACATAATGAGAGGTACAGAGCCAAAAAAAAGAGAGTGCGGGAGGGTAACTCCCGTAAAGTCAAAATCCCTGTCTGCCTCTATGCATCTTCACAGTCATGCATCACATTCCACCACCTTCAAATGTGTGTGTGTGTGTGTGTGTATGTGTGTGTGCATGTGTGCGTGCGTGTGTGTGTGTACGTGTTAGGCAACTTGTGTGTAAAGCCCTGGAGAGGTTGAATGGTCCCTCATCTGTCTCCATGCTCACCAGGTGCTGGATGAAAAGCAGGTTGAGGAAAAAACTGTGCAAGGTGACCATGATTGAATAACCATTTTCACCCTCCTGTGTGTAAGCCGACTGTGAAGCCACTGCAGCCTTTTGCTGTTGTTAGACTTTGATCTTATTGTGTAGGTGCCTGATGAATATCAGGCATGGTGTGACCACGTCAACACACAGACTAACTGAAACACACACACACACACACAGACACACACACGCACACAATGTAGTGTAGTTGCTTGATTCACAGCAGCTTGTCATGTTCACCAGCACCATTGTATAAAAGAGCGATGGACTATGCAATGGGGGGCAAGTGCTTTGAGCTCTGTGATCCACCAAACAAACAACACTCTGGGAGTTTGGATGTGTGGGATGAGGGAATGTTGTAGATAATGTGAGAAGACAAGCTGAAGAGAGAAGGGATTAGTTGATGATGAATCAGCTGTACGCAAACACAGCATCAGGGACAGGGGGATGTCTATGGATGTGAGACAGAAAATAAAAGAGTAAAGAGAGAATATGGCAAAAACTCCTTCACTGCTGCTTTTCTTTTTAAAAACTTGAATTAGTCATTCTACACACTGTATTTGCCCTCCTGTGAAGCATCCATTTTAATTGGAAAACTCTGTGTCTCATCATTGTGTTTTACTTTCTGGCAACATGCTAACTGAACCTAAATTAAGTTTCTCCCATCACAGCTGTTAGTGGGCCTAAAAATAGCGTGGCAAAATGAAAGTTTCTTGATTATGGAGGGAAGATGGAGGTGTTTAGAGAAAATTATGTGTGACTGTTTAGAGATTTTATACTTTATGTATACTAGAGCTGTGCCCGTTGAAAATGTGCCTGTTTGGCCTGTGGTATTGCTGCTTGTAGAATTCATCAAAACCAAATTGTACCCCAAAATTACTTACAGAAAGATTTACCCGACAGAGAACGTTGCTGATTCAGAATGTAATCACAAAATATATCATTTACATAACATATCAGCGTTAATCAAACACAAGAACCGGACTGTGTCTGTGTGTGTGTGTGTGTGTGCGCGTGCGCAGAGAGAGAGAGAGAGAGGGAGAGGGAGAGAGAGAGAGAGAGAGAGAGAGAGAGAGAAAAAGAGAGACAGACAGAGAGAGAGAGTGAGAGAGACACGGTGTTGTCTTGTGTCTGATCGAACAAATTGACCATTTCAGGAGAGGGGCTTGGCAGTTAACGGTAAAGGGGGATTTGATTCAGGTTTTTTTTTTGGCGACGGTAATGTTATTAGTTAGTAGTAGACTTTATTAACCCGACCCTGGGTGAGTCTGATAAAAAGTGCTGTGTGCGTCTGGTTTATCTCTGAGATTTTCTCGCATTGCACAACACTCTGAAAGAATAATCTCCAAGATTACTTTATGTTCTGCCTCTGTTTAGAAGTGGTAAATGTAGGCTAGGGTGGCAATTGGCTTTTGTAGACACGGAAAAGCATAGCGACTTTTTGTCGGCAACAGTTGTAATGTTCCTTTCAGTTATCCGCCCGTGCTCTCGGAAAGTGAAGAAAAGCAAGTTTGGTATATCCAATCATGTAGCTAACGTTGGAAGCAGGAAAAGAGTCAAAGCAATTCAGGAATTGTCGTTCGTTTATTCAAAGCCAAAGACAGTCCAAAGTGGGTGTGGGTCTGAGATGTATTTCACATTGTAGCTGCCAAAGCTCTGCTGGTCTGTGTCTCTGGTCCACAGTGTGAGAGGGAGAGTGGCCAGGGGCTAGAGCAGCAAAAGCCAATATGTGCTTCTTTTACCTATATATTTAATGATATATTTGCATTTCTAATCAAAACAACGTCAATCTTGGCACTGCACTTACTCCTGCCCGTAGCAAGACATCTGTCAAGTTTGAAATCCATCGGACTAACGATTTGAGAGATATCCGCATAACACACAGACAGACAGACAGACAGACAGACAGACGTTCATGCAATTTATAGATAGATGCTCTAACCAGTGATGATGCCATTCTTATCTTCAGGCTCCGCCCAGCTGATTCTGAGGGATGTGTCCAAGATTTCAGTGAAGCTCAGGGATCGAACGGGTCCAGGTGCTGAAAAACAATGTACATCAGATAATATTAGCTTTATTGTAACTTCTTCAACAATATGGTTTTTGGAAATCATCCCTCTACACAAACACAACTATCTCTTGTCTATGCAGCCTATTACCTACTGCTCGACTTCACACACTACCTCCTAATCACATCTGCATTGACCATCACGCACACACACACTAAGGGGAATGCATGCCTGTCGTTTCTCATTTCATGTATGGCTCTCTAACCACTCTGCAGAGCGATTAAGCTATTCATCTGAGACATTCAATAACACTCACACACACTCACACACACACGCACGCACGCACACAAAAAAGCTATCATCAAGCAAGAATTACACCCACCGTTAACCCTGCAACACGCCCAGAACCCAATCAATACCAGTCCATGGATGTGTGGAAGTGTGTGCGTGTATTTGTGTGTCTGTTTGTACACACATCCCTGTCCCACTCAATAATTGCTGGTTGGTAATAACTGCTTGTTTGTCTGCCTATAGGCTATTGAGTTTATGTGACGGTGCAACTGTGTGCACGTGTACTTGTAACTGGGAGTGGCAGCTATTATGTTTATCCATGGAACAGTAAACTATAAATACAAATGTACACAAAAACATATGAATCCATTACCTTTAAAAAGGCACAGTGGAGAAAAATGGATGGGGGGGGGGTGGAATAAGAACTAAAAGATTAAAAAGTAGACAAAAGAAAGTAAGAACCTGAGAAAAAACATTGTGTTCATAGCTGAGTATCACACTGATGGAAACAGCTGGACTGGACACAGAGCAAGTCAATACATTTGCATTATTATTCATAGGAGAGGCTGATAGTGTGTTCTGTTATGGCTTTATTCACATTTAAGTTTGGTTGTGTGTGTGTGTGTGTGTGTGTGTGTGTGTGTGTGTGTGTGTGTGTGAGTGTGTACTCACTGTCCTCATGTGTCTGTAGCAGAGTGGGCAGGCTGCGGGGGCCGTCTCCAGGTGTTGTGAAGCAGAGGGTGGAGCCAAAGTACCAGGTAAATTTCTTGAGTCCGCTGACTAATCCTGTGTGGCGTGAACTGGGGTAGTCTGGGGTGATGGTTACCACAATATTATCCTCTGGAGACTGCTCTGGCCAAACCAGCAGCTGTGTGAATTAAAAAAGAAGGTTACTGGTGACATCTAGGTTCCAAATAGCGTCTATGGAATCTTCTTCACAACACCTAACATGTCCATCACAGTTATTTGTTTGTTGTATATTTCTATTATGTTTTGTTTAATTATTATTTTAATCAATAAGTATTAGCTTCAGGCTACCAAATCCAAATATTGTTATTCAGACTGCAGTTATGAAACAAAACTTATTTGTACCACAGTACAGGCTATGGTGAATCTTTTTTTCACTCCCACTGATACCTATGAGTTTTCTGTCATTTAAGTTTGAAACTGCCAAAATTACAATTATGTTAAAATGGCAAATAAATTCATATGTCATTCCCTAAAAAGTAATCTGCATTCCAAACATTTATTAATGTATGAATGTAGTACTTAACATAAATTCCTGCCTGCAGGCTATTAGCAGTCATAACAGAGTCTGAGGACAAACACTAAGTTTGATTATCAGTCTAATGAAAAGTTAATTTTCTCTATTGTGATACGTGATTTATATTCAGAACCACAGCAGTTTGGTTAGTGTTATTGCTTCATACACAAAAACAGACACAAAAGCATACACTTACTTACATATTCATAATGAGAGATAAGCCTTGGGCAACACTGTGATATGGTTGGATGGGGGTGATATTTATACTGAGGGGGGTGATATTTATACTAAGATATAGATAAGATATTTATACTAAGATGGGAAGTTAGCGCCACATTTTCATCAGAATTAGGCAGTGCAAAGGGTTAGTGGTGAGTTTACACACAAGCTGTATATACTTATATAATTCAAAATGTCTCTTTAATGGCATATTGTTAATGAGACATGTACATACATTCATTATCACTGCATTGCCGTTGGGGTACAAAGCAAATCTTTTATTTAAATCTGTATTTGATAACACAAAACACTCTGACCTGTATGCACATTACCGTCTTCAGAAAAGAGCATTAAGAATGAGTTGTGTACATTGAAGACATTCCTCTTAGCCTCTATTTTTTCAAATAGGTATCCTCATTGTTTATCAAGGGAACCATCTCCCGATTGGTTTATTCGTTCGTACTTCCTTCATGACATATTTGCATACAATCATCAATTTCATTTACTAATTCCACACTTAGCTTTGTCTCCTTGCCGTACTTTCCAATCTCAGTTTAGAATACTCTAATGAGGGTCAAATTTTTTGAATTCAGTCATGTTGCCTGAGTTAAAAAAGGATGCTGATAGCCAGGCTCTCATTGGCTAGCTGTTAGCCAATCAGAGTCATAGGTGTGTTTTGGGCGTAACAAACCAATCAAAGTGTCATCGCCCATTCCGTTTAAAAGCCAGACGCGTTTGTACCTTTTACAATTGCGAGTTTGCACCGTAATTTTATTTGTAATCTTTTGCATGTTTGTGTACTGCTAGGCTTCTGCTCTGTGTGTGTAATAAGCATAGTGTGCGCACGCTGTGCATAAGCCTGGGTGCATTTTATTAATTTGTTGTTAAAATAACAATGGTAGGCTGCATTATTGACTTTAGACCAGGTTTTTGTTGGTCAATGGCGCGATCACTTCCCGCTGCTTCATGATAGCAATAAGCCCAGAATGCACCTGAACACACCTCCCTGTAAGACCAGCAAACCCATGGGCGCAAAGATGGGCGCAGGTGCATTTGCTATATAAACAACGTGGGGACTGGACGGGAAATTGACAACTATGTTGGTCTTAAACTAGCAAAGACACTTGCGTTGGGCTTTGCGCCGCGCTGCGCTGGGTGCAAGATAGGACCCTTAATTTCTTCTAGAATCTAGATTATTTCCTCTTTCTTCTGGGTTTATCCTCTGCACAGCACATTAGGTAACACTAACAGAACAGTAACCAACACAGTTGCATTAATGTGGATGCAGTAACACTGATGGCATACATTACATAACCCACACTGTCCCTGTACAGTATGACTTCCTATTATTACATGGGCAGCCTTCAATTTTAAACAAGCGCCTAATGTTAACCATACTCTCCACAAAAGTTGCCACATGCAGTCAGTGATGGAATAAACAGTTGAAACTCTATGAATGTTTCATTGACTGTAATCTAGCAGAAAGAGAGAGAGACCCAGCAACCAGGCCATTATGGAGCCTCACAGGTCTTAGAGTGATTGAGTAAACAAGGGAGTGATTTCAGAAGCAGCCCAAGATATATTGGAGTTGTATAATGTGTATTGATATTTATTTACTTTTTATTCAGTCAATATGCTTCTTGGTAGCTAACCACACTGGGTTTTTTGGGTGTTCATAACTACACATTTTGCTTTGAATAGATTGGTGAAATGAGTGTTAAAGAAACATGTTGTCAAATTTACCAAAATAAGAGAAATATTCAGGATTAACATTGTAAAGGCTGTTCCAATGTACACAGTGCTTCACATTGTCTGCACTGGCAACCCAATCAAAAACACAGGGATCTCCTGCTAGGAAAAAGTCTGTGATATTACCCAGTGACAGTTGAGGGGCTGCTTTTCTCTCTGCCTAAAGGGTGCTGCACTGCACTCAGTCTGTCATGGTAAAATAAGGTTTTCTATTGTACTTTATTATCAGCACAGTACAGTTTGGGTGCAGTAGAGTGCTGATCTGGCACCCTCAAGCATCTGGTGCTAGTCCACTTTCTGGGATGATTGGGTCTGCTGTTGCTATAGTAACATGCGCATTATGAACCAGATTGCAATGGAAACCAAAAGTGGGCTGAAGAACACATGCAGAACAGTGCTGTCCCAAAGTAAAGCTGAGCAGTAGAGACACAACAACACAATAGCACACAGAGGAAAAAAAACACACTTTGATCTTCCAGATGCTACATGTGGTACTTCAGGTATAAGCTAAACGTCTTCATAAAGGCTTCTGTATAGTACATATTTTTTGCGTATATTCTTTCTGCCTAATTCACTGTCAAAGCATATTTTATATAACCATAATAATTCAAATATTCAAACATATCCATTGTAGCTAGAGAGATAGAAAACATTATGTAAGGTCAACTTGTTTTAAACTCCACTCCATAAGAAAAAATATGTTATAAGACAGTTTCAAGGACACGTAAATGACTCAACAGAAGTGGCTCTACCCTCCCCTACAATGATCAGTTTTGAGCTATATTATTAAGGGTATTGTATACAGTCAGTGATCTGTGGGGGGGATGAGATGAGGCTTTGCTTCATATCCTCTTTTAATTAATATCATTATCTACTGTCCTGTAACCAGCGAATCGCACTCAAAGATGCACACCCGCATGTGCAGCAGCACAGAGAAGCTCCACTGAGTCTGAGTGGTAAAGCCTATGGAGACAGCATCAGAGAGCCACATCAAACAGAAGCAAAGGCGTATAGTAATTATCAACCAACAAAGACACCAACATTCCCACTCTCTAAAACATTCACATGGACCCAACGATGCACAACCAGAATAAGATGTATTTTCTTTTTCATGTTAATCAGTTGCTTAAAGAATAAATAAATAAAAAAGTAAAGAATGAAATGCATACCAGAACTACTATATATGGATCACTCACACTATTCAATCCTTTGCTCTCACCGTTATCTCATTATCCTGCTTCTCTTTTATTATCTCTTATTACTCTTCGGTCCCTCACGCCCTATTTTCCTCAACACCTCCTCTCCTCTTATCCCATTGACTCCTTTCTCTTTTTCATCCATAAGTCATTTTTATCATTCATTTCTACCTGGACCTGATCCCTCACTTGGCTGGGCTAAGCGTATCGGTAAGTCCTTGTAAGGGGTTAATAGGTTTTTCACAGAATGTACAAACATATCCACACAAAAGCAAATATTTACAAGCAACTATTTTTATTTAAACTGTTAAATTGATGAAAATATAGATAATAAAAAATAGATTTTATAGATTCTGCTGGGAATGATCCATGGATTGCATGTATTATGATTCATTGGTCTTGGACTAGATACCTCAGTATTACTAAAATATTTTAAAATAAATATTATATTATTATAATATTAACCAGATGAGTAAAGACATTTTTTGAACATTTAAAAGTCATGCATTATATGATTTTTTCTGTATATCATCATTCAAATAATTTAATTTCCCAAAAATACTGGTGAGATATTAAAGGTCTTTCACTTGTACTGAACTTTAATGTGTGAACTTGCCGTATTACTAAGTATTGTACACACGCACACACGTGTGCGCACACACAAACACATGCGCACACACACACACACACACACACACACACACACACACACACACACACACACACACACACAGGCTTACCTTGTATCCCTGGTTGATGCCATTAATAAACTGCTGAGGCGGAGGGTTCCATGTGAAGCGGATGGTAGTCGAGTTGATAGCTAAAACTTCCACTTCCTGCGGAGGTGCTGTGGGAACTAAGCACACAGACACACACACTTAACATTTAGCTGCAACGGTTTCACCACAGGGAAGAGGATTTGTGTTTAAATACACTGGGAAAAAAACAAATACAGCATACTTGGAGCCCTAAGCTGCCGAATTAAACAGTTTTCCTTTTACTTTTTACAAGTAGTGGCTTTACATATATCATACAGCACCATATTTCAGTATTTCACATTGAGATTCAGTTCATTTTTTAATTAAAGATATCTGCTAGCCTTGCAAAAGTTAAATGTCAAACCTACACTGGTATTCTCTGCTGAAAAATTACCTAATTTCTCAATAAAATGAATCTCATCTATTGTATTTTGCATTCACCTGTTTTGCATAGTTTCCGTTTAGGAATGACTAAGAGAGATTAGGGTACTGCCCCTTCAGTGACCGGTGCTGAACAATGAGAGCTCATAAAGAGAGACAAAATGATAAATCTAATTATTAATGATTCAGTCAGTGACCTCAGGAGGACAGACAGCGGCCACAGAAAGTAAGATGACTCGCTGGAATTGTTGGTTCAGTCCTGTAGCCACATCACTCATCACCTTTATTACCTAAATGATGTTACTGCATAGTAAGCCATGATTTATTGATTAAAAATGACAATTTCTCAGACACATAACGAGATGAAAATTATGACTATGATTATGAAAAATAAAGTTAAAAATCGACACAGTAGCGTATGAGATGTACTGGTTTTTAGTCCACTGTATGGCTCAAGCGAAAACCTATTGGATTTCCCAAAATGCAACAGCATGGTGGCTTTTCATTTTTAGAAAATTGCAGACTGAATGCCCACTTCA
Source organism: Etheostoma perlongum (assembly GCA_026937815.1). Lineage (NCBI taxonomy): Eukaryota > Metazoa > Chordata > Actinopteri > Perciformes > Percidae > Etheostoma > Etheostoma perlongum. The sequence continues at coordinate 26,401,574 of CM049372.1, read as the reverse complement.
TTCAAACCCAACAGTGCTTTTTGGAAAAAAAACATTTGCTCCAAATATTCTTGGTGACATCATCAGGCTTATTTCTCAAATTTAGGAAATTTTGCTTTAGAGCCCCAGAAGACTCTATACAGTACAACTCTGGTCACAGCCTGGATAGTACTCTCTGTGAGAGATAAACTGAATCATGTGTTAAATCACTGCCCCTTTAACTATTTTATCCAGGGAACAAGTATTTCCTTGCTAATTTACATTACAATTGTGATGCACCAGCATTACTAGCGTGAATTACTTATCCCTTGGTGACCTGAAATACAAAAACATCCACACATCCATGTTGCTAACAATCTGTAATAAAGTACTGTAAGACTTTTCTGTTTAAATTTGAATATCGGTTCAAATATTCAACAATAAAAAGTTGAATAATAAAGATTTGCAGTCAAACTAAAGCAGAGCAGTAATAATTGATATAGTAAATAGCAAGAATAGCAATGTTTGAAGCATTTATGAACTTGGCCACCATTATCCACCAGAGAGTGAGATGGAGAACAGAGCGCTAAGAGATATAAGAGGTTGTGGAATATACTTTGTATATTACAGTGGTTTTTTTCCCTATTAAATGTGGGTTACTTGTTAGATTTTAAAAAAGGAGGCTGGTGGGAGGTACATATGGTAAACAAGGGCTGAACAGTAGTGTTTGGCTCACACAAGTTAGACACTAGATTTACTTCATCCACTCCAAGATTGGTCCAATGTCTCTTGTTCATTTTATCATTTTTCCTTCACGTCAGTGTATGAATGTGCCTCAATATGTGAATCTTTATGCGTTATATACATCAAACCAGAAAGAGAACGAGGTTTCATGATTACATTAAAGTCAAGAAGAGCAGAGTGTGACTGTGAAATGTGTGTGTTTGTTCTTATACATACATTATGTGTGTCTGTGGGCCCATGTTATGGTGATTACACTGTAAGGGGTTTATGCTGATGCTTGAGAGCCACAGAGTGATAATGCACTGTTGCATGATGGGAATGTCCTTTACATCTTATGTTTGAGCCAAAGAGGCCAGACAACACACAGACACTGAGAGAGGAGAGTGAACTGAACAAAAATAGTGAAAACGGAAGGGAAGAGATAGTGAGAGTGAAAAATAGAGGCAAAAGATGAGAAGAAAAAGAGGGGGATGGAAGATTAATTGATGTTCACGATGCCCCCCCCCAACCCTGTTGATTGTACTCCTGGGGATCGGCTTCTAACCCCTCGTGGCTCACAGCTACAGATAAAGCACTAAACTCTGTCATCTGGGGGAAACTTAGTATGCGTGTATGCCTGTATGTAAGAGAGCGGAAGAAGAGCAATGTTATCAGAGTCTAACACTGAGTTCAACCATATCCTCTCAGAGATAGTGAGAGAGAGAAAATGTCCAATCTATTGCAGCCACTCCCATTAAACCACATTAGAATAATTAATGAGACTAACTCCCTCTCTTGAGTCTATAAACCTGTCCTGAACTCTTGCAATAATGACTGAGTTTTATGTACATGTGTATGTGTGTGAGCGGTGCAGCCCATCTTGAATAATGATTATATACTGATGAAATAAAAGTCAGAAAGAGAAGATTGCGTGTTTAAAGAAGATTTACCCACACGACCACTGCCTTTCCTTTTAATTTGTTCACTTACATTCTTTCACTTCATTACAATCAACACACACTATATACAGTGGGTACGGAAAGTATTCAGACCCCTTTAAATTTTTCACTCTTTGTTTCATTGCAGCCTTTTTCCAAAAATCAAAAAAGTTCATTTTATTTCTCAGTAATGTACACTCAGCAACCCATCTTGACAGAAAAAAACAGAAATTTAGAAATTTTTGCATATTTATTAAAAAACAAAAACTGAAATATCACATGGTCATATGTATTCAGACCCTTTGCCGTGACCCTCATATGTAACTCAGGTGCTGTCTATTTCTTCTGATCATCCTTGAGATGGTTCTACACCTTCATTGGAGTCCAGCTGTGTTTGATTATACTGATTGGACTTGATTAGGAAAGCCACACACCTGTCTATATAAGACCTTACAGCTCACAGTGCATGTCAGAGCAAATGACAATCATGAGGTCAAAGGAACTGCCTGAAGAGCTCAGAGACAGAATTGTGGCAAGGCACAGATCTGGTCAAGGTTACAAAAAAATTTCTGCTGCACTTAAGGTTCCTAAGAGCACAGTGGCCTCCATAATCCTCAAATGGAAGACGTTTGGGACGACCAGAACCCTTCCTAGAGCTGGCCGTCCGGCCAAACTGAGCTATCGGGGAGAAGAGCCTTGGTGAGAGAGGCAAAGAAGAACCCAATGGTCACTGTGGCTAAGCTCCAGAGATGCAGTCGGGAGATGGGAGAAAGTTGTAGTAAGTCAACCATCACTGCAGCAATCCACCAGTCGGGCTTTATGGCAGAGTGGCCCGAAGGAAGCCTCTCCTCAGTGCAAGACACATGAAAGCCCGCATGGAGTTTGCTAAAAAACACCTGAAGGACTCCAAGATGGTGATAAATAAAATCCTCTGGTCTGATGAGACCAAGATAGAACTTTTTGGCCTTAGTTTTATGTACCAGGCACTGCTCATCACCTGTCCAATACAGTCTCAACAGTGAAGCATGGTGGTGGCAGCATCATGCTGTGGGGGTGTTTTTCAGCTGCAGGGACAGGACTTTGCAAAAGATGAATGCGGATTATATATCCTGATGAAAACCTTTTCAAACCTCAGACTGGGCCGAACCTTCCAACAAGAAATGACCCTAAGCACACCGCGTGGCTTTCTGTGGCTGTTCTTGAATGGCCCAAGAGCCCTTTAAACCCAATTGAGCATCTCTGGAGAGACCTGAAAATGACTGTCCACTGCGTTTACCATCCAACCTGACAGAACTGGAGAGGATCTGCAAGGAGGAATGGCAGAGGATACCCAAATCCAGATGTGAGAAACTTGTTGCATCTTTCCCAAAACGACTCATGGCTGTATTAGATCAAAAGGGTGCTTCTACTAAATACTGAACAAAGGGTCTGAATACATGACCATGTGATATTTCAGTTTTTGTTTTTTTAATAAATATGCAAAATTTCTAAATTTCTGTTTTTTTCTGTCAAGATGGGTTGCTGAGTGTACATTACTGAGAAATAAAATGAACTTTTTTTGATTTTTGGAAAAAGGCTGCAATGAAACAAAGAGTGAAAAATTTAAAGGGGTCTGAATACTTTCCGTATATATATATATATATATATATATATATATATATCTGTATCTTTATCTTATAATATATTTTTAGAGGCCCACAAACTTCCTCCAGCTAACCCTGCAGCACCCCGAGGTGCTCCTTGGCCAGATGGGAGGTGTAATCCTTCCATCAAGTCCTGGGCCGCCCCTAGGGTCTCCTCCCAGTTGGTTGAAGCGGATATGCCTTTCAGGGGATGCCTCAGGGGCAATGTTAATGCAAGTCTGAAATGCATTAACTGGCTCCTCTCAAAGCTGAGCTCCTCATCCTATCACTGAAAGAGAAGTCACAAGCCTGCAGAAGCACTGCTGCCTTTATCTCTTAACTCTTGTTTGGTCACTACACAAAAATGTAAAAATAGCTGAGGATTTATGTACCTACACACTATTGCAACCTGCTGCCATTATAGAAATGTATCTGTGGTGTACTGTAGTGTAAAGGTTTTTAGTTGTGTATGTGTCCACAAAGTTGCATCAAAATGTATCCACATTAAAAAGCAAATATCTGGGCAGGTAAAGCTAAAGTGCATAAGTGTTGTAAATGGCATAGTCATATGGCAGTTTTTTTAAGTAAGTTTGTGTAGGTTGGAAACCCATGGCCTTCGTACTTAATGTTCTCTTTCATATCGTTAATAATAAAGGTACATGCACAACCACCTAATCTAAATGTGGTGTTGCATAAGAACAAGTAGCATGTCCTTCAATAGGTGAGACCAATGTTTGGTTTGTTGACTTTAAGAACAGTCCTATGGTATGGTGAATTATTTCTGTCTCATCTCAAACTTTTAATCATCGAGTTATTAACTATTATTCTATTTATATACTTTATTTGACCACCAGGAAACACTTCAAAAACACTCCAGCTTTGTCTCACCAACAGCTTGAGAGCTACAGCTATATAGAACTGTACGTTTGCAAAGGTGTGTCGTATCTTTCTTGCAAGCCAGTCAGAGCAGACTAGGCTTTGTGAATACAATGTGAATACAAGTATATTTACACGGACAGTATGAGAAAAATAATTCGTTTTTTGAACATTTCTGAACATGTTCTAGTAGAAATCCAAAATAAAAGAATGAACGTGAAAACAAGCATGATATGTCTCCTTTGCACATTGAAAGATCATGCTACTAATATTTTGATGCTGGAATACTTTAGGTTCACTAAGCTGTGTGTATGCATGGACTGATTTCTTGGTACATTTGTTTTGCCCTCTAGGAAATAAAACTTTGCGTGAGTCTTATCTCACCTCCCTGCAGAGTGTACTCAGTGACAGGGCTGCTGTAGACGCCCAGGCCGGCTCCAGTAAAGGCAGCCACCTGGATTTGGTATTGTGTCCAGATGATTAGATCTTTCAGCAGACAGTAGTTGGTCTCTGGGCTGCTAATGTTCTTCTCCTGGTAGTCCCCTGGCAGCCCTGCCAAACGGTACCTACACAAACACACACAACACACACACTTGTAAATATGTTGGTTTGTAAGTGAGGAAAGTAAAGTGATTCAGCATAAGTCAAAACACACAGAAACGTGTGTATAACATGGCTGCGGTAGAATACATCTGTTGTTAATCGTAGGGGTTGATGGTTCAATCCTTAGTTCTTCCTTCTCACATTTTACAAAAATAAACCCAGAATTGCTCCCGATATATGTGCTTTCCTCTCCGACTGGAGGCTGGGGTCCATCAAGACCACATCCACCCCCATGGACTTACACACTAATGTTTAACATTAACGTTTAATCTCCACACGGACTTGATGCGGCACTTTTTTTTTTTTTTATTTACTTTACTTGTTAAGTCGCTTTGGAAAAAAGCATGGAAGTAATGAACATAATATAACCAAATGTGCTCATAGAAATGTGCTCAAGCCTGGAAATATATTGCACATAGCAAAAGCATATTATTGTGCATACTGTATAGTCAAAATCCACATTAAATAATAAACAAAAAAATGAATTTAACACAGTATCATTCATGTTGGACATTGAACAGGCAGATAAACTATATTTTAAGGGATTTCTATTGTGCCTGTTAGACATCCCTGAATAGTGCACCTTCAAGGCCTTTGCTTTAATACATGTGATATAAATGTCCACTTAAAAGGATATATGACCCAACTAGATAGTGAGGTGTAATACCACTTAGGTATGGTACATATCTGATGGAGCTGAATGGAGTAATAATCCACATGTCAGCGTTTTAATATGGCGCCTATTCTGTGTAACAAGATATTCCAACGTTTTGCCGGCTGAGTCAGCACTCTATTACACATGCATACTGTAAACACACACACGTACATGCACACACGCACACACTCACACACACACACACACACAGTGAGGAGGTGCCGGAGGCTGACAGGGGATCTCTGTAGTGGGAAGGAGATAACCCCTTTCTCCTCTCTCTCCACCTGACACAATGACAGTGACACTTACACTGGGGCAGGAGCAGAAGGGGGAGTAATAGAATTAAAGTAGAAATGAGAATCCAAAGGGAAGGGCAGGAGGAGGTAGATGCTCTGTCCTAACAAGCTGAAATGATGACAGTGGAGATGTATGAGTGTGCGTTTCTATTTTCAACTGATATCTGAAGAGGAGATAACCCACGGAATGAGGATAAAGACCTGATAACTTCTGCTGCACTTATATGCAAATGTCATGTGAATCAGTGTGAGGACAGTTTGATTACACCCAGTGTGTCACACTTTAAGTAGACATCAAAGTGAAGGACACTGGACCAAGGGCAGCCAGAGTTGTGAAGAGCACTTGTGTCTGTGTGTGAATGTATGAGTAGACTGATAAAGATTACAGTATAAATGTTTATAGGTTTTTTTTCTATGCTGGGACTGCAACTAAGATTTATTTGCAGTGTTGAGTAATCAGTAATCAATAGTTGTTTTGTTCTTTTCTTACAGATGTTAAATCTTAAAAATGTCCGAAAATAGCAAAAAATGTCTGTCGCAATATTCCAGATTCTAAGCTAACCATGTGAAATTGCTTCTTTTGTCTATCTAACAGTCCAAATAACCCAAGATATTTTATACACGTCATTGGTATAAAGTAGCAAATAGAAGAAAATCCTCACATTAGAAAAGCTAGTACCAGTAAATGTTTGGTAGTTTTTTTCTTGATAAATTACTTAAATGAGTAGCAGAATCTTTGACAGCTGATTTTCTGGAATTTCTGGAATCTATACAGTGCAGAGCTCCCAAAGTCCTGAAAGACTCAAGAATGTAGGCTTTTAGTAGCAGTGTTATGAAACCAAATACTGTATGTGTGTGTGTATGTTTTTGTGTGCGTGTATATACCTGAGTACGTATCCTCGGAGGACTCCATTGAGCTGGGGTTCTGGCGGAGGCTGCCACTGGACCATGATGGACTGGTTTGTCCTCCCACTGGCCACAATATTCTTTGGAGGAGCGCTGGGTGCCTCCTCTCTCAGCATCAATCTGACACACACACACACACACACACACACACACACACACACACACACACAAAGAAAGAGAGACAGAGAGAGCAAGAGCGACAAATGTTTTTGATTAGGTTTATTAGGCATCTTCTAATAAGAATATCAGTATTGCTAAAGAAGTGTAGGAAGATAATTTGTGTTTTTCCTCTAGTGTCCAACATATCACATACACTCACCGGCCACTTTATTAGGTACCCCATGCTAGTAACGGGTTGGACCCCCTTTTGCCTTCAGAACTGCCTCAATTCTTCGTGGCATAGATTCAACAAGGTGCTGGAAGCATTCCTCAGGGAGTTTGGTCCATATTGACATGATGGCATCACACAGTTGCCGCAGATTTGTCGGCTGCACATCCATGATGCGAATCTCCCGTTCCACCACATCCCAAAGATGCTCTATTGGATTGAGATCTGGTGACTGTGGAGGCCATTTGAGTACAGCGAACTCATTGTCATGTTCAAGAAACCAGTCTGAGATGATTCCAGCTTTATGACATGGCACATTATCCTGCTGAAAATAGCCATCAGAAGTTGGGTACATTGTGGTCATAAAGGGATGGACATGGTCAGCAACAATACTCAGGTAGGCTGTGGCGTTGCAACGATGGTCAATTGGTACCAAGGGGCCCAAAGAGTGCCAAGAAAATATTCCCCACACCATAACACCACCACCACCAGCCTGAACCGTTGATACAAGGCAGAATGGATCCATGCTTTCATGTTGTAGACGCCAAATTCTGACCCTACCATCCGAACGTCGCAGCAGAAATCGAGACTCATCAGACCAGGCAACGTTTTTCTAATCTTCTATTGTCTAATTTCGATGAGCTTGTGCAAATTGTAGCCTCAGTCTCCTGTTCTTAGCTGAAAGGAGTGGCACCCGGTGTGGTCTTCTGCTGCTGTAGCCCATCTGCCTCAAAGTTCGACGTACTGTGCGTTCAGAGATGCTCTTCTGCCCACCTTGGTTGTAACGGGTGGTAATTTGAGTCACTGTTGCCCTTCTATCAGCTCGAACCAGTCTGGCCATTCTCCTCTGACCTCTGACATCAACAAGGCATTTCCGCCCACAGAACTGCCGCTCACTGGATGTTTTTTCTTTTTCGGACCATTCTCTGTAAACCCTAGAGATGGTTGTGCGTGAAAATCCCAGTAGATTAGCAGTTTCTGAAATACTCAGACCAGCCCTTCTGGCACCAACAATCATGCCACGTTCAAAGTCACTCAAATCACCTTTCTTCCCCATACTGATGCTCGGTTTGAACTGCAGGAGATTGTCTTGACCATGTCTACATGCCTAAATGCACTGAGTTGCCGCCATGTGATTGGCTGCTTAGAAATTAAGTGTTAACGAGCAGTTGGACAGGTATACCTAATAAAGTGGCCGGTGAGTGTATATTGACAGTTTGCACAGGCGCAGAATATTAGATGAGCAGGCTAAAAATTAATTCTTTCCCAAGTATCTTCATCTTTTCTAGTCTGGGGGACAGACTGTCTACAAACACAGTATCATGATTGTCACTGGAGATGTACGGGACAGAGCAGCAACTTATTTTAGAGAATCATCTCACAGTTTAAGCAGCTCTGATTAATTCTTATTGCTCATCTCTCATCCCTAGATCTCCACGTGTAGCTTGCAGATTCATTTAATACATGTGCTTTTCATCTCTGGCTATATTGTTCATTTATTTCAAACAAACACCACTGCTGCTGATGGAAACGTTTAACGCATCACTTCCAGTGCGCCAGAGGATTTCTCCTGGGAATGATCGAGCTGACACTTGGTGTTTAAAAGAACAAATAATAACAAAAAATAAATAAAAGCGTTCATGAACTCGGTATAAGTTGACTGTGTAAACAGGCATATACTGTCTGTATAGGCAGATTGCTGTTAAATCTCTCCTTTTAACTTCAGGTGTTTCTACTAATGTCACATTTATACACCGCCAATCTTTGTCTGGGCATTTTCTTTTTTTTAACCCCAACCCTACCAAAATATCCCCAGTAGACCATCTACATTATACAGTATGACAGCAATACAAAGTCACTATTAGTTGATAATGAGCAAAGAGCTTGTCTTTTTTATTTCTTGATAGATAGTATGATCCCTTGCTCTCTCTCTGCCCTCTTCAACTCTCTTCTGTCTCTCCAAACCTTTTTTCCCCATCTTTCCATTCGACACTTTGACCCCCTTCTCCATTTTTTTTCTCTCCCATTTGCAAACTTTCACCTTGTGTCCATCATGTCCTTTGGCCTCAATTATTTCATCCTTCTACCTTTCACTCATCTCCTTTCCTCCTCTACTATGCTGTAAACCCCACTCTCCCCTCCCCTCCGTGCCCCACCCGTGATTAAAGCTCCCAGCCCTCTCATGGACGGTAAAGCACCCAGACTGAGCTGGTCAGCCTCTGGCTTTACTGTAAGCAGCTCAGCTAACGTAATCAGAGCCATATGTGTTCTCTCTCTCTCACACACACACACACACACACACACACACACACACACACACACACACACACACAAACAAATTTCTCCCAGCTTAAGACAGACTGCTACATCCAATGGTCTTTTCCCTTCCATGGATTATGTCTGGAGATTTACATCCCTCCAACCCCCCCTCACTTACTCTATGTGCCCCATGTCCCCTGAATGATTCTCTATGAGCTATTGAGCCATTAGCTGTGGTATGGCTGTGTATTTGTGTGTCTGAATCTGTATGTGCCTATAAATGTGTATGGACATCAACTGTATATGTGTGTGTTTGTGTGAAAGTTAGGGTGTGAAAGCTGTCGGCTACAGGCTTGCGCAGGCGGATCTATGACACAGGCCAGTGGTTTTACAGCTGTGCTTTACTTCCATTAGGTTAGGCACTGTCATACAGCACCAGGTGTTGCAGGCATACACATTTACACACACATACACACACATAGGCTAATCAGCCTTGTGTGAATGAGATGGGCATTAGTGTAGCCGCCTGGAAATGGGGAATATATAATCCTCAACTATGCCACTGCTTTTGACTGAAATTGATGATGCACATTAATGCACAGACATAAACTCACGCTACACAAACACCCACACACCCCTACAGTACTGAACAGATGCGGTCATTCACTTTTTGACTGCAAGTAAAATACACACAAATGCACAGTGACACACTTGTACTCAATAGCAGAAACTCCTTGAGCATTGCCTTAATTTCCTCCCAACCATTTACGGGTAAATATTTCATACAGTGAGTTCAGTATGAGGACATCAACTTCACACCAGAGATTAAATATACAAACCCCAACCGACCTATTCCTACACCCCTTCACATCCACAAAAACACATACTTACTGTACATTCATACCAACAGCCATACACGTACTGCAACCAAACAAATCAAGTAAAGTCCGTAACTTTGTATGAATTTTGTGTGACACACTTTCTCTGTCCCTTGTTATTAAGGAAAAGAGGACATTTCCTGCAGGAGATTTACATGTTTTCTAGTGTGAGTGTGGGGCATGTATTTTGTGAGTTCCTATGCTGTGGGAATTAGTAAAAGTTCTATCTGTGTCATTCTGCACAGTTTAATGCCCACTGGCTTTCTCACTAAATCCATATACACACCAACTCTCAAATGTAATGGTGTTACCGGATATTAAATCTGCCTCTATTCACAACACAGGATAGTAAAATGAAAATCCAGTAGAAGCAGAAAATAGAGAGAAATGAGCAGAGGGCAACATGAATAAAACGGAAGAGAGAGAAACCAGATGTGACATGATTGGTTAGAACCAGTTGAACAGATGAGCTTATTTTCTTCTTGTTTGACACAAGTCTTGTCTGCTAAATGTTGCTGTTGCTGTTTGGCCTGAGGCTACAAGCAGCACAAATGGAGGAGGCTGACAGACGAAAGAGATTCTGTCGAGGAAAAGAGAAACTTTTTTGTTGTTGTTGTGCATTTTGTCACAATCCATCAAATCCAGCTGTAGCACACATTTGCTACTGTATGTGCTTTATGTTTCTCACATTACATAAAAATATTGTTAGTGATTTGGCAATTACACATACATACATTTTACTACATGCCTGCAACAATGCTCCAAAACAAATCAAATCTGACACTAGATGCTGTTATTATTGTAGTTTGCTGTGCAAAACATGAAAAAAATGCATATTTTGAATAAAACCTTTTTCAAAAGATATTAAATAAAAAGACAAAACATTGAATCAAACAGTTGTTTTTGACAATAGTGCCTGACTGTAATGTGTAATCTGCTATCAAGGTAGCTCAAGGTACCATATTTAGTGTACTTCCTCTCCTGACGTTGCTTTACTGTCACAGCTTTAACACAAACACAGCAAACACTAATCACAGCTTCACCTGCTCCTGTCTGTGATTAAATGTGTGTGTGTGTGTGAGAAGGTACAGTAGTTGCTCTAACATTCTCTAAGCTCATCCATAAATTAATATGATCATGTCAGCTCAGAAAAGAAAACATCATTCTCATTTCCCCTTGCTCCTCCTCCGCCTCATTCACTGCCGTCCTTGCTTCTTCTTGGTGGAGTGCAACTCTCCCTCTCCCTCTCTTTCTAACATCTCTCTTTGTTTCACTCGCTCTTTCTATCTGCCTCCCTTATTTTCTGACTTCATACTCACTTATAGTAAAACATAAAACCACACACAGCTAAATCTGAAATGCGTTTTAACTCTGTATCATCTAATTAAATTAAGAAGATTTAAAAGTCACACATCCATGATTGTTTAGAAAATGAATACACTTATGAATATGAAATGCAGTTTAGGCACAAGGGGACATGGGGATATATACTGTATATATATATACTGTATATATATATATATATATATATATATATATATATATATATATATATATATGTATGTGTGTGTGTGCAGGGCGGGGGGACACCAAACCTACATCAAAGCAAGAAGTCCGTCAATGTATCAGTTTGTCTAATTTAAGGCTGATTCAAGCTTTCCCAAACAATAAGTAATCAGTGGCGCTAACAGCCAGTCACAGCTGATTACCCTCAAGTGTTGCTGAAAATAAACATCAATATTCTTGCAGAGGCCGTTTCCCAGGTTTTTTAGTATAAGCTTAACATGGATGGTGTTCCTTGGAAAGTGTCAGTGCTGGAACGTTGCCACCACAAACCGTATTAACAACCATTTTGTTGTTTTGTTGTCTGTGACATTAAAAAAAAAAAATTGCTCTTAGCCATGCTACCAGCATAGCTGGTTGGGCGTTCCACCACTTTGGTCGAGAAAATATTTCAACAACTATTGAATGGATTACAATGACATTTTCTATAGACGTTCATGTTCCCCTCAGACGGAATCCTATTGGCTTTGGTGATTACCTGACTTTTTCTCTAGTGCCACCAGGAGATTGACATTTGTGGTTATGTGTGAAATGTCTCAACAACGATTAGATGGATTACCGTAAAATTACAAACATTCATGTTCCCCTCAGGTTGAACTGTAACAACATTGATGCTCCCTTGAATTTTTCTCTGTCATCAGATCAGAATTTTAATTGGTCCAATACTTTACTTTTAGTTTTAGTTTATGGCTAAATTGATGACCTGCAGAACTAACGGCATTCCCATCAGCCTCAGCTGTACCTTCTGTTTAGTATTAATTATAAAATGTTACATCATGAAATACTTAAAAACTACCCTGGTGAACATGATAGAAATTATACCTGTTGATCATCCGCATGTTAGCATGCTGACATGAGCAATTAGCAGATTAAGTTTTAGATCTGGACTTTGGGTGTGTTTAGGTAAAATTATATTGGCTAAGGGAAGTGTAACATTTCCATCATGGTTTTGTTGGATGTTGAAAGCCTGTCTGGTTGAGTCCTCAAGGTCTGACGTATATAACAATAATTTTGTTTAAAAGAAAAATATAAACTTTGAACAACAATAAACTTTGAACCAGAAACACATCATGAATGTATAAAATAGCACCTTGATCTATAATTGCTGTTAAGTGATCCTTACCTTCTTTTACCCCTTATTGGTCTTTACTGTTTTCTTATTAACTGTCATGATACTAAGATCACATGTACGGATGCTGGTCTATTCAGTGGAATGAAAATAAACGCTGACCCTGCTATTTTGTAGGTTAATTAAATATCGCCAATGAATGGTAAAAAAAACAACCAAGACCACTATTATGAAATGTAGTAGCTTTTATAAATCCTTTTTTATTAAACCTGTATTTTTTTTTTTTATTGTCCTTACATTATTGTCCTAATGTCCTTGCATCATTGGTAACTTTAAAACTGAAAATCTGTGGTGTTCCTCACATTTATAATTCAAGATTGACATGCTGGTAAGCACAGAACAAATCTCCTGAAAATCTTTAAATCTCACAAGGCTGCTACAGCATTCATTTTTTACATTGAGTGGCTATTAGTGAGTGCGTGGCCGAGACAAAAAGTGAGAGAGTAGTTTATCACACATCAAGTGTTAAAGTCTGATGTGTTCTGACTCTGACTGAACAACTGCAAAAAAAAAATAAGAGCAAAGGCAAAGAGAATTGGGTCCAATGCTTTAAACGTCTGATGATGCCCGGAGTTCAAGGCAATATTGCATAATCTGTCTTTCCTCTTCAAAGATGGTAATGGTGTGAGTGTAGGTCACGCATGAACAACTGTGTGTAACACTCCAGATGGTATAATTAGTTTTTCCAAGAGAGTTTCTGCATTAAAAGCTAATGTTTTTTCCGCTTTGATCATATTCATTCATATTTTCTTAGTGGTTGTCCATCTCCCAGGACACTTTTTCCTAGCGCCACAGTACCCCTGTGCACTCTTTTCTAATAAAAGGAAGTGAAGCACGGTAATGGTGGAGAGCAAAGAGAAAAAGAAAAAGATTGTATGAATGAATGATGTTATGATAAAGATCCTAATCAGGACAAGAACAAAAAGGGACAGTGCAGAAGCAGCTGGAAGTTCAAACTTTAATAAGGGCTTTTTGTCATCAATATTACAAGCTTCTTCTTCACTCTCTATCCTGATCCGTCACTCTGGCGACATTACTGCATTTAGTCATCCTTCTCATTTGGAGCTCTAAGCTTCTACTGGACACTTTCCCCTGCCTCACTCTCCCTTTGTGTCAAGTGCAGCACGTGCCTTGGCATCTGCAACTGCTAATGTGCATGTCTTATCTAAGCAAACATCCAGCAGATGAAAAGCAAAGCGTGTGTGGTAAGGTATGAGACAAACACTGAAGAGGAGACATAGCCATCTGCTCTGATACATTGACAAGTGAAGACTTGTCTGTCTGCCAGTCTTTCATTTAGTGAGGATCAATGCATTCTAATCTCCACAGCCTCTAACAACCAACTTTGGACAGTGGACTGGGTTAGACGCAAACAATACAATAGTACATGCAGGAGAAGAAGAAGAAATGAACAGGAAGGAGAAGAGTAATGACAGACAATAAGCTGAAGGGGATACGTGAGAAGGATTTGGAATAAAAGAAGAAGATAGAAAGATTCAGGAGAAAAAAAACAGAGGAAGTACAAGCTGAACAGAGGGAAACTGAATGGAGATGTAATCAGAGGTGTGTTGAATGTGTGATGGTAGCGTTCACAGCTGCTGTTGTTATTGAGAGTTTATTTGGCAGAACCACAACTGGCTTCAGCCTGTAGTCACTCTCTTCAGCCAGAAAAAAAAAACATGTTTGTGTGTGTCTACTTTATAATACAGGACCACATCTGCTGTATTGTGTGTGAGTGTCAGAGATTTGGTGTATGTGCGTATTCAGGGGCAAAATTGTAAGGAGGGTTGACAACACCTCCTCAAACCCTATTTCACTCTATCCAGTTCCATCAGTGCTAGGCATCATAATTACACCCAATTAGTGTTTATGCTGGGATAAACATATAAATAAATAAATAAATAAATAAACAAACACACACACACACACACACACACACAAAACATCTGCATAGCAATCTATTTACTTTTCAGGCCAAATCACACTCTCCTTTTTACACACACAGATATGCAGAACAGTTCATTTCATCATTTTTGCTGTTTAGTTCACTATGTGCAACGGAAAGAGACCGGCAGGAAAATACACACACATACACACACTCAACACATAGACACCCACAGCAAGGATGTGATGAATATGAATTGCTCATTGGAAAGGAAGTGGATTCTAAACAAAATAGGACGCTTTGTTAGTCCTCACCTTGTTGGAATCCATCCTGATTTCATCCACACTCTGAATCCCATGGCCCTATGCATGCTCATGGTGACATACACACTATCACACAAACCCTTAGATACACAAGTTAGAGTGTCCTTGTCTGTGTGAAAAATTACAGATTATTCATTCCCAGTTTGTTTAAGGCATTGTGACCAAATCTATTACACTGAGGTGGAACCGGGGTTACGAAATCTCTTTTTCTCACAAATCACAGCATGTTCTACATTAAAAGAAGGTTTCATGCTTTTTTCGAAACCATTAGTGAAATGGTAGTGTGGCTTTACAAGAAGTATTGTGAAAAATGTGTGTTTAATAAAGCTTGTAGTGGTGAGAGTGTGTCCAAGATATGTGAATGTGTCTTACCTCTGTCTCAACGCTGTACTGACCCCTGCCCACTTGATTGACAGCACAAAGCCTGAACTGATAGGTCCTGGCAGGTGTGAGCCCGCCCACTGATACCTCGGTCACCACAGGATCAACCTCTGATAGGTAGACCTTCCACGGTGAGTCTAGACAGAGGACACCAAGATTAGAGGCTGATAATATCTGGCTGAGGCAGGACAAACATAGACATGGGGACACTCAGGACCCATAAATCAAAAGAAAAGGAAGGGAGGAGTAGATAAAAGACGCAAAGCGGGTAGGTACAAAGGAAGGGGGTAAGAGAGAGAATTATAAAGGGTTGTAAAGTATCACAGGATACAATAAGAACTGAAGTTTGGAAGGAAGAGAGTGATTAATGAAGTAACACAGATGCTTCTGTATATTGTTGCCAGCTTGTTGCAACACAGACAGATTCACTATTATCATCGCACAAGCCACACGTGTAGCTGTGCAAGTGAGGAGGATAGCGTGAGTGCAATTTAAAGCCGGCCCAGCGAGTGTATTAGAGCCACCGTTTGACAACAAATTACATTGAATTTATGATAGCCCATTCTCTCTAAAATACACACACACACATGCACGCACGCACACGCGCACACACACACACAGCTGGTATCAGTGTGCACAAAACCCTTGTACATTACTGACAAAACTTCAGTTTTTACTGAAATCAATCAGACTATTATTTTTTGAGTATTTTTGTTACATAGCAGCTGTTGAAATGGTGACAGCAGGAAACTTGAAGTCACATTCCTGCTGTCTCCCTAAATGTTATCAGAATGATGATTACTTAAAATGCCAAACTACATTAACATCTGTCCTTCAGTCCAGCTCCTACAGTCACGTGCCAAGTGCTTGGCTCTGCATGCAGCGTTCACCAATCCATCCCATTAGCCTACAGAAGGAGCAACAGCTATTCTACAGCTTTTCTACAGCCATCACCCTCCACTCTGTTTCTCCTGTCATTCTATTTCTCAATTCCCCTCTCCTCTCTCACTCGTTTTCTCATTTGACAGAGAGTCTGCCTTCTGTTAAAACATCTGTGGTAGAGAGAGGGCGAGAGACAAAGAGAGACAGTGAGAGAGGGTAAGGGTGGGAGGAAAGTAAGAGTTTATTTATAGGGAACCTGGATGTACATTTACGCCGCAACACCATTCTCCCTATGTCTGCCTCTTGTAAATGAGTGAGTGTCGGTGCTTGGTAGACAGCTGTTTGTCGCCCAGGGACTATAACGTATGCTCACACACACACACACACACACACACACACACACACACACACACACATACTGTTCTCAGAGAGCTCCAGCAGGTAGTGCAGAAGTGGGGAGTTTCCATCAAAGGGGCGTAGCCAGGACAGAAGGACGGAGCGGGAGTCAGAGTCATTGAGACGGGCCGTCAGGGAGCGAGGAGAGTGTGGCAGCTCACTGAAAACCAAATTAAATAAATAGTGTTAGTTTTTGAGCTTTTATTTTTTACCTTCAGACGGAGCCAGGCTGCTAAGGCGGTAGTTACTGTACATATTTACTGTCCAGACATGACAGTGGAATCATGTCTGGACAGTAAATATGTACAGTGTCAATGTCCTTATTTAACTTTTGGAGTGTTTCATAGATGAGTCATTGACAGACTTTTCATTAGTCTGATATTTGTTTCCTGTGCTTTGTTTTTCTATTTAAAATGTGGAAAAAATTGGATTACTTCCAGTGGGCAAATTTTTTATTGTTTTATTCTGCACGTGATCTGCACCACAGCAAATATATCTCACCACATCTATTAAAAATAAATTCTCCAGACATTTGTCCATCCCCAGTGGACATTTGTGCATCCCCGCAGTGTTAATAACAAAGAAAGCAAAAAAGATATATTCATGAAAACAATAAAAAGCATCCAGACATTTGATTATACAAATTTTAGTGCATCATAACTCTCTTTCAAAAACAGTTGGCTTAAAAGAGGAGAAGGAATGGAAATATATATATATATACATACACATAGTATATACACTGAAAGCATAATAAAATACATGTCCCCTTGTGTCTAAACTTTTAAATCTCATTAATTTCATCAGATGATACAGAGTTAAAACGCATTTCAGTATTAGCTGTGTGTAGTTTTATGTTTAAATATTCAAGTGAGTATGGCGTCAGAAAATAAGGGGGGCAGATAGAAAGAGAAAGTGAAACAAAGAGATGTTAGAGGGAGAGGGAGAGGGAGAGGGAGAGGGATAGTTGCACTCCAAGAAGAAGCAAGGACGGCAGTGAATGAGGCGGAGGAGGAGCAAGGGGAAATGAGAATGTTTTCTTTTCTGAGCTGACATGATCATATTAATTAATGGATGAGCTTAGAGAATGTTAGAGCAACTACTGTACCTTAACACAGCCCCCCCACCCACACACTCACTCAAGAACACATGGATGGGTCTTGCGGGAGTTGAACCAATAACCTGCTGGTAATTAGTCTGTCTCCTCAGCCGCCAGCGTCTGTTAACCTCCCTGACCCATTGATACTGAGCTAACGAGAATGTCAGTCACACACATGGATGCACGTGCCCACACACACACACACACACACACACACACACACACACACACACACACACACACACACACACACACACACACACACACACACACACACACTCACACAGAAATCCCTTCAATTCCCATTTGTTTTTACACAGCCATAAAGACTCACTTCCTCCCTTTGAGTTTGACATGTGTAACCTCTCGTCGCTGTATAATTCAAAAGGATGTGGACTGGATCTCTCTCCTACCCTGCAATTGTATTAATATATCACAAGTGCCTTTTATAAATATATTATACAAGTATATAAAGGCCACTACCTGATAGTATTTCTCTCACAGTGGCTATAATGAGTCTGTGTGGGTCGGAACGTGGAATACACTTAAAATATGTGTGTGGCTTCTGTTGATCTGAGCGTCATAACGGCCCGCTCATACCAAGCACACAGTGTTTGGAATGTGTCAAACCTGCATGCATGCATGCACACAAACACACTGCACATACACATTTTACACTTGAAGACTAATTATAATAATAATAATGTTTCCTTTATTAGTCCCACAAGGGGAAATTTACAATTTACACTCTGTTATTATTACACACAGGCCTGAATTACACACACATGCTCAGTACCTATGCATGGACTAAATGGACAGATGTCAGAGTGAAGGGGCTTCCCATGAAAAGGCGGGTTTGGTGCCTTGCTCAAGAGGACCTTGGCAGTGCCCAGGAGGTGAACTGGCACCTCTCCAGCTACCAGTTTAACACCATACTTTGGTCCATATGTGGACTTGAACCAGCAAGCCTCCGGTTCCCAGCCCAACTCCCTACAGACTGAACTACTGCCACCCCAATACGGCTAGCTGAGCGTTACGATACAGCCAGCAGCAAGTTAGCCTAGCTTAGCACAAAGACTGACAACAATGTGCCTAGATCTATCCAAAGATAACAAAATCTGAAATAAGGGTTAAATTGGTCAAAACAGCTGCACATGATTCTTTGAACTCACATTACTTCCAGGCGTGCAGAGCGAGAATCGTTGCCAGCCTGTGATGTCACGGTGCAAGTGTAATCTCCAATGTCACCTGACCACGTCTGGCCAATGGTGAGAGAGCCCTGGCGCATGGAGACACGGCCCCCACTGGTGGGACGGAGCAGCAAACCACCTCGATCCCACTTAAAGCTGCAATAGGGATACACACAGTACATTTACTCTATAATCTGTGTATTTATAGACACACAGAAAGCAATGGAAGACAGAGAAGAGAAAAAGACACTAAAAGAACAAGTATGCATGTACGTAACCACACACAAACAGACAATTAGATACCTGATATTGACTCTGGGGTCATGTGTAGCGTTACAGTCTAGAATAGCAGTGGTTCCTTTGATGACACGCTGGTCTGCTGGAGGCACAGAAATGACTGTTCGACCTGCAAAAAAAGCAGAGAAAAATGAAGAGAGACAAGAAAATGTGCAGTGGGATACATTTACAGGCTGAAAATAAATCATTATATTATTCTCTTATATTAGCATGACACACAGTCTTAATTAAAATATGTACATTTAAATGTATGCTGCTCCAGAATAATGCAAAATTAGTTAGTCAACAATTTAGTCCTAAACTATTTAAGCTAAACAGCACACAAGCAGGCTCCTCCTCTTACTCACAACCAAAATTCAGACACCCACACTTATGAAGTGAAAAGCTGTTTAGGCTATCATGTTATTGGTGCTTTGTTTGACTCGGGTGTTTTACACATTTCTCATGTTTTTTTAACCAAAAGAGTGAAAGTGAAAGCTTGCATCTGTTATGTCAGTAACTAAGTCCTTGTATACTTTGGATGTGACCAGGCCTCCAATAGATGTGTAAAGTTTATATATATAAACTGTATATACACGCACACGCACACGCACACACACAGTCAAAGGTTTTTGCACTCCATTGTAAACAGAATACCAGCTGAGATCCGTTGCATTGTTTTTTAACCAGGGCAGCAGTTCAGATTACATTATGTGCTTACATAATCACAAAAGGGTTGATATTGCATTAAAGATCAGCCACACACTCAGATCAGCTGGTATTCTGCCTATGATGGAGTGATGGAAACTTGTAAGTGACCTCAAACGTTTGACCAGTTGTGAGTGTGTGTGTGTGTATATATAATAGTGCTCAACAGAGGACTGTGCTAATCAAAATTCAACAGTATTTAATCTAAAGCTGCCGAAATATACTATATATTTACATATAAAATCAGCCAATCGATGAGTTTATCAATACTTTCTCTAACCCGGCCAATCAGATAATTACTTCACCATTACACCAGCCCACTGCATCGATAACCAATCACACTGCTGCTTACCAACTTGAGCTAATGTGATTTGACGGCTACGGATAAATTAGTGTTCCATGTCTGTTTTAGTCTGTTTAGCAAAAGTGCATTGAGCAATTTAATGTATTTTTGTGTGTAAAGTGTATATGTCTTACTCCAGACGGTGAGCATAGAGGTGGCGTTGATGGTTCCCTCTGAGTTGGAGGCGATGCATGTGTATTCTCCTGTATCCTGGAAGCTGATTGGCTGAATCTGCAAACCACCTGACTGCAACAGTGTAAATCTGGGAACCTTGACAGAGCCACTAGCTAAGATCTGTGATCCTACGGAAACAAAAAATATATATTTTTTAAAAGCCTTGAGGTGAACAAAATTCATTAAGTCATTAAAGGTCCCATGGCATCATCATCATCATCATGGCACATCATGAGCAAAGTGGCAGTTGGTTGTGGCCAAACCCCAACCCTCCAACTTGCCCCCCTTCTCTCTCTTCCTCAATAGCTACAGACTCAGAAATGGCACATCCTAAGGAAAGCTCATTGTGGGACTGGCTCTAGTGGCTGTAATTCAGCACCAAGGCTGAATTTTGGGAAAGAGACTTCAGATATGGTATTAGGGGACCACTAAAGCCTAAATAAAAGTATCCAAAGAGCACCATGTCATGGGACATTTAAGCACATTTTTAATTCCAAACACAATCATGTCAGTGTGTCTGTACGTGTCTTTGTGTGTGAGCTCAGCTTGAAATGCAGACTGTGTGTTTGTCTACCTTTCCTCCAGGTGATGGCAGGTTTTGGAGCGCCGCTCGCCTGGCACATGAAAAAGGCTGTGGTCCCATCAGTTACTGTTTGGTCAGACTGAGGAAATGTAAATGTGGGGGCAACGCCTGAAATACATGGAGAAAGTATGAGAGGAACGAAGACAAAAATAAATAAACTGAGAGGACACTGGTGGGAAAAGAGTGGAGCAAGAGTGGAACTTAAAGGGGAATTATGCCAAAGTTCCAAATGTATGTATTATTTAACATGTTATTCCTATGGTCTTCAGTCCAAAAATATTAGTAAACATGAACAACTCCATAGACTTGATATAGGAAAGATATAATAGATGACACTGCGAGCACCCAGGGGGATGTTCTGAGTATATGGGTACATTTTCTGTACATTTTCTGGACAGAGAACAATAGAATCAAGCTCATTGGGGTATAAAGAAAGAAAAAAACTTTCTGTGGCTCCACAAAATCAACATCCCATTCACTGTCTACGGAGCAGCCCGAGACTTGACATCATATATTTAAGACCTACTTCTCTGGTTTCTGGCTTATAAAATATAGTATAGTACAGCTCATGTTTATAAATATTGATTAAACTTTTCTAGGTCATGTAAATAATATATTGTAATTCTTAATTTAAGTTAGTTTAATGTTCCTTTAATGCAAAGAGAAAACAAAACAAAAATAAAGAATGACAGTGTTGATCTAAACAAAAATTCCTCCTCTTCAATCAATGGAGGCTTTATTAATTCCCTAGTGCTATATGTGTGTGCATAAACGTTGAAGGTGGTGGTATGAAAGCTCCATGGGGACTTTTAATTATAACGCTCACTGAACAGAACGTAACTCTACTGAGACAAACATAATGGAACTGAACGTGCATGTGATGTCTGCAGCTGACACGCACTGCAAACTATCAAGTCAAGGCAGAGTGTTTGACTGACTCTGACTATCACTTTAATTTCAAAAACAAAAAAGTCTTCTATTGTGAGACAGGGCTGTAGTTGGCTTGTCACATTGCCAAAACACAGAAGAAAAACTTTAGGCATGGTTCTACTTTCCAGCTCAAACTCACTATGCAAGGCAAAGCAGCACGCTAGGTATTTGATTTTTAAATGAAAGATAATGACTATTGCAAATGTTGTATGGTAAGGCCAAATTAAGTGGATAAAGTGGGATGGCAAGAAAAATAGCTGATTGCAGTTTTTTATATACTATTTTCTGGACCTTTTAGAGACTGAGGGCCCTATTTTAATAATCTAAGCGTGCAGCATGAAGCGTAAGGCGCAGGTGCGTTTAGGGCGTGTCCAAATCCACTTTTGCTAGTTTGACGGTGGAAAAAAGGGTCCGTGTGCCAGGCACTTAGTTCAAAAGGGTTGTACGTGTCTACATTAATTCATTGTTTTTTTGGGAGGGTGTAACATGCAATAAACCAATCAGAGTGTCATCTCCCATTCCCTTTAAAAGTCAGGCGCATATAACATGTAAAACAACGTTTCACATGTTATAGAGGCATCAAGAGACTTGGGAGCAGAAGCAATGCTGCTGAAGGTTTGTATAAGTGAATCTAAAAGGTACAGAAAATAGTATATAAAAAACAAAATACAGTAGTTGATTATTTCAGTGTTGGCTGACTAATCAATTAATCAACTAATCGTTTCAGCAATTTTTCTTGCCATCCCACTTTATCCGCTTGATTTGGCCTTACCATACAACATTTGCAATTGTCATTATCTTTCATTTAAAAATTAAATACCTAGTATGGTGCTTTGCCTTGCAGAGTGAGTTTGAGCTTGAAAATAGCAGCTAAAGTTTTTCTGTGAAACAAAGTTTCACATGTTAATTAAATGTGGGGAAATTACAATTTACACTCTGTGTACACACAGAAAAATTTTCAGGAACACCTGAAATACACGCACATGCACTAATGGAGAGATGTCAAAGTGAGAGTGAGCTGCCAGCTGAACCAGCACCCTGAGCGGTTGGGGGGTACAGTGCCTTGGTCAAGAGCACCTGGCAGTGCCCAGGAGGTGAAGCGGCCTCTCTCCAGCCACCAATCCACCCTCCGTACTTCTTGGTCCATATTGGGACTTAAACCAGTGACCCTCCGGTTCCCAACCCAACTCCCTACGGAGTGAGCTACTGCCACCCTTAAAGTTATAGAGGCATCAAGAGACTTGGGAGCAGAAGCAATGCTGCTGAAGGTTTGTATAAGTGAATCTGTGTAAACATGTGTTTCATTATGTTAGTGTGTCAGACAAACTCACTAGAAACAAGGAGTTGTGTGTGTGCCTGAGTTTCTCCAGCAGCGTTGCGAGCGAAGCACTGGAATATTCCTCCGTCTCCTGGCTGCACCCTGCGCACCGTCAGCCCGGTCCCTGCCGTGACCTTGTAGCGAGGGTTGCCCAGTTTGGAAAGAGGCACAGCATCCTTATACCACTCTATCCTGGGCTGGGGCACGCCTACACGTGTTCATGTACACGGAAAATGAACACACAAAGAGGAGAAAATGTTTTACTTAATAAGCAAGCTGACTTCACTGCTGAGCAAAATGCTACAACTCCCACGAAAACAGACACACATACACTCTTTACACCAATCTTTCCTCTCTGTTATCTACTCTCTCTATATAAATATGCATGTGGGCATAATGACTGTTAATAATATATTGATTGGAGGTTGTGGGTGGTAGGATAAGGGTGGTAGAAGGGGCCAAAAACATTCTGAATAAAAGATGTGGGCAACAGCAGCACACCAAGTGTCTAAAGTATAAGCTCCCACCTGTCTGACAGACATACCAGATATGACAGTCAGGGGGGTGCAATTCACTGTGTGTGTGTGTGTGTGTGTGTGTGTGTGTGTGTGTGTGTGTGTGTGTTTGTGAGAGAGAGAGAGAGTGCATCTGTGTGTGTGTTTGAGGAGACAAGAATTCCACACTTTTCCTCAATCTGTTGGTGTCAAGCTTTCACAGACATGCGTGAAGTATTTTTCACCCCCTCCTTGTCTCGCTCACTCTGTCACTCTACACTCTGTCTTTTCCTCCTTCCCTCGTTTCTCCTCCCAGCCTCCTCTCCTCTCTTCATACCCTCAGGCCTCTGCTATTTAATTACACTGCCACTGTATCAGATTACTGAGGAGGAACACACTCGCTCAGTGGTTGTGTGTGTGTGTGTGAGAGAGAGAGAGAGAGAGAGAGAGAGAGAGAGAGAGAGAGAGAGAGAGAGAGAGAGAGAGAGAGAGAGAGAGAGAGAGAGAGAGAGAGAGAGAGAGAGAGAGGACAGAGAGGAATATGTTGCCGTTTTTAGAGCCGTGTCCACCTCTGCCCATATAAATGTTTTTATGTAATCCATTTAAAAACAAGAGTCATGAACAAGTGCAATTTTCAGGCTTGGTCTCAGCATGTTAATATGCTTGTACTGTCACAAGTATACGGTCACTCTTCAAGAAGCCTCCAAACTAATGCACACACACTAGGGCTGCACTCATCATGATATCAACTGCTGCAATAAAAACATTGCAAAAGGCTGAGACATATTGCGAAAGACACTCCAATGTTTCTTTAGTTGAAAGAAAATATCATTAGAAAACTGCACTAACAGGCATTCATTTTTTTAATGATGCCCTTTGTGTTCAGTTCAATATTCAATATGTTCCACAAAAGAGTGTTGGAAATGATTTCCTTTTATTTTTTAATATCTGTTTATGGCAAGTAATATTATTGTAATATTCAACAAAGTTATTGCATAGCCTAACTAAGCCAAACTTCAGCATATTATTCAGTATATTAGAGGTTGATTAGAGTCACCTTTACACACCCTAGGTAGTTTATACTTAAGATTAACAGACAGTTTCTATGAAATCTACAATCTGACTAAGATATGATGCGCGGACATAGACAAGTTATGAAGTTTTCATGTGAGGATTCACCACAATAAGTTCAGTTCATGGTCCATCCGGTTGCAAACACAACAGCGTTAGAGCCTCAGTATGCTTCAAAGTGCTTGGATCATCTGAGACTGCATTTAATAAAAAACAGTGTGTCGTGCTTCTCTCTATGACTGCCGGCTCTTCAAGCGTGGTCATCCCCCACAGGCTTTTGTCTTTAGATGTAATCAGACCACATGCTGTTCTTATAGGCTAGCTTGTTTTAATCATACCGAGACCTTAAAGTATATGTTAAAAAAATCTTCGTATGTACAGTAGATTAAAAGAGTTATTCATTGCTGTAATCATTCCTCCTCTCCATACTGGCTGTGAAGAGAGAGCCCTCCCCAATGTAAATCTAATATCAGAGAAAGGAGACAAAATAAACAGTCCTCGCTCTGTGCAAAAATACCTTTCAAAGTTCAGCCAAAGCTAATTTAAGCCTTCAGAAGTAGGATTTTTATCAAAGCAAGTGGGCAACATCTAAAATTATTGTTCTTTACACCATACAATATTTTTATATGTGCTTCAATTCATCCACCACAGCTCAGCCTTGCAAGATACCCACTTGACGTTACTTACTCAGACTGCTGAAGCCTTACATATGGTTCGGCAGGATATACTTTTACACAGAACAGGGACTGTGGATTTTGTCAAACATTTGGATTTGGCCATGGCCGAAAGCTTTGTTTTAAGACATACTTAAATATGTAAATATGCACGCACACATGCACGCACACACACATGCACACCCATGCACACACACCTGTAGCCAGGCAGGGGATATCCACATTCCTGTCGAGGTCAGCGTGAATCTTCCTCTTAGGTTTAGCAGTCAAAGAAGGTGGCTCTGCAGGGAAGAATGTTAGAACACAAAATTTAAAGCATTTAAATTGGCAGCACATTCTGGATCAACATATGAATAAAATAACATTTCAAACTGAACAAAAAGTAAGCACACCCCTTGCTGCTGCAAACACACTTAAACTACTAATAATAAACTCCCAAAAAAAGCTTTGAACTTGTTCAATCACTAAACAGCTTTAAAAAATCTTGAAATAAAAATTGAGGGGAAAGTTTCCACTTGACAAGTATTTATTCTTTACAGTTTTTTTTTTTTTATTGCTAAACGACAGTGGGCACAACTGGAGCTACATGTGAAAAACTCAAACTACAGTCTGCACCACAATGTTTAACCACAATGTCCACAGCACTGTGGATCAGCGCCAGGACACTGAGGCAGAAGACAGGGGTGTGCTAGCTAGCTAATTTACCATTAGATTAGTCGTCTATCTATACAGTTAAAGTTACTGATGAATTTGTGGGTTAGCCCAGAGTTGTTAACAGTGGTCAAAACAATCATACTAAAAATAAGCGTTCTGAACGGTGTAATTTTACGTTACTTGTCAACAAGCACCTTTACAGTAGGCACCAAAGCACTTTTCCTCTTTGTTCCCCCTACAGGTTGGGAGCGGAATTAACTGTTACCATTACCATTATTCTTATGTCTCATTCCAAGGTACAAAAGAATCTTTGGTGTTGGATCAATCAACACTGAAATCAATCAATATCAATACATAAGGTCTCTTAGAGATCTGTTGAAGCAAAGCTAAATATATTTCTTTGGTGTCTGAAAAAAACTGGTATGTTATAAAATAAAAATGTTCATGTGAAAGAATGTCGCTCTTTTCTTTAAAGAAACTATTGAGTAGCGTGAAGTCACTCAAATTATTCAAACTGTAAAGATAAAAAGTTATTATTTTCTGTATTGGTGTTTGATGCTAGTGCTTTTACTCTCAGAGTGACAGTGTGTTATCTCAGTGAGGATTGTTCATAGTGTTAGGTTGAATTGAGCTTGTTTTGAGATGTGTGAATAGTGTGTTACCTGGAATGAGTTTTGCAGCTGATGTGACCTGTTTAGTTCAGGTGACTGTAGGTAATACAGACTGTAGTTAGAGGTTTGCAAATGGGGCTCCAGTGAACTGGATGTGCAACTGTTGTTTAGCAATCAAAACGAAAATGTAATAGAGAAGAGATTTAAAATGGAAAACATGACACTGCTAAATAAAGAGGGATCCCCTCTTGGCCTGGAGTATCTTAAGTGTCATTGCAAGGCAGGATTTCTGTATATGTCCTGTGAAATGACTTCCACACACATTCACAGAAAAACTCATTCTTTGAGTTTCCCAAGGGAAACAATTCCCTTTTAAAACTACTTAATTTTGCTGCCAATACCAGCTCCCTCTAAACATCTTCACCCGTGTCGCTCTAAATGCTGAGAGCAGCTGCGAGACAAAGCTTCCCTCGATGTGAATGTAAATGTATGCCTTTTGGTGTATTACTGTAATGCTATGTATTATGAAATTGACTTACTCTGGCATGTGCTCCATTTCTTTCAAAAACCTTTATTAATATTTTGCGAGAGATATTGACACAGAAAAACCAGAGAGTGGGAGAAGAAGACTGACTGGCTAATTCCTTTTCAGTCTGGTATCTCTGGGAAAGTGGCTAAACACAGTAGCAGAACTTGTTCACTGAAAAATGACTGAGGAAAACGAAATGTCCAGTGTACGCACTAAATAATGAATGTGTATACCGGCTGTCACAAAAATATAAGTCTTCACGAACAAGGAGAAGACATTTTTAGTAGAAGTTTAATTTACATTTTTTTCCTAAGACTCCATACTTGTTTAATAATACCATATAACAGTAATGTTTTGACACCATGCTGTCATTTTAATGCTGCGGTGCTTAAGAAAAAAAGAGAATATATCCCTTTCCTCCAGCGTCTCTCTATTTCTCCTTTGTAGCTTCACACAGGGGATGGGTAAACTGAGGTGGCAATGAAGTAAAAAAATAAGACAGACTGTAAGTTTGATCCAGCGGTGTCTGTGTGGACAGCTACACAGTATACTTCCATGTTGC
This sequence comes from Etheostoma perlongum, assembly GCA_026937815.1. NCBI lineage: Eukaryota > Metazoa > Chordata > Actinopteri > Perciformes > Percidae > Etheostoma > Etheostoma perlongum. The sequence continues at coordinate 26,373,760 of CM049372.1, read as the reverse complement.
TGCTACATTTTGCTTATTTTTCTTGACTTTGAAGTTCTTTGAAGTTTGATACCCACACATGCGCCCATCTCTTTGTCTCCCATCTTATTGGGATTTGGCACGAGTTTTGACGAGAGAACGAAGTAGGAATGCAGTGAACAGAAGAATAGGAAAACAAGAGATGAATAACAGCCATGTGGCGTGACAACGATAACACAAATGCATTAATCGCCTTTAGTCAGGTGAGTGCAAGGACCTAGAAGCAGTGTTTGGGTGGTTGGGTTTAAAGCTTTGGGATTCTTTGGATTCCCTGCTGTCTGCCTTCAAAAACAACAACAGTTATATTGTTGTTTGCACCAGTAGACGTCTGTACAGTATACAACATGGGAACAGAGTGTCATAAATATTCCGATTAGTGGATCTGGGCAGAAAAGAAATGAAATTGAATAATGAATTCCTTCGTGGTCGTCTCTTTCTTTCACACAGACACACTATTCTGTTTAGGAATCCCTTTCAAGGTCTGTTGAGCCCATAGCAAAAAAAGAGGCTCAGTACCAATGTATTCATCAGTCTCTACTCCTCTAATACATATGTATGCATGCAGACTTTGTCCCGTTGGCGTAATAAAGGAACATAACGTAGAGAGGGTACAAAAAAAGAGTACAAAAATTGGTGGTAGAAAGGAAGCGGGAGAACAGAAAGAGAATGAGTGGGATAAAAATATTCAGGCAGGTCTTTTCTGACTAGTGAGTATTCTGTAGGCGTTGGTAGACTGTTCTCTGTGTTAGGTGCTCCCTCATTCCGACAATCACTGCAGATCAAAAAGACGCTGACGAACTGGGGGAAAAAAGTTTTGCTTCATCAATCACGCGCTCCTTGCCTGTGTGTGTGATGTTTTCTATTTACACACACATATCGAGAACAGGAGTGGATTGTGACGAGAGCGCTCCTGTTTGAGTGCTTTCTGTGTTCTCTTATTGAATGGTGACTCCAGGGAACAAAACTAATTTAGCTGCCGGGCAAACAGACATGTGTGTCTGAGGTGCCATTTTGTGATTGTGTGTATGCGTTAAGTAAACACATGCATGTATTTGTGAGCACACATGGATGAAACAGTGTGTACATGAATGTAACAGCTGTTTGTGACTGCAATGGGCAGTTGATTGGCGAATGTGGACAACAGATTCAGCTAGAGTAGTCCTGTAGTTGGCAGTTACTGCCCCGAGGTGTTCACAGTCCTGCTTCTAGCAGAAAAATAGGAATAAATGGAGGAATAAACAGAATGAAACAGTGCCTGGAGCAAAAAATGTACAAGAAAAGACAAGAGTGAGGTTAAAATAGAAATTAATGGTACATGTTGAGAGAATTAGGCTTGATGGGTCAGGCCTATCCAGGATAATCATGGATAATCATGTTAGGCAGTGTGTGTGTGTGTGTGTGTGTGCGTGCGTGCATGCGTGCGTGCGTGCGTGCGTGCGTGTGTGAGTGCGCGTGTGAGTGAGTGAGGGATTGCCCTTTTTTTTTTACCCGTCACAGTGAGGTGTGCCCTTGCCTCCACAGGTTTGGCAGAGCTGTTGCTAAGCAATGCTTCACAAACATATAACCCTGTGTCCAACGAGGTGGGGGCAGGAAGAGTGAGCCGACGCCCACTCGCCAGATGACGCCCATCCCCGTTTCCATGACACCACAAGGCTGTCAATCGGTCTACAAGAAGAGGAGAGGAGAAAAAGAATAGCAGGAGCAGGGTGAATTGGAGAAAAGGAAAAAGAGTGACACAAGGCAATTACAACATATTCAATCCATCAGTTCATGTGTCAATGAGGCAGGAAATGAATGATGACAGTTTGTATACCAGAGCAGTCAACGCTTTAGTCAGTTATTTGAATGCTGAAGAAAGGAAAAAGGGTTTTCATGTATAGTGAATATTTGTTTTGGATAAACCACATCAGAACATAATTCTTGTGTGTCTACGTGCGTAAGACAGCATTAATACAGCATTTAATCTATTTATGAAAGTACAGTTCTGTATTATGGTGCAT